>JANKKI010000311.1:0-600000 GCA_025175665.1 Cinchona pubescens
ATAAAAATAAATCAAACTTAGTAATTGTGGGGCATATATCACAGATGATGAGTCTATGATACCTTGAAAATTTGTGCATGGAAAATTGTTTCTTGTTTGAATTGATAATGTGTTAATCTACATTTTTGAAAAATTATCAGCAATTGCAAGTTAATTAGAGATTTAGTTTTATGATAAGAAGAAAGAAAAGAAAGAGCCTAGAGTGAAATTTGATAGATTTAATTATGGTGTATCTAATGTTAAATCCCATGTTAAAGATAATAGTCGAGTGTCTTGCACGTGATTTTTAACATCCGTAATAAAGATGTGTATAAGAGACTTATCCTAAATAGGTTGAAATAAAAAACTATGAGGATTAAATGTGCTTTGTCTAATATTTTAGGGACCAATCTAGTAATGTGACTAATTAGACAGATGACTAGTCACAAATAAGAATGTAAATTAGTCTACCCTATAAAAGTAAGAACTGTCTTTATACCATCTAGATGTGTATAAGAGACATAATCACCCATTAATGATCTTCATAGTTGGTGATAACAAATTGGCATGATGGGGAGACTAGAGAGGTATGAGATTATCCAATTAATATAAAATTCTTAAGCAAGATACAATTAGTTGTGTATAAGAGACTGGTTCATGGAATATTCCAGATCTTGTATTTTATTTTAATTGAATAATCTCTACCTCTCTAACTGTCTCTTATATAATCTAGAAACTTATAACAAGATAGGAACCTGTCTTCAATACACATCTTAGATGTGTATAAGAGACAGATACAGGGCAATGCATAAATTTAACATGTATTCTCCAAAAACAAATGCACCTCATTTCTTAGCACATCAATTTGCAATCTAGGTGATAACTCAAAGAAATTAGGGTTATTCTTACTCTTTCTCGTATGATCTTTGTAGTAGATTTGTCTCTTATACACATTAGACAATAATAAGAGGCACATTCCATTTCTTAATTAAATTAGAAAACTGTAGTGCTTTAGTGTTTTTTGAGGTTCTTTAACTTATATCACCTGTGTATCTATTTATTACACATCTTAGGTTGATTACATCCAATTCGGAGCTCAAGATCCCTTAGCTCTTGGACAAAGGGAAATCAATCGCCCGGTGATTTGATCCACTGGATCACGGGCCGTTATGCGATATTTTTATTTTAGAGTTTCTGTATCTTTGGACCTATTTTAGTGCATTTCAAAGTTTATTCAGAGCCCTACACTTAGTAATTCTTAGAAACTATATAAGGGTCTATCACACCTCAAAAAAAAGTTCTTTCAGCCCAATCTTGAACCTCTTTTTAAACTCTTCTTAAAAAAGAAAGAAAACCCTAGTCTAATCATGCAGTCCCTAAAGGCTGTCTCTTATACACATCTAGATGTGTATAAGAGACAGGTGCTAATATCATTGACTTTTTAGATCTTCTCTTATACTATCTAGATGTGTATAACTATCTCTTATACATCATCAAGATTGATATAAGAGACATCTCAATTTGCTATGAGATGATTAATATTTAAACTAGTTTACTTGCTTTAACGTTTTCTTTTGTATTATTACTTCCTTTTATGTTCCAAGTAGAATCATGTACTATCTAGTTAATAATAGAGTTTGGTGTTTATAAATTTTATAGCTAAATATTTTTCATATTAATTTTTTAGCGTTGCTGAGTATTGGGTCTTTGGCAATATTGGTATAATTTGGCAAGACTACTACTTTGAAGTGTAAATTGTGTTTTATTTGTGCGAGTGTCATATTGTATACTCTCAAAATTCTAAAAACCAAAAGGATTTTCCTTTTCTTCATTTGTGTTTCTTTTATTGAAAAATCCAAAAAGATATTTCTTTTTTTAATGGATAGTTTAGGCTAGCTATTAGTTTAAACTCTTCCATTTTTCCTTTTGGTGTGCTTTTGTGTTAGTTCTTGCTTTTGTATTTTATTTTTGTGTCGGTGTTATAAGACTATGCAAGACATGAATTTGAATTAGTTATGCCAAGATATTATCATCCTTGTTATTATAGAGGCATAACCAATGAGCATGTTTCGTACGATGTTATGTTTGCACTTAGGCTTAGTTATGATAAAATGTTTATCAAATTAGCAACCTTAGAAGAAAAAAATAAATGATTTTCATGTTAATTCTGTTCCTTACAATGGTTTATACTGTGATTCTTCTGTAGGTAACAATTCTAAATGGGAAGTACATACCAATATAATCCATATCCTTGTGATTATCAAATAGGATAGTCCAACCATCCAAATTCTTTTTTAAACAACTAAGAATACCCTTATATTTTTTTTTAGATGTGTATAAGAGCCAATATATGGACAAAGTAAGCTCCTGAGATTGAGTGATCATTTATTTTCCACATTGATGAAAGCTAACAAAGAGATGGAAGAGCTCACATGTGATCAAGTAGACCTAACATGAAAGATGAACCTAGATTTCAACCATCACCAACCGATCAAGAAGAGGCGAATGGGAGGGTAGAAGGTGCCTTGATGGTCTTGATGGAACAGTTTAGAACTTATAAGAAATAAACAAGGCATCCCTACAACACATTCAATTTCAAATTGATGGAATATCATAGACATTGGTGGGTCAAACTTATGTAGATTCCATGAATCAGTTAATGGGTTATGAATGTGCTCAGACCGTGTATAAGAGACAGACCGAAGCTGCACACTAACTCAAGATGGAATTGCCAAGATGAATCCATAAAGATTAGCGCACCAACTTTCAGAACTCACAAGGAAGTTGGTAGGTTCAGTTGGAGATGGTCAGGATCTTTAAGCATGAGCAATAAAGATGAACCAAATGATAGCTTGCAACACCCTGTCACACATTTCATAGAGGTGCCATCTGGTGTGTTGATAAAGTTGGCTTGAGTAGTAGAAGATGTGAAGTATCTACTAGAAGGAGTTAGGGATATGATGAATATATATACCGGAGTTTCACTTATTCTTGGGAACTTCGGATGTGCTATGCATTGCAAAGAGTTGAGCAAGGACTACTACATTCTTAGCAAGGCTTTACTAGGAAAGTGTTTTTTTTTTTTTTTAATTCAAGCTTTTATTTATGCTTTATTTACTTTAGTTTAAGAACCTGGTGAGGTAATCAAGGTTTGAAGCACAACGTGACTAGATAGATCTTATAGTCACATGTTGTGACCTTGATTACCATTCATTATACACAATCTAATATGTGTTTAGCTCATGACAATATGATGGATGAATTATGTGTTTACTTGATGAATTGTGCTTGTCATGGAAGTTTTGTTGAACTTTGACTTGAGTTTTATTTTTTGATTGTGGAATTACTAATTTTTGATACATTCTCTTTGTTAGGTATTTGAATAGTTTGATGAAAGTTGTATGGATCCATGGTTTGACCCTTCCATTTTCTTGTGTATTGAATCCTTTTTTAAAATTAAAACTAGGTTGGTCATATAACCAAGAAACTTGTTCCTTATCATATTTTCTAATAAATCCTCGTAACCCTTAGTTAATGGTTTTGTTTTAAATGTTGAACCCTGTGAAATCCTAATAACTACCAATTAAATTTATTGTGGTAGCTGGAAAAAGGGAAATAAATTATTAGGCTTTGTGCTTAGGTTGAGCTTTGTGTTTTTATGAGTTAAATCAACTTGGTCTTATACTAGTTAAGGTTTTTAGTGTATTTTGTTAGTAATTTCCATGATTTGAAGTGAAACCCAAGTTTTAACTTAAATAAATTTCTATCCCTTATTTGCCTGAAGTATTCTAGAGGATTAAACAAAAGGATTTTTTTTGTTATTTTTTTTACGTTTTTGTATTTTTTTTTTTTTTGTTTGTGATAACTGTTTATGGCGTTATAGTGGAATGTCATATTACCATATGGCTTGATATTAATTGTCAATGATATTAGCACCTTGTGTTTTTTGGACCATATATTGCATTATTTTTCTTAAATGGGTGGAGCCAAGATTTATATGAAGTTTTGCATTCTTTTAATGCAAATTTTTGAAGTCATTGATATTAAAGAGGAGTTGCGTGAAATGTCTAATTGATAATACCTATTTGCAAATTGTTGTGGTTATTTTTCTATGATTTATCAGTGGAATGGATGTGAAATGAAGTAGACCTTTGCTTGCTCATTTGTGTGTTGATGCATGGTATGGTATTGGGTTCTATTATAGTTATTTAGGTCTTAACCGCATGCTCAACGCATTAATCTGTGGCTAGTTCCTTATATGCTCCAAAGTGATTGAAAAGGGAAAAAAAATAGATTGCTTTAGGTAAAGTGCGTAAGCATGGTAAAAATGAAAATGAAAGGTAGCTTGTGTGAAAATGAATCATGTGCTTGCCAAAGAAAAGAAAACAATTTAAATAAAAGGTAGTCATACAGGATTAATATAACGTTGTGTTTGTTGGTTTTGGGTTAAAAATCTGATTTTAATAGTTCATGGTGTTATACCATTGTGTGTCAGAGACATGAGATCAACATTTTAGGTTCACACAATTAATTTTTGTTGTATTGTTGGTTATGGGGTTGTAAAATGTGAATTTTCAAGTTGGTTGTAGTAAGTTAATGTTTTTTTGTGACTTGGAACATATTAGCTGATTTAAATTCTTGAATTTATTTTATTAGAAAGTCCGCTTGATGTAATTCCTAGTGGTAGTTTTCAGTGTGTGTACTTGTGTAACATATGTTTTGTGTGGTTGGTCAGATTTCAGATAAGGTTTATGAGACAACTGTAATCACGACAGTTTCCTTTGCCGTTCAAGTACACCTGTCTCTTATTTGTTTTAGTCTGTAAAGTTACAGATGTCGATTAGATCACCATTCTAGTTTTGTTTAATTATCTAGCCTAACTTTATTTAGTCTCTTGATAACCCTAACAAATTGGGGTTATTCCTTTTCTTTTAGTTCATAACCCACTAAACTGATTCTTAATTTTAGTATTGTCTATGTGTGTGTTTTCATGCATTTCTATTTCTTGTGTTAATATATGTAGTGTAGTATTTTAATGTTTATTTGATGTTATTTAACTTATATCTATGTGTGCATATATTTGGTGTTGTATTTATGTTATTTACCTAATTCCTACCAGAATTAGAGTTCTTTGTGCGTTCTTGATTGTCTCTTGTTTATAATTTTAATAAGTGTTTAAGTGTTATTTTAGAATTATATTATAATTATTAATGTGTGTTTTTGTTCAAGATTTGTGTAGGAACAAAGGGTGCGTCATTCAGATGTCGGATGAAGATTTTAGTGACAAAACGACAGAACTACACAATGCTATTAGAAGGACAATTGCCATCGGTGACTGAACATGGCAATTCAACTGCGGTCAGCAATCTTGCCAGAAGGGAAAGCATTCTCAGCGCTTGGACAAATAGAGATCAATCGCCCTCGGTGATTGAGTCGACTAGATCACGGGTTTTACATGATTTTTATGATTTTTAGATAAAAATCTGAAAAAGCTACCCTTTAGTTCCTTACTATAGAATTCTAGTTTTATTGCTCTTTTATGTTTTCCTTCAATCAATACTTTCTTTATTTGCTTTCCTAGATTAATGTTTAGACTAGACTACTTGCTTTCAAGGTTTTCTTTTGTGTTATTTTCTTTCTTGACCACTTTGCCTCGGTTGCATGTAAACCTCCCTTCACTCATACCCCCCTAAAGTAGTAAAAAGGGCTCCTTGGGGTCAGACATACCATTGCTATCCATAATGGTCATAAGGAACAAGTGCCTATTTATATAACAAATCGTATGGTAAGGCCCCATCTATCCTCTTGAGGAGAAGTTTGGTTTCAAACCCCAGTTTGAACAAGACGAGTATGATCTAAGTAGTATGGATTGAGGTTGGATGTTGTCAATTCCTTTGGTTCTCGATTAACTTGATCATCAGTTAGAATAATCATAATAATTGGGTAATAATTTGCATAAATGGACAATTCTAGAGAGTAACTAACTCTAAACTTGGTTAGATTAGCAGAGATCATAAGGAAGTTGACCCCCGTCATAGACACATATTAAATATTAGATTAATTAATCGCGATCAAAGTTGTCCGTGTTAATTGTTTAGTTATTGATAATTTCGTACAGATAAGACTCGAGTTGATTAATTTTCCAGAGCAATAGTTAATTAATTTGATAGGATCTAGTTGCGCGAGGAGTCCATATTAGTTAGATAGTTGGAAACTAATTTCATGCATTATAATTGGACTAGAAATTAATTCAAGAGGATAGACTGTCTCTGTATACACATCTAGATAACCCTAATCCATTGTTTCCATTAGTTAAAGTCTTAGTTTATTTAACTATCTATCTCGTTGTCGATTTCATCAAATAACATTCAAACCAAATAACCAGTACTTGCTAAATCAATCCTTATAGGTTCGACTGCTACTTCTGCTATGTACTATTTGACCCTGTACACTTGCGGTACATTTTCTAGTTAATAGTAGAATGAGGTGTTTATAAATTTTATAATTAGACATTTTATGTATCAACCAGCAAATTTTTTTTGGGATTAATCTTTCATACAACATTGGTGTAGAAATTTTTTTATAGCATGGAATGTAAATGTATGATACGTATGCAAAAATGACAATTTGAAATTTGAACAATAGACATGCAACATGTATTCACCCTGATGGTGTATAAATTTTTCTATACTAACAGTGTATAAAAGATTAACCCACCTTTTTGATGCAATCCAAGAAGTTTCTTTTACCTTTATAGTAGCACATTTACTTTCAAAAAGTTAATAAAAAGAAGAAAATAGAATATGTTTGGAACACTTTTTTTTCTTAAACAGCTATCATAACTATGCCATCTTGCATAAGATATTATCGATCTAACAAATTAGCACGTTTACCATAACTTTTTTAACCTAGGACATGTGATTGGCTAAACTAGTTTGATGATAAAATGCAAAACTGGTAAATAATGAATAATTTACACATTAGTGGAAATCATAGAGAAACAAAAGAATGATGTAAGAATGCACAACATCGTAATTCATTTTTATGAAAAATATCCAACACATTTAACGAAATAGGATGCCTTTTCTTATTCATTGTACTTAATGTTACATAAATATACCATCCAATTGCCCACGAACAAGTGGTGGTCAAAGTGGTCAAATATTCACAAGGTCAATCCAATGATCAAACTAAGATATTAAAGGTTCTTATTGGCCAACCGATTATTTCTAAGCCCGCAAATTGATCGAATGGCCTCTTTCAAGTACCAAGATAAATAGCAAAATTGAAAGGTTATCTCATAACTCAATTCACTTTACAAAACATCTTTCCTTTCTTATATTTCATTTGCTCTCTAAATTTGTACTTGACAAACAATTTTTTACTTGAGTGTCGGAGCCTATTTCGGAGGATAAAGCCCCGCCGATCTTGGAGTGACACATGAGTACGACTTGCTTAAAATTACCTTTGCATTGGAGGAATCGTGACGATCGGACATCTTAGAACTCAACCCTAAGACTTAGAATATTTTTAGCATCAATATTTTGCCCCATTTGTGAGAAATCTTACAAAAAACCATCAAGAATCATGGCACTTAGTACACACAACTTTCACCGCAACCACCAAGATAGGGAAAAGGGGATCGTATCCAAACATTAGTTGCATCAATCGTTAGAGGTTTTGGTCAACTCGGGGGCAAGTGAGGATCCCGAATCCCAAGCTAGTGAGAGAGATATCAAGATTCAATTGCTAAGGCAACAGAATGCTATGTTGACGGTTCGCTTATCAAACATCAACTCGACCAATGAGTTGTGGAAAGAGGTAGACAACCTTCGTATAATTCTGGTGATAACTCCCGAGTTGTCCACTCTATACCTGAAGGCTGCTCAAAAGAGAGGCATTCTCATCCTATCACAGGGATGATCAAAGGGATAAAAGTAACTATAGCCAGGTTTGACCGACAGGAGCATGAAGATCGGTCCACCCAAAGAAGCCTTATTTAAAGTTAGATCATCCCAATTGCTGTAATAAGGACATTTACAGCTAGACGAAGGAATCCAAGCGACACTTTAGTGGCAAGAGAGATGGGAAGACCCTGTGATATGGAGCACACTTTGTAAAGGATACCCGAGTAAGAAGACGAACTAAGGTGAAAGTTGTAGGAACTTCAAGCTTGAGTGGATAGGATGGATGACAAGGAAGGAATGCCTACGAGATACAAGTACTCCTTCGCCATTCACCAATGAGATAGCATGAGAATCCCTCCCAAGGCATTGATGCAAACTTCTCACTTCTCATTTCAACTCCTATGATGGGAGTTTGGATCCATGGGAACATCTCGATGCTTGTCGATTTTATGTGTACTTACAAGATGCCTCAAATGTTATCCTATGCTGGTACTTCCTCTTATACTCAAAACCAATCTTACGCTTACGCCCTTCTCCTATAACAGGAGACTCAAATATCCATTGGAATTTGTTATACCTCTTTTAGATTTTCTTCTAACCATTATGCATAGCATCGAGATAGATCCCATGAATAAAGAATCCTGTTAAATGCACACAGCAAAAGAATTCACTACTTTTGTGCCAACCATCTCACCTAGAAGAAATCAATCTTTAGGGGGGGGGGGCAAAGTGATGTATGAAATTATTTTTTTTAGTGACTATCCCATGATCTTTGACTTATGCACAGTTCTCCTTGGGATAAGCTCATTTTTTTTTATAAGACAGATGTGCATTAGCTAATGGTATAGTAAGCTCTTTCTTCGGATTAAGCTTCAGTCATAGATAGAGAGGTCACCTAGCCTAGCATTAGATTGGATTAGCTAATGCCTTGGGCATATTGTTTTTCATAGCGCAATTTCCTTTCTTTGCTCTGGAAAAGAGATTTGCCTTATCAGATGCGGGATTACTTGTTGATGGGTAGTTGAGGTCTCTACTTTTCCTATTAATGTGATAGTTGAACAAATTTGAAAATCAAAAGAGGATCCCTAAGACAAGGATTCATTTTCTTACCCTTAAGTAAAGATCAGAAGAATCCCTTCTTGATTATGTGGATAGGTTGAAGAGGGAAATCATTGGGATTCAAGGGGATATGGAAGACATGCAAATCATGGCTTTCCAGAGTGGAGTCAAGCTTGGAAAGTTCACCTTTGATCTTAACTTGAGGTTACCCACCACACTCAATGACCTTTTTCGTAGAGCTGAAGAGTCCGCTTAAGCTGATGAAGAGGAAAGGAGAAAGAGAAAGTCAGGCGTAAAAATGTAAAGAAGAGGAAAGCTAGTGGAGGAACTAGTAGACCCCTATGGAGCCTTCAAAGAATAGTAATGTGAGGGATAGGTTATCCATACCCATAGGAGGAGTCCCAACCCTCATAGAGTTTATACCACGCTCAATGTTCATGTCTTCATGTATTTTGACTATAATTAAGAAGGAAACATATTTAAAATGGCCGAGGCCTATGAAAAGTGACCTAGAGCAACGTAATACATAACAACTGGTGCTCTTTTACAACACCATAGACCTGTATCAATGATTGAATCTCCCTAAAAAAGTTAATTCAAGATTTGAAAAAAAGGGTTACCGTAAACAATTCATTGAAGAGATGGATAGGGGAAGATCACCTCAATAACAATCTCAAAACTTGGAAAAAGAGACCGAAGTCTACCTCGAGGAAGAGTAGTGAGAATAGAAAACTAAGGGAAAATCATCATTTGTACTATCTTTGGCGGAGCAACAAGTGGTGGCTTTGTGTCATCCCACAAGTCCTATGCTCATCAAATGAACTTGGTTCAGTCTAGCAGGCATTGAGGGTTGTGTCAAGACAAAGTATTCACCGCGGCAGAAGCGAAACAAGTAATTCACCTTCATAGTGATCCCTTGGTAGTGACCTTACCTATCGCAAATTATGACACGAAGAGAATTTTTATTGATAATAGAAATTTAATAGATATTCTTTTTCTTGAAACTTTCAAACAAATGAAGTTGGATGAAATGGATTTGAAACCCGTGATTTCACCCTTGGTCAATTTTGCCAGAAAAGTGGTTGAATCACTTGGATATATTACCCTTCCTGTCATGTGTTGGCACACCCTCTCAAGATATTCAGCTCATCATCAACTTTATACTCACCAAGGTCTTTTCACCTTACAATGCCACCATTGGCTGACTTACCATTGGAGCACTTGGTGCTATCCCTTCCTCTCATCACATAAAAATGAAATTTCCAACGAAAAATGGCATGGGAGAGATAAGGGGAGATCAAACGGGGGCAAAACAATGATATGTTGCTTCACTAAAATTGAAAGGAAAGGAAGGTTATTCCAAGTTGAAATGTTCATTTGTTGGAAGAAAAAGAGAAATTCGATCAAAAATGGGAACGGGCAAAAAAAACTTGAGGAAGTGCTCTTAGATGAAGATGACCTTAGCAAAGTTGTGAAATTGGGAAAGTCCCTACCGAGGAACATTAAGAAAAACCTCATGTCTTTACTTAGAGAGTTCAAAGATCTTTCTGCTTGGAATCCTTCAAACATGCTCGGAATTGACCCCGACATAGCTATGCATTCCTAGATGTAGACCCAAAGTTCAAACCATCATCCAAAAGAAGAGGAACTTTGGAAGGGGAGGAAGCCAAGTGAAGGAGATGGAAGTAGACAAGATTTTGGAAACCAAGATAATAGAAGAAATGCATTATCCCAAATGGCTTATCAATGTAGTCATGGTACCAAAGCTTGGGGATAAATGGAAGATGTGTGAAAACTTTACTAGCTTTAATAAGGCTTGCCCCAAGGCTTGTTGTTCTACACCTCACATAGACACCTTGAATTCTTTTGCCTGTCTCTTATACACATCTAGATGTGTATAAGAGACAGCTCTATGAGTTGGATGAAACCCAAGACCTTAACTACCATGATGAAATTCAGGATAAGATTTAAACCACAAAAATGTGCTTTTGGAGTTTCTAGGGGAAAGGTTTTGGGTTTCATGGTAACTCATAGAGGGATTGAAATCTGTTCTTAAAACATGGCCATCTATTAACATGGAGCCCCCCCAAGGACACCTCTACAATAAGTATGTGCAAAGGCTCATGGGCAACTTGCCACCTTAAACTTTTTTTCAGTTTTATCCAAGTCTGGCAATAGAAATTTGCCTTTTTTCAGAACTCTAAAAAGTTCCAAAACTTTCCAATGGATAGAAGAGTGCTAAAAAACTTTTGAGGAGTTGAAGGAATACTTGTCCTCTTCCCTATTCTTAACTAAGCCTGAACCTAAGAAACTCTTTACCTATAATTGGCTTGTTCATCTGTGGCGGTAAGCGCCGTTCTTATCAAGGAGCTTAGACAAGGCACATTACACATGACTATTAAATTTATCCTAAGATATAACACTTCCCAATCGATGTCATTCCATTTGACTATGCTTCCACTTTTATTTTTAACTACCAACGCTTAACCGTTCACTATTCTTGTCTACAGTATAACAATTCTCAACCTATTTCAATTCATTTAGCAATAAATTTAGTAACGGTTTTTTGGCAAAAATCTTTCGCTAAACGATTTACCGACGAAATCCATCTATCAGAAAATGTCTCATCGGTAAACTATTGCAACAGTTTACTAATAGAATCATTTTCAGTAACGGATTTTTCCATCAGCAAATTGGTTAATAAATTTAGTTTTGAGACATTGTGAAAACCTTAAATTGATGGCAGAATTTTTTATGTTAAATTTATTAACCGAAAATTCCATTGCAAAGAATAACGGTTGCGACGGAAAAATCCGTCAATGATTAATATTTAAAAATATTAGTTACAGAAAAATCTTTCGCTTATTTAAAAAAATTATAAAAGAGGTTGCTTATGAAGACATGAACTATAACTTTGAACTAATATATTAATCATTTAATCTTGTTCAATATTTGTAACTAAATATTGAGTTTTCATTTACTACACCAAATTTAGCAAACATTTGAAAGTTTAACCTCAATAAATGAGTCTTATTATAATGTAAAAAGTGAATTATTATTATTGTTTTATTATATCTCAAAGATTAATCTTAAATTGAATTATTGTTTTAATTTATTAGTGAATTATTATTGTGTTATTATTATCCTATCTTTGGATATAAATTTTCCAACACCAAAATAAATGGATTGAAATTGGTTGGGAGGTGTTATAACTAGGTTAGATGTAATAGTCACGTGTATGGAAAGTGTTATAATATAGAAAAGAATGGTGAATGGTTAAGTCTTGATACATAAGAGGAAAAAGTAAAACTATAGTTAAAGGGATTGAAATCAGTTGGTAAGTGTTATATGTAAGACTTGCAATGCAAGACTTGCCTTATATGTGACCCACATGATAATTGGTAATGTTACCTAATTGATTTTATCCCACATTTGGTATGATTGAATAATATCTTCAATTAATTAGTCAGAATATTATGTATTAGGAAATATAATATATCGTAATATTTCCTGTTATGTAGTTATGGTAATTTTCTTGATGGAAGAAAGCCTTAGGGATTTCTTATTTTCCAAGTAAGGGTCCCTAGCCTAACCTATAAATGTACCTGTGATACTCCATCTATTCCACAATTTTTTTCTAGTTAGGCATAGGTTAGAAGACTCTTACGTAACATAACTATATTTTATATTTTGATTGTTGGAGTCGAACATATAATCGTGGGGCACGCATAAGTAAAATACATTTATACATGGATTCAATTTGCTTAAACAATTATGGTTGGAGGTAATCTTGATTTACATTTCGACTACTTAACACATTCATGTGTATTATAATGTTTATATGTGGTATCAGAGCATGCTTTAGCTATATTGTATAGCATTATAGTGTACACGATGCCATGATTTTGCACGTGAATCGCCATACGTATTGATACAGAATGCATATACAGAAACATTGGCTTACTTTTAGTACACTTTAGTTCTATTTTTGATGCAACAAGAGCAACCTTTTTGCTCATTTAACATGTTAGTTTTCTTCAGCATGCATAAACGATATCTAAACGTGAATCGCCATATTATGCACATATATATTTTGACGAACAGAACCTTTGTGAATCTATTCTGGACTTACATATATGAACATAGACACAATATATATTTGGTATGTTATATTTATAACCAGCATCATGCAATTAAATATTCATCTTGTTATGATATATTAATTTGTATAACAATTCAATATATCACTTCATTCATGACATGTATAATGCGAATGTTTTTGGATTATCAATTACGTAATATTAAAGAGACATTTTTATGTCTGTAAGGTATTACATGTGTATAAGAGACAGAATATACTCCAAACAATCAATATTAATGCTAGTTGACTATATAAGAAAATTCATTTGAATTTCCTTTATAAAGTTTTCTTGCATCATATATTTGAGAATAGCCACAACATCTCAAATATTTTTTGTATAGATTATTGTAATCACATAAAATTAAGTGATTTAAATAAATCGAGTGTAGAAGGAAATAAAGAATTTTTAGTAAATATTATAAAAAATTGGCAATTGAAAAGTACTAGATGCCGTTACTAAAATTAGTGCATCACATATTTGGGAGTGACCATAGCATCTCAAATATTTGATGTACAAATATTTTTTTTCATCACATATGATTTAGTGCTAGATTGAAGTTTATTACTTTTAGTCAACATATTAGTTAGTTGACTTATTAAAATAATAAATAGATTTTCTCCTAACACCATGTACTTAGGAGTAGCCACGGCATCTTAAATATATTGTGTGTAAATGGTTTTCTATTTCTGATCACATATTGTCGAGTGATAATAAAGAAAAAATGGCATCTACATTAAGTTTGCAATTAATTCATTAAGATAATTATGTTAAATACATAAGGTAATTATTTTTGTAAGATTAATTAAAATAAGATAAAGTAAATTATCACATTAAGTTGGGAATTTTCTATGCCCACAGGTACGAAATTATTTTTTAATTTATTGTTTTAAGTTACTAGTCTTATTATAAAGAAAAGTAAATTCAATACATGATTCGCAGCCTCTACCCATAGGGAGGTTTGAATTTACTATTTGAGTTAACATTGGGGTTAATTAAAATATGAAGATTTAAATAGTATATTCTAACCTCCCTATGAGATGTGTATCAAGTCATGTATTGAATTTACCTGTCTCCTTTATAATAAGACTAGTAACTTAAAACAATGATTTAATACATTCTCTTGTTTATTTGGGCATGCAAATTTTAAATTTGCATTTTGTGATAATGAATTGTTCATTTTCATATTATTGTGTGTATAATTACCAATATAACGGTTGAATATGATAAATATAAGAAATTTAGATATTTTTCTCCTTAGGTCTTGTATTCACATAAAAGTAAGGTTTAATCCTATTTATTTTATAGTCAAAACAAGCATAAAAACCGTTTAACAATTATTCCATGTTTTGATAAGTACTCTTAAGAGATTTTCTTATGTGACACTTTAAGATTAAGAAGTGTGCGTGAACTCATTTAAAAGAATGAGATTTTGCTATATCATGAATTTAATTGAAATTTTGCGTTATACAATATAAGATTTCGTTATTGATTCTCTCTTTAAATCATTTAATTAACACATCAATTCTTCTACAATACATAGAAGGAAACGAATAGTTAATTTACAGCATAACTTTCATGAAACACATTGTGAGGTTCAGGTGTCTCATATGTAATTTACATATGAGACACCTGAAGATCACAATGTGTTTCAGTATGAAAGTTATGCTCTCATTAAGTCAAACAACAATAAAATAAATGTTGTTTATATGAGAGAGAACTCTAAGTGATTTTCTACCTCGATTGAGAGAAATAACTCAAACAAAGATAATCTCAATTTTGATGTATTATGAATGTTGATACATTTGGTGAATTTGTTTCATTAACAATTCACATTGTCAATGTGTATTAAATTTTCAAAATACAAGAAAATGTACTTCTTTTATAGAAGTTATATGTTTTGACATATAGAGAATTTAAGTATATTGCTTAGGAAAATATTTTTATTGAAATATTATTCTTTTTTTATGCTCTAAAAATAAAAAATTACTCGTTTTGGAGTTTTGACTATCATTTAATTGAGCAAAACCTTTCATTTGATAATGCTAAACGTATTGGCATTAAGTATGAGTCAAATTATTGATGGAACTCTTTAAGTTTCTTTGTCATTGGAGGTTGAATATATCTCTCTAAGAAAATAAGGAGTTGGTTAATCATAAACTCTTGAAAGTTTAGATTTATCAACTATAGACTACTCAAGTATGTTAAAAATATCAAAGGGATTTTCGTCATTTGATCATAATAACAAATTTTGTGAATTATTTTCTAACATTTTTTGATTGGTTAGAGACATTTGTTTGTCTCATTATTAGAAAATCAGTCAAAGATGTTACATCTTCTTTTCTTGTTTGATAAAGAATTAACAATTGATGCATTTACAAGTGTTCAAATGAGAAGTGAAGAGTTTGAAATTTCAGGTTAAAAAATATGATGAAGAGTATCAGTACGTTAATTTCTCATAATTCCTTAATTACGAGACATTGATTAGTGAACAAACAATGCATGATTGGTTAGACTTTATAAGTATAACTTAAGGAATGAATTGAATAATTACGGACATGATCAAAACGTGACTATAACAATTTTAGTAATTTTGTTTCTTGGGACTGAAACCTTATGATCAAGGTGTATCTTGAATATGGTTCCTTCCAATATTGTTTAAACAATATTTGGATCATGGAATGAATGGAAACTAAGTTTAAGATGTACACACACATGGACTATCTCATAAGTTTTCATGAAAGAGATCTTGAACGATTAAGTATTGCTTACTTTTACAAACAAATCATACATGTTCACATTATGTATTGTAATTTTCATTTGGTTGGCGAAAATATGATGATGCTATGAAGCTACATCACGACATTTTGTATGGCTTAAAGTTTTGTCGATATTGTTGTTTGGCCTTAAGGTTTAATCTCAATCTGATATTCTTCATTAAAAATATTAAGAAAAGTGGAAGTCGAGACATGCAAATCGACATAGTGAATTAATTGTTAGGAAAATTTTGGGAGCAAAAGTGGCTATTGAGTACATAAGTAACGAGTAATGATTGTTAATCTGACAACTAAAATTGCTAGCTAAGTTGTCTATGATCATATAACTCATAAAGGATTCATTAGCTCATTTTGGTTTTGCAATTATTCTCTAGCTGTAGTTAAAGTTTGGACATTCAAGATATTTTATTGTTTACATGACTCTCGATGCACATTATTGTCATGTATAAAGTTACAATTTTTTGATCCATAAAGTTTGACCCTGAGTGATTTATAATAAGTTATTCATAAAGCTTTTATAGTATTTAATCGAAAAATATTGTACATTGTAATACATGGAAGGAAGTATTTATTTTTTAGAGTACAACAGCCATGATTCGTGTATTAATAGTTTCTAATTAAGTATTTGTTACATAACCTTTAAGTTAGTGGAGTAACAATAAAGATTTTGACCATTCTTTGTCACTCATAAAGTTGTCTAACTAATACATGTGGGTCAAGTGAGAGAATATAAGACTTGCAATGCAAGACTTGCCTTATATGTGACCCACATGATAATTGATATTTTGACCTAATTGATTTTATAAATTATCCGCATTTGATATGATTGAATAATATCTTCAATCAATTAGTCCAAATATTATGTATTAGGAAATATAATATATCGTAATATTCCCGATTATATAATTATGGTAATTTTCTTGATCAAAAGAATCCTTAGGAATTTCTTGTTTTCCAAGTAAGGGTCCCCAACATAGCATATATATATGCCTGTGATACTCCATTTATTCTACGGTGTTTTTCTGGTTAGGCATAGAGTAGAAGACTCTTACGTTAAATATATTTTATTGTTCGATAGTTGGAGTATGACATACGTTCGTGGGGCACGTATAAGTAAATTTAATTTATACATCGATTGAATTTGCTTAAAAGACTATGGTTGAAGGTAATCCTGATTTACGTTATGCTATTTAACACATTCATGTGTATCATTATGTTTAAATTATATTCCATGAGAGATTTAACATTTACATGTAGTGACGTTACTTTTTCCGTCGTAATTGACGAATTTTCAAATTTATCCTAAATTAGTAAATATTAAAAAGTTTGGGCATTAAATATGTTTTATTTAAAATTTTAAAGATTAAAATAAATCATGACCTAAATTTTAAAGACTAAAATTGTATTTATTTTTTTATTTTTTATTTTTTCATTTGGGGCTTGAGATTTAAGAGTACTCACCTAAAGGCAGCTAAAGTATGTGTGAGCTAAGGATTAATTCAATTGCACCAATTTCAAAAGAGAGAGAGGAAACAATAAAAGATGGCACCTACAAAACATAATTTTATCACACACACCGCATTAGACAAGGAGGCTTTTTCTAGGAAGGAGACAGGACGAGGGTGAATTGATCCTGTTTCAATGCAATAATGATCAATAGAAAAAGATGCCACTCAAAAAGAAAAAAAAAATTAGAAAAACAAAAGGAAGAGAAAAAAGATGCCGTGGTAAAGCTTACCATTGTAGACCTGAAGTTTCAAGGAAATTAAGCAGTACGACGTTACCACAATTTCTTGCAGGAAAATGGTGAACGCGTTCTGAAGATCCAAACAAATTAAGATCTTCCCAAGCCGACTGTAGTTTTTAAAAATACAACAAAATATTTTCTTGTAGACTAGAATTTTTTGTTAATCTATATTGTTAATTTTTTAAGAGATATGTGTCATATTGCGTGTACCCATGTGCTTCTTATCTAGTCTAATATGTTAAAACAATTGCTGTACAATTTTTTAAAGTTAGTAGGAGATAAAATTTTTCTATTTTATTAATCACGTAGGAGCAGAAGAAAAAGAGAGTAAGAAATGTGAGAAATGTAATTAACTAGAGGAGAGTGATTTAGAATAATTGGATTTTTAATTAACTTTCCCAAAACACTGGAAGTGCATATTTATTTTTTATTTTTTTTTTGAAGGCTATAAACTTTACAAATTTAAGGATGATATTTCTTCTAGAATATAAGAAATACTGGTAATAGGTAAAATAGGAAAAGTGAAGTATTTTTAATTCTTAAAGTTCTATACATATTTTTAGGTAAAGCTCTAATAGAATTATGATTATGATATTTTGAATAAGTATTGAAATGATTTTTGTGATATGAATATGTGAAATAAAAAAGTAATTGAAAAAACGTTTAAAAAATAATTACAAAATATTACGTTAATTAATTTTGATACTCCACTCATACATTTCATAAATAAATGTGACCTAAATATCCATACCCAAATAATTTGTATTAATATAAAAAAAAATCCAAAGTCATACTAGACAAACTTCGTGAATATAGGTTAAAAAATAAGTATAATCACAAGCTGTCTCTTATATATTTGGATACTTGTATATGAGACAGGATTTACTTATAAGACCGATTTTTTGTCTCTTATACACATCTTAGCCAATCTATAATACAAAATATTACTGCTTTAACCAAAAAACTATCTTTTATTTCTTTAAAATCGTAGTACCTTGAGAAAACTTATAAGGAATTGTATAAAAAGATGAACATTTCAAGCATAGTATGGATTGATACTTTATTTGGTAAGAATACTATAATATATAGTACAATGTGAATAAGTTTGGACTTCTAAAAAAGTATACGAGGGGTGTTTAGTTATATTTTTTGGTGAAATATAAGAATAGAGTGCCTGAAATTATATATGGATTATGAAGTGTTAAAATCATTGACCAATATTATTTAAAAAATAATAAAAAATCGGTTTTACCAACAATAAGTCCTTATAGCTGAAGCTCCTTGAATCTAATATTTAATTTGTTAGTCAGAAAGGCCGTGTGATAATTATAGATTTCCTGTCCCTTTTTTATTTTTTGGGGGGGAGGGGGAAGGGGGTGTTTAAAGCACAAATTGATATCATTAATTATTATCACTTTGACTTTTCAAATTTGATCAAAATTCGGATAGGAATATCAAAAATAGTTAGGTACTTAATTATCAAATGGTGATAGGAGAAGACCACGAAAGAGAAATGTGCATTGCCATAATCTATTTCAGTATTTCTTATATTTTTCTATTAATTTAATTGATTGATAAGTCAATACCAAATCCTAAGGTTTTGTTGACGATGAAAACTTATTAGAGGACCAATATATCAAACCGCCAAAGCCTTAATATTTGATGAATTCGAGTCACCAGTTTGGAGACTGATTTTTCAAAAATTGATTTGACTTGTTGCCAATCATGCCTTTCACCATACATTGTCACGGATTCTTCAAGACTCTTCATGATAAATCATCTAATTTTTTCTCTTTTTTTACGGTCAAATATAAATTTCTCTGTAGTTGATGTCAATGATGGCTGACATTCACCCTCTTGAATTTCGATGCGCTAACAAATTTCATACTTGAAGTTTGAAACTGTATTTGCTTAAATAAAAAACAAGTAAAAACTACACATTGAGGTTGAATTGGGACGCAGTCCAATCGAGAATTCGTTTGGGTTCAAAGACCGAAGATCCTTGCGCAACTAGAACTTTCCTACCTTTCATTTCGCGTTATTGTGCCAACCGTTTCATATTATAAACCTTCTAGTTAGTTTTGGGTTACCCTTATATTATTTTTTAAAAACTTAATATAATAAAATGTTAGTTAATAGTATATGTTAAAATTGTACAAAATAAAAAAAAAAAAGTGTGATAATATCAACTTAACTTATAAAAATGTTAATATGTTTTGAGAACTTAACTTTTGGTTCAAATCATTCAACACTATTAGATGATTATACTGATAATTAGACGTAACGAACGTATTAGTTAACTGAATACCTTATCAAATTTTTAATTAATCATTCAATTTAAACATTCTAATAGGAATTCAGTAAATAATAAGAAAAACTCATTTCTATTTAACACAAATGTGTAAAGTGAAATCTAATATACACTTTTAGTTAGTCATAATATTTATATACAAAAATAAAATAGTCTAAAAAGATTTATAATGTCAACAACTATAGATATCATGAAAACCAACTAACATTACTTATATATCTATATAAATAAAAATTAAATAGCATAAAAATTCAGAATATCTACAACTATTACAAATATTATTACTTAATTTTGTTTATTTTTATTTTATTTGCATATGCCATCATATGATTTCAATAATATTATTTTATTTTATAAGTTCAAAAAAAAAAAATTTATCCTTGCATAACACGAGTTTTCAGACTAATACATAATGTATGTGAAATATGGTTAAAAAAAAGTGTATCATAAGAAGCTTTCAAAAAAAAATTACCATCCAAAAAAAAGCCATGGTTTCTTTAGCAAAGATCTAGCTATTAGTCTTGACCCTAAGGTACTTAGTTAATATCTTAATCTCAATATACATATATAGTTTAGTACACAAGCATAAGCATGTGTATCTTGATATTGCGTAGCAAATATTTCTTTTTTTGTCAAGTTTGAATATTACTAACAATAACTCGGTCAATGTTTGAGGTAGGAGGAAGAGTGTTTCTGTGACACATTAAAGATTTGTTTACACACATTATGACTTCAAAAAACATATTTAAATTTGTATGAATAAAGTATTACAAAATACCAAACACAATAGAAAATTACAGATCTCCCAAGAGTAACTACCTTTTTCAATTATTTTTGCAACCAATATAAAGCAATTTTCTTAAATTTAAACTAGATGGTTGGTCTGACTGTGAATCGACCCTTATTTTGGCCCCTTTTTTACGGAGAAAAAAAAAAGGAGGGTCAAGAATGGATTTCTTTTTCTTTTTTTAGGGAGAAGTTGAAAAAGTTCTTTATCTTTTCGGTATTATGCCTCAAGTAGAGACCCTTGAACCGGTAACCAGTGTTATAGTAACAATTTAAAATTAGATTTATGCCATTTTAACCCTCTAAAATAAGTAAAAATCTAAATGTGTCCCTCTATATTGAAAATTCTCAATTTGGCACTCTAAACTAGAAATTTATTCTAATATGGCCCTCCGTTCTATTTTTTTTTCTTTTTTTATATGTCAATTGATTTCTCAAAATTAACATAAATTCAATTGTAATTAAAGGTCATTTTCATACTTTAGAACCCTAATTCTTCCAATTGGCCGAGGGAAAAAACTAAGAGAACTTAATTTTCTAATACGCCAAGTATCCAAATATATATATATATGTATGTATGTATGTATATTACTTTTAATTGATATTTACATATGTCAAAACATTTTCATACAACTTTAAGTATCTTTAGGCCAAATGACAAAAATATATAATAAGCCAACAACATAATAGGGGTGTGCAAGAATATATTTGTATTGTACTGTGTAAATATCATTGTACTTATTTCATTTATTAACAAAATATCTATTTTATTCCTTTATTTTTTTTTTATGCACAAGCCTTTTTTCTCTATTTCTTGAAGTGTATCAATCACTTTTTCCTCTCATAGTCTATCCAAAGAAAATAAGGTTTTGGGTATTTTTAATAAACAAAAAGTAACGATGTATATACTAGTATTTATACCCATAATATGTACGGGATAGTAAAATAATTTTTAAATTCCTGTTGTTTAATAAAATTATTTATGAAATTTACAAAATTATCTATAAGAATATAAAGTTCTAAATGATATCATGAGAATCCAAATCTTAAGACAATATTTAATTTGATTAAATTAAATAAAACATATTGCCGTACCTTTATGGAATATAGAAAAAAGTTTTAGATATTTTCTAGATGAAAAAGAAAACAAATAGTTCTGAATATTCGTTTTTATGCTTCAACATATCAAGCATACTAGTAAATTTGAAAATAGAAGACATATAATAATTAAAATTACTTTCTAACATAACAGATTGCATTATCACTAAAATAGTTTTTTTCGGTCCATATTGAATTTTATACATGAAAAAAACAAATCAATATTTTTAAAAAATAATATAAGGGTAACCCAAAACTAACTAGAAGATTATTATTTTTCAATAAAATATTACATAATGTAATTAGGTTGCAAGAATGGTATTAATCCGGCATAATTAGGCTAAATTTCTTCTTGTGATATATATAAAATACATTTTTATTTTTTAATTCTTTTGGGAAAAAAATTAATAATAAGAGGTGTATGTGCATAGAGAGAGGATTCTAAACAAATCAATATAGTTGAACCCCTGATAAAATTTAGGTAATTAGTTTGAATTATCACTACTATTAGTTATATAATCATTTTTGCTTCGGTTATTATTTCCTATGTATATAACATATCACATATCAATTATTAGAATTTCTCATGAAAAGTGGTTTGTTATATCTATGGTACTGTAGATATCAATTTTGCATGTTGGCAACTGGCCTGCATTAACGTGTGTATCGATTCTTTTATGCAAAATTGTTTTGAATATTTACTCCATAATTTTCATTTCTGTAAATATTTTGCATCTTTGGAATTGAACATTTAAAATAAATATTTTAATATTGTGGATGTGAGAGTGGAGATTATATTTCGTTATCACATATTTTCTAAAAAGATTAAACAGTTATATTGTCTAGTTTGTTATTTGTTGTAATTTATTGTTGAAAAGGTAAATAGTGGTAATATAGTAAGAAATGAAAAAAAAAAATAACACATGTCATATTCTAATCAACCCTCACAAATTTGTTATTCATTACTTATTATTATTTGAGAGAATCATGTACTAAAATTCAAGTATAACCGAAACAAACTGAAACACTTCTTCAATAGACAATGCTGAATTGAGATTTTTTTAGTTTGGATGACATTAAAACATTTGTATTAAGTTAGAGGCCCAAATTAATCTGTCGAGAGTCAATTTCCAACAATTTTTTAGTTTGCAAGATTAAATTGATACTTTTTTTTCTATTTAGATTTTTTATTTTTAAATTTGGAAGGTTAAATGGTTCGTAACCCTTTAACTAAACCAGATTCATCAACTCTAAGATGCATGCTAATTTCAGAGTGATAAAAATATCTGTTTTTTAATATCCATTGAATTGAAGCGAGCAATCTGGGCACGTGAAAAGATACAACAAGATCAGAGGCTGTTGCTAAAGTTGTTATGGTGTACCACCCACCACAATATCACACCAGCATCCCTGGTTGTCCGTACACAGAGATCGATTGTGTGTATGCATACACACAATCCCATACTTTCCCATACTTTCTGTTATTACATGGAAGTTCTTACATATGTTTGAACATATAATGTGCGATTATGAATTATTGATTTATAAAAAACAATTATATATATTACTTAATATCAAATTTCATTATTCCATTAGATAATATATTTTTTAAATTAAAAATTTTATAATATTATATTATAAATTTAATACATAATTTTTTTTTTTCATTATGGCCTACTTAAGGAATGTGGACAAGGTAGCAAGACGGAAAAACCGCACATGAAACAGAAAAACCAAAAACCTGGGTCCCACCCCCAACGTGGAATCAAACAAAGTCTCAAAAAATCTCTAATTTATTTGGAAAAAAATTAAAATAGCATAGGTTATATAAAAGAGATTTTGTCCAGATCTGGACACCGTACACGTGAGACAAGTGGGTCCCAGTCAAGGTCCCTAAAATTAGTCTGCGGACCCCACAATTAATGTTACACTGTCAACATGATTGCTGACATGGCGTCTGTTACCTATGCCCAGCCAGCTGAAACGTGGCAGAGACCCAAAATGTCAGTTACCGCATCGAAACTCAATAGCCACGTAAACACGAAATTGTACACAGTTTCATATCACACTTATCATAGAATTTGGTTAGGCCGTGTTTGGAGAATTGGAAAAAAGTGACAAAAATTTAATGCATATCCAACAAGATTCTCTTATTTAGTTATTTATTTTATTTTTCTTTTTTCGAAATTTCTGTGCCCCAATTAATTAATTACTCCCCACAACCATAAAAATCAGATATCTTTCATTTAACGTATTTCAATGCACAAAACTCCATTAAATATTTCACATTAAAGTCCTCACTTTTATCTCTCTAGAATTCATTGACTTTCTCAATCTTGTTGCTTTCACCTTCTCTCTCGAGACCTTTTCTTATTCTCTTTTTCTTTTAAAAAAAAAAGAAAAAAGAAAAATTCAAAAGGCTTAAATATAAACCAAATCCAATTCCAATCCTCACTACTCGCCAACTCTATAGCAAACTCTTCTCCTTACCTTTCTCTCTTCATATACATCTCACTCCTTTTCTCTCCCACAAAAACCTTCAAGAATACTAAGGCAAAAAAAAAAAAAATCTCAAGAAGCAAAGAATAATCACATTTATTCGAGCTCTTTAATTTTCATGGCAGTTGATGCAAGTCATCTCAATCTCATCCCTCCGCAACTCATGAATCCAAACAGGTACTTTTTGTTGATGGTTTTTCTTTTATCTGTTCCTATCTTAAAGGAAAGTAAAAAAATCTTTCATTTTTCCTTATCTCTTGGTTCTATACATATTGATGCTTTTTCTTTTTTTGGGTAAAAATTTTGCAGGGATTTTGCATATTCCAACCAAGGAAATATCTTGGCATACAGCGTTAATGCAGGCCAGTTGGGTTCGGGTTCAGGAATTCCTTTGGTTCCGGGAATGGTGGAAAATCTTCTACCTTTGCATCAATCTCTGGTTTGTGATTCGGTCCAGCCTAAAACGTCCATGAATACCGATAGCGGACTCACTTATAATGTGCCGGCTCCGAGAAAGCGGCCTAGAGATTCATTCGAGCAGTTCAATAGATGTCCCACCAAATCTTTTTGCTACCTCTCATCAGAAGAATAACAACAATGATCATCTATCTCAATTTCCGTCCTTCCTTGGCGAACAAGTTTTCCCTTACATCAACCAATATCAATTGGATATTGATTCTATAATTTCTCAACATGTAAGTGTTTATCAATCTTCTAATTATTTTATAGATTAATAGGTTATCTAATTCGTGTCGGATAATAGTCACGAAGAATACTGTATATATATATTTATAGTATTAGTTTAAGTGAAAAATACTATGTTTTAAACACTTATTTTATTTGGGTTGAGTTATCGGATTTCTCATCTATTTTTGGTTATTTGCAGACGAAGAAAATAAGGATGGAATTAGCGGAGAGGCAAAAGCAACAAGCGATCATTTTAATGGGAGCGATAGGAGAAGGGGTGGCCAAGAAATTGAAGGAAAAGGACGAGCAAATTCAAAGAATGTGGGAAACTGAATTTGGCACTTCAGGAAAGGATAAAGAGTCTTTACGTTGAGAATCAATTATGGAGAGATTTGGCACAAACAAATGAAGCTACCGCTAATTCCCTGCGCACTAATTTGGAACAAGTCCTGGCGCACATTAGCGACGAGCGCGTCTCGGCCGGCGGTGGAGGAGGTGGAATGGCGGTGGAGGATGACGCCGAGTCATGCTGCGGAAGTTGTGATCATGGAAATGAAAGGGAGGCCGAGGAGGAGACTTCGCCGGAGCAGCAGCGCATTTTAGCGGGGCAGGCGCAAGGTGGGACGTGTAGTAAGTTAGCGGTTGAGGCGCAGGATAAGGAGGAGACTAAGGTGAACAATTACAACGGTAACAGCCGGATGTGTAAGATGTGTGGGGAGAGGGAATCGTGTGTGTTGTTGCTGCCATGTAGGCATTTGTGCCTGTGTACACTCTGTGGGTCCACCCTCCTTCATACTTGCCCTGTATGTAAATCTAACATGAACTGCCACAGTGCATCTTAACTTGTCTTCTTGATCTACTACTAAAGAGGGTGAGATCAAAAGAACTAAAGAAAGAAAATCTTTCTTTATTTTCTTTAGATGCTGTAAAAGAAAATGTAGAAAAACCATTAGGGAGTACATTTTGATGATGAAAACTAGACTAGTGTAAATTTCTTTTCTTTTACCAAGTACATTTATTGTCCATTCTTTAATTCGTTCATTTCGGTTGTATTTATCTCTATCTTATTTATACGTTATCGGTTACAATCAAGTTTAATTAAACTTACTTTTATTTTACATTTTACGTATAAAAGTTTCAAAAGTAATTTTTTTTTTTAATTTACTTTAACAGCGTATATGATAAGAAATATATCTTACTGTGTTTGCTTTCAATTTTGGAAAATGATATTCAAGCTAAAGGAGGAAGTTGGCAAAAGTTTTGCCTTCAGGCTAAAGGTGTTGAATCAACAACATTCGTTCATCCTTTCAACCTATGCTTTCTTTTCTTTGTTTCGTTAAAGTTGATAGGTCATCAATGTCCAATAAAGTTAGTGTAGACATGTCCAACATTAGCAAAGAATCCTACTTTATCAAAATTTCTTTGGACCTATTCGATTAAAGTGGTCCTTTTGAATTTTAAAATTAGGTGCCTAGAGGAGGCATAATGGATTGCGCATTGATATGATGGGTACCTCCTTTATCCTCGCACAACATGTATTTTATAGCTCATATATGGTCGTCTATAAAGAAAATAGGGTGGGGGGCGTCTCTTATACACCATGAATTGCCAAACACACCACTGGTTGACACATTCATGGTGGAGGTCCTACACTTGATGGGGCTGGTACAACTTGATATGATAAGCAATATATTGACAGGTGAGATGTCAAAGAAAGAATGCTGAACACTTGAACTGATTAATTTGGTGACTAATTCTAACTGGGAGTTCTATTCCAAAACAGCTAATGAAAGAAGTGGCCTAAGCAAATTAAGGCTCCGTTTAGATTGCAAATAATAGTATTATTTGGTAAATAATATTTATCTTTTGACTCTAATAATTTTTTGAAATAATGTTAATTTTTGAAATTATAGAATAATTATTTAAATACAAAATAATATTTCGAAATAATCATTTAGATTAAAAATAATGAATAGCATCTATTATTTGATGGATCCATTTAAAAATAAAAAATAATACAAATAAAGAAATGACAATAATGAATATTTTTCTTTATTCTCATTGCATTACATTTGATGAAGATCTAAAATTATAACTTTTTCTTTATTTCTATCAAACTCCACATACATAAAAGGGTTAATTTTACTTTACACCCTTAATGTTTATATTCACTTTTACTTTAATCAATAACGTTATTTTTTAGGTATTTAACTCCTTTCATTAAATCTAACTCAATATTTAATATGATTTAAACAAAAATACCCTTATTCTATCTTTTTCTTATTTTTTTCTCATTTTTACTTGATTCATGTTTTCTCTCTCTAATTTTGTTGACATGATTCTGCTCGAATTAAATTAACCCAACATAAAAAAAAAGGTACCAAAATTAGCAATGGTAAAAGATAATGAACAATCTATACCCAATTATTTGATGTCATTATTAAAAGAACTACCACACACATATATATGTAAACATTTTGTAATTTAAATTAATCCAATAATAAATATATGTTAATGGTTCAAAGCGAACACACAAAAGTAAATTATCTCTATATCTACAAGGTTAATGTTCATAGACTACTAATAAAAGATTGTAACATATACATGTTACGTATTCATAAAAATATACGATTTTAATAGTTATTAGATTAAGAGATCCTTATGTGAAAATAGAGACTGCAAAAATAAAATAAAATAAAAAATAATTCCACTACTTATACATAATTATTAATTGAATATTTTTTAAAATGTAAATAATGAATAAGACATGAATAGTGCAAATAATGGGTTGTGTAAATAATAAATAATGAATAAGACAAAATATGAATTGTGTGAAATATTATTTTGATAATTATTTGTAAATATTCTGACCAAATATTATTTGATAAATAATGCAAATTATTAGCAATCCAAACGGAGCTCCAAACTTCTCCGGCACGTATAGTGATGTGAAAGCAGCTAATTTGTGTATCTATTAGTAATTTGAATTGAAAGTCCTGCCCCAGCTTCCTTCTCTTCTCTACTAAAATAGGCTTCCTGTTTCTTTCTTCCTCCCTTTTAAGCCATTAAAGTAGGTATCAATTTATGAATTTTCTCATCCATCTCAAAGCTTTGAATCTTAGAAGTTTGGTCAAGCATTAAATCAAGGATAGTATTTTACAAGCTTGTTTTCATGTTCCTCATTTACATGACAACTTTTAGAGGATTCAAATGTTTATGTAAAAGTTTTTTCTAATATATTATGTTTTGGAAATAGTAAATTTTTCCAATACCGCCATTGTAGAAATATTTTTACACAATCTGATATAAATGCATAGTAGGCGTTACGTCTTATTATTTCAAAATGGATTCTAGTTGCACATACCAACTTTCATGTCCAAAAAATTAGGCTTTAAATATAGAATTTTACCATGTTTATAATGATGAACATAAATGGCACATTTATAATCAAACAATTAATACGCATGAAGATAACTTAGTGAGGGTGGTTATTGGTTTCTTTTTCAAATTAAATTTCCACTACAACAATTATGGCAGCGAAATTACGGAGGTTTGCTTCTACGAATCTTCCCGTAGTGAAAGGCAATGTAGATCCCATAAGGGATGGGGCTGGGGCTGGTAGTAGATATCCTTCAATAATGATGGCTCTCATTAATTTTCAAATGACGTGATGGCTAAACTAATTCCATAGACAGCTTCCAAGAACTTCCCCCTTTTTCGTTCAAACATTGTTAACTCTTTTTTTTTTATTTTTTTTTTATTTTCTTCTCTGTACCAATTTTCACTTGCACATTAAATTGGAAATTCCCACTCGTAAAAGCATAAGGTCTATAGGCATCCTTCTTACTTTTTTTCTTTCCCTTTTCAATGAGGAAATTATTAAGTATGTTGATTGTCACAATCATGTTTTTCAATATGGTCTAATTTGTCATAGTTACATAAAATAAAAGCACTAATTGATGAAGTGAAATGATGATCACACCCCTCCTCTTGGTTTATGTTTTGGCTCCTTTTTCCTTTCTCCATTCTCCATTCTGAAAAGATACATTAAAATTTCCTATGTCTTGTTAACGCGTTCCTTCTTTTAATGTAAGTTTGGTAGGTTAATTGGCAACCACTACAGAGATCAAAGAGTTACTAAAATTTAATATTTTCATGTCTACAATAATTCCTATAAAATGATTCTTAGAGTGATTAATTAACTAAATAATATGTATGTGTATCATTAACCTTTATTCTCATTCATTCCTCTCATACCTATAGACTAAATACCTCCTCAAATATTTTTTTTAATAATGGACAACTTGAAGGGAGGAATTACATAATTTCTCGTGTTTGCTAAATATAATTTTACTCAATTAGCTTGTACCACTTACTTTTTGAGAATTATTTACGTATGGTGAAAAATAAATACTGCATGATAAACTTCTTGTTATAAGCAGAATGCAACTAGTACTGATGACACCATTTTCTCCTAAAAATTACCAAATTATAAGTAAAAACAAGTTTAAGACTCAAAACACTCGGTGAACATAATTTTAACAACAATATCAGTAACAAACATGACATGGCTGTAGAATTCAAGAATAATTAATTGGTAGAAATTAATCCCATACATACTCATTCTGACACGGGAATCCATTATCCAAATATGAGATTTCACTTAAAAGGCATCAGCAAAATCCAAACATCAAAAAAGGGAAAACAAAATAGTACCCCGTTTGTGCAGAAAACCTTACTTCTTCGTTTCGACAAACGATTTACTAATAGACAAATCTAAAAAAAAAATACCATGAGACAAATCCAAATTAGTTTTGGGAAAATCATTTATAAAATTATTATTCAAAATTAATTTACGCAATAAAATTATATTAAATTAGTTATTTATGAATTTAAATATTTAATTAGATTTCGTTATTTTTTTTAAATTTATTTATATGCCCATGATTGTTTTGTTAAATTATTCTAAATTTAATTACTTATCATAATTTCACCTCAGGGTAAATATCCATATATATACAGTTAGATTAAACTTTATTATTATTAATTATGCACAGTCACTTACAGACTGGACCATCGTACTTAATTCACGATTGAAGGCTCCTCGATATTCAGAGTCAGAATATGCCAAGTATTTAATCGACGCATCCATGTGCCAAGTGGCAGCCAAGATCTGACACATCAGACTCACACACATTGATCTGCAAATAGGCCCCACCACGTGTGAATACCATTGCATGGGATTCTAACTCCTCTCATGACCAAGGACCATGCTACAATAAAAACCAAGGAGAATAATGGAAAAGACAGGAAATCTGAAATCAAGAGAAAGAGGAACGATGGATTAACGTCTGTCACTTTTTATATTGTTATTTATACTTTTATTATACAAGTAAGTAATCATAAAATATATAGTAGGCCAACCATTTAAAAGTGTTGTAATATCAAATGATTAACAAATAAATTAAATTCTAATTAAAATATTACAACCAGTACAACATTGAGAGATTAAAGTGGAAGAAATCCTAATGAATTACTAAAAATTCTAAAGGAGCCAAAAAAAAAAAAAAAAAAAAATTAAAAATATCCAATTGTCAGTTATGTGCTGCTGCTGATGGTGACAGAATAGGGGCACCAAATGTGGAGGCCGTACGTTGAACCACTAAGCGTACTTTTGGATGGTTGGATGCTGCAAGGCTGCAACAACAACAGCAGCATCTAATAAATAATTAATTAATTATTTTTACAAAGTAAAAAAAGAGAGAGAGAGAGAAAAAAGTTTACTAGCCCTTAAAAATCGCCGGTAGAGAGTTATAGAAAGGGACGTACGTTAGTGGGGGTGGGGACAGGGATGCGTCAGATCGATCGTCTGGACGTGAAAATCGGGTCTTCCTTGGCTTCTGCTACTTCCCCATCTTTGGCAGGAGATCTTGCCAAAATTAAATGCCGACTAAATTAGGGTCAGTAATCATCTCTCTCTTCTTTCTTATTATTTTATTTCACCAAAAAACCAAAAATAAATGTAGCACTAGGATACTACTTTTTCTGTCTTATTTTTATTTACCAAAAAACCAAAAATAATAATGTACAATATTTCTTTTTATAGTATAATAGATGCATAAGATTATAAAAGCCAATGAGAAGGCATAATTTTGAAAATTCAGAATATATGTATTGCATACTACAATCAAGTATTTAAGTTGCTCATCATTTTACTTGATAGTATTATATTTTTATTTCAATAACTGTTCGTATTATTTGTGTAGATAAAATAAAGCGATAAAAACTGCTTTTACGTGTACGAAGTTCACCTTTTTGAGCCTAATTTCATAAAGAAAAAAAAAAAAAAAAAACAAAGGAAAAAGTACACTAAGAAAGAAAAATGTGAATGGAAAAACGAATGAATCCAACTTTAATGTGTTTGTCGGAACATAAAGGACCACAGATGAGTTGGTGATACTGATACAATCCAAAATATTAAAAGCAAGTTCATCGCATGTAATATGTTTGCTGCACTCACCGCAACCCAATCCCACAAGATGCCACAACTCCCCTCCGGTCCTTAAATCAATGCCACCACATTATTGATCATTGTTCCCCACCCCACCTGACATTTGACTCTACCTCATGTAAACTTCCAAGATGATATTATCATTTTCACGTGATTTTTACAAGCTTTCAATTCCAAGGCATGATTTCCATGACAGCCTTTCTTTTCTTTCATTTTTTTTTTGTAGAGAGGAGAATTCTTCACTCATACACTATATTAATTTCTTTTCTGAAAATTATTATTCTCTTTATTTCGTATTATGTGTCATTTCAAATAATTTATTTTATATTAAATTATTAGGTGATGAGAAATTAAATCAAGTAATAAATGGATTTTTTTTTAACTTTATAACATATTAATAGAGAAAGAAAATTATTAATATAAAATGGCAATTTAATTAATCTAAATTATATTTATGTATAAATTGATAGAATTTAAAAAATTTCTTAATTCTTGTACAATAATTCAAAATGACAATTGAAAAGAAATGGAGGAGTACATTGCTTTCAATTGTTTTCTAGAGTTTTAATTTATTACAATTAGAAAGTGGTAAAAATACCTAAAATTAATCATTTTTGTACTTCATATGTGGTTCGTGTGATTAATTTGCGAGATACACAAACATAACTCTAGTAAAAATTTGACATTGTTTACAATTATGGATAAATCTAAAATTTGAGATTAAGAACCAGAGGAAATATTTGAAATTAGACAAATAACTGCTCTTTATAATTCTCAACCTCCAACTTGAAAGAACCAAAAAGTTGCAGCCTTAATAGTTGCACAATAATTATTAGTCATTTTTTTTTGCGTAAAATACTGATTACAAAATAAATTATAAATAAAATTATTGAATAACTAAGAAAAATCTCAAAAACTCGCAAAGGTTTGAACCTTACAACCTATTCATCAATCTTATTAATAAGATAGCGTGCCTGTTATATTTACAAATAAATTTTATGTGAATATGCTGCAATATATGAGTGTTTATGACTCTTATACTGATGCTCATTATTAACTTTTTTTTAGTCAAAGATCAAAATACGAGTACATGTAATAGTATAATCACATCAACATATGGTTTGTTTATATCCTTTTCTAGATGCATCATCCACAGACAGCCCTTCATCATTTAATTTCCCGTCAACGTAAAATGAATTGGGGTCATGTCCATTTTAAACAAAGAAAAAAAAGATGAGAGAATAAAAAGTTGCCAGATAGACCAAATATTGCATTGATATTACAAAATGACGGGGCACATGATAGCAACATCGATTTGATGATGGGAAAATTCCCATTAATGGGAGGATCTTGGTGAGCATTGGATCCCACATAAGAGACTCTTTTGAAGTAAGCTCCCTCTGTTTCATAGCCTTTCCGAAAAGATGTGAAACTGAATTAGTGGTTCTCACTTTTCTGCTAATTCTTTTTAAGAAAATTAATTACAAAGTTATAAAATTATAGTTATTTATCAAAATTATTTTATGTGATAAGATATTATTAAATAATTTACTTTATTAATTTTAAATTTTTGATTAAATTTATTGTTTTAATCTAGTAATTTATTAATAAATTTTTTATTATTATATATAAATACACCGTACTTTTTATTTGTAAATTTATTTTCATTATATAAATTTGAATACTATTTAATGTTGCTATTTAATAAATTGCACGTCTGAAATATCGCTATCATGGAAAGTGATGCCATAATAATTCTTAACAGGTGCACGTTTTGTGGTCAGAACGAATTACTATGTTTGTTTACTAAGAATCTTAAGAAGCTGTCTCTTATTACATCTATTTGTGTCTGTCTCTTAACACATTTAATGTGTATAAGAGTTCTTTGCTTATTTTAGTCATCAAATTAGTTTTTCTTTGTATTGACTTTAACCAATAGTATATCCACTGGTTTTTATTTATTATTTTTGGTCTTGTCATTTTGCATTGATGGGGTTGTGGGGGTGGGCATGTGGGTTTGGTGGCCTAATTACTTTGACTCACTCATATATACACGATCACAGATAATAGTTATTAGTACTAACATCATTTTTTGTTTTAGTTGCTTACATAAACTAATACCAAGGACAGAGACTTCTACTTGAATTGTTCAAGATTATGTAACGTGAAACTAATCGACTTGCTTGAAATTAAAACTACATAATGGTATACCAGACTTGATTGTGCTAACATGGATTAGCTAAAACGATAAATAACGCAATCAAGCTACTAAAAAAAAATGAAGTTTGATTTTTGATGTCTTTAATCTCCTGTTTTATGTGTGATCCGTAAGTACTGATATAAGTCAATAAAATATTCGCTAGCAGCATAATCTTGAAAAAGAGAAAAACAATTTACCTTCCTCATAAATTTTTTATTAATAAAAAAAAAAAAAGACTTGATTGTCATGTAACGATGAATACTTCAAGATATGAGGTAGCCCAAACAAATGATATTTCTGAACGTATCTTTTAGTTATACTAACTTACAAGGAGAATATTTTGATGTTTCTGTTTTCTTCTTAATCTAAATGAAAATGACAACTGAGAATAGGTTGTTGTCTAATTGTCCTTAATTGCGTAATGATGATTGTGAACCCACATTCTCTCTAACTTCACTATCGGTTTTATGTGGACTACACGGTTCATAATGCATAAAGGGAAAGAATAGCATGACAGAAGTTGTAGTTTTTAATGTTATAAATATTAGTTATAACTTTAATGAGAATTTTATTTTAATGAATGAATATCTAAAAAGCAAAAATTAAGGAGTAAAATCAAGCAATAATATAAGAATAAAAGATAAGTATTTAAGGAGCATGTAAATTGTTATCATTTGTGATCTTCTCATTATCCTATTACATAAACATGGAATAAAATATTGTGACACTTCTTTTAAACCATTAATTCAACCAACTATTTTCTGACGTTGAATACTTAAATATGATGTTAGGTTTAAAGTTTTTTTTTTTTTTTTTTCACCTTTTGTCATTTGGGTAAAATTTGGTGCATACAAAAGTGGTTTGAACTATTAAAACTGTTCTTTAACTCTTGGACAACCTAAATCATAATGAAATTTACCTAAAACTTAATTATCGGTAAATTAATCTTGTTGACCATACTATAAATAGCCCAATCGTACGTTTATTAATTGCTGATGGCTGATGGGGCAGCGACTCCTGAAATAAAAAATTGGACATGCTATCAAATTGCAACTGGTCATAAACGTTGTGCATTGGTACCATTTTGCCGCCCCATAGTCCGGTCAAGATATTGCTTAACATGAAAAGAATGAAAAATTTTATATAGATGTATCCATACACATCTTTATATTATGGATTTTTGGTTCATGTTAAGTTAATTCATTATTTGGAGTGAGGTAAAATAAAATGAGGTGAGGTGGTTTAGCATTCCCTCGTACAAGTCCTTTTTTTTTTTTTTTTTTTTGGAGACTCAACTCTATTTAGTAATCGTTATTATCCTTGGAGTATATTTCTAAAAAATACTGTATCAATTTTTTTGATTTAATATATATAAGATAAAAAGATAATTAAAAGTTGAGTATAAAATAATTATAAAATATTATTTGGAGTAATAAAAAATATACCATTAGGTCAAGATAGATAATATGCGATACTCTAATCAACTGTAGCAATAATTCATTAGGTCAAGATAGATTAATCTTTTAATAGTTTTGGGAAGTGGGCTTGATTAGAGTATAAAATCTAGATGTTGATTGCTTTAGTGCAAGATGCAATGAGCCTAATCTCATCATTAACTATTTAAGTATATACTTAGAAAGCATGCATCGTGCATCATGGTTGGATTGAAGAATAATTAAAGGTGGAAGAATCATTCATTAGACAAAGTCTATTGCACATTTGCTTACTTTGAACTCTTCGCATAAATGACTTTGCCAATTAAAAAAGTAAAATGCTTCATTGTAGAGTCAAATTGATATGTCCAAGTTTGGTACTTGAAAATGGTCCAACAACCGCCCCCCATGCTATCATATCCTCTACGCAGTGGGGTCAATTACAAAGGCTCAAAGATTTGTCATATTGAAGTTCTACTCGTGCAGGATCAAAAGACAGATCATTTACAAGTTCCACTTCGTTAAATATTTAGGATTTCTTATTAAACAAATAAAAAAATTCCTGTCTCTTATACACATTAGATGTGTATAAGAGACAGATTGCGTTTGGATAGAAATATTTGAATGAATTTGGATCTATATAGGAAATTTATCTTTTGTTTTCAGCCAAACAAGTTAAACGATTTAATTAGAATGTGAAATCTACTAACATTCTACTGTAAATCCACTTGTAACCAAAAAAAAAAAAAGGAAACCCCAACAAAAAATGGTGAGATTTTAATAGTTAAAATAAATTAAGGAGAACATTAATTTACAAGTCAAATTTCAAATTATTTTAAATTTATTCATTTATAATTTTCTTATAATCAAATCCACTAATTTAAACGAACCCTCAGAGTAAAATGAACGAAACTTATTTTGGAATTAAGAAAGAAAAATCAGCAACTAGAAAGTAGTAATAACTAATAAGGAATTCTCTTTCCACTAGTATATGTCAAGATTCATAACCAAAAAAAAAGGAACATCTCAAGAAGTTGATCAAGGTCACATTAAATTTCATTAATTGCATTTTCTTGTAATTATTTGTTAATATATGGGCCCCATGACCCAAAGAGTGGCTCGCAATACACATACTAGCCCATGTTTCTGTCGTCAACATTTGCTGAAAGTCTGAGGGCCCAATGTTGAAAAGGAACGGAAAGGTGTGTCACAAAGTTGTCAACTTTTGTAGATTTTATCATTTATTCTCAATTCATACAAAGTGGGGTCAAAAAGGATGGTTGGCCAAAATTAAGCATTAAAAGTATTGGATCCAAATCGAAAAGATTATGGGGCCAAAGATGTGAAGTATAAGTAGCCCTATTGTGTCATTGTGGTTGGGGCACATATCTACTCCAACCCCTTAGAAAATTGATGTTGCTTCTTTTGTTCTCCTACAACACATGCCAGCTTTGATTATATACAGGGACCACTTTCATCCCCTCAGCTCGCGAGTTGATGGATACTTCCATCATTGTCTCGGTCCACTTTGCATGAAATGAATGGGAATGTAAGAAAAAATATGGATTCCATGTATTCGGAATGGGGCCATCCTAATATGGCTCCACAACTTCAATTGTCTGCAAACTTTTAGTGGGACTCGTGAAATAACGAGGGTATAAAGATAGTATCTACAATGATGAACTTATGGTGCTCCATAAACTATAGGGTATATTTTACTTTGCCGCCGAAGAGTGTTAGCTCAAGTAGTTTGATGCGCATTTGGTACACTTGATATTTAACTCAACTTGTAAATTTTAGAGTGTGATTTGAACTATATATAATAAATGACATCAGATAATATAAGTAATATTTAATGAAATTTAATCCTGACCACAAGTAGGTAGGGTCCATGACTGGCTTAAAGACAAATTATCCAAACAATCATTCAACTTTTCATTAAAATTAAAATGATCCCTCAAATTTTATTCGATTTAGTTCATTAGCTAAATTGTGTGTCAATTCGGTCCCTTTTTTGTTGTGCCTCCCACGATACACATTTTTCCCGACTGTGTCTTTCATAACAAAACCAGTGACCACACTTGGTCACCATCCAAAAAAATATAAGAAATTTATGTTGTAAGTGGTGCAAGCAAATAGAGACTAATTTGGTTACAAATATTTAATTGAGCGTTTAAATAAATTAAAATTGAAGTTAAGAGACCATTTTAATTTTAATGAAAAAATTGGAGGAAATTTTTATGTGGTTTTCCCTATTATATATTTGAATCCAGCTTTTGCTAAATTCTCCATTAGGTGGAAGATCTATCAATCATGGTAAGTCGTTAAAAAAGTAGTGGCAACATATACTGATATTTAAAAAAAAAAAAAAAAGGAGTAACCTAATTTCTAGATGTGTATAAGAGACAGTATATATAAAAAAAATTTATTTGCTTCCTTAAACTTTTAACTAGATTTTATATTTTCTTTTTGCACTTTTCTTTGGTTTAATCTAAAGGATCAATTGCTAGACATGTGCAATGTCATGACCACTTCAAAGGTTAAATAAACATGAACCCTAAAATAAATCAAAATGATTTCCCTTTCTTATTTACGTTACTTTTTCATTTTTTCTTTTTGTTTTAATTGCTTATGGAAGCGTTGATAGGAAGAATTTGTCAGCAATAATCGAACTTCTTTCAAGGCTTATCGTTAATATATTATGCAAAATGATTTATAAAATCTCAAATTTAGAATCACTTGTTAAAGTTATTTTACATGACAAAATTATATTGAATGACCAATTCCGTAATTTTAGATATTCAGTCGATTTTTGTTTTTTTTTTTTTTTTTTCAAATTTAGTAACATATCAATGTTTTGTTACTTTGTCAATTTATATAAATACACTATATATATTATATTCATTTACCCGTTTTCCACAAAAAATATTGAATGTATACTAGAAAAGCGACAAAAGTGAAGGAAAATAAAAAGAGAAGAAATATTAAAAAAAAAACAGAGGAAAGGGTAAAAAAAAAATGGGACGATAAAGGGAACCTCAGGAGTGGTCATGTGCATAGCAAAAAGTCTAGATTTCTAGAAGATTTAACCAGAAACACGGGCGTAGGAAGTTTCACTTTGAGGTATATTAATCAAAGTCAAGGTGGAAAATAGGTAGAACCGCAATTAATACGGGAAGAAGGGGAAATATGAAAAGATGCATTATTGCAATTTTCCTAGGATAGAATTCGTCCCACTTCGAAAAAAGAAGAAAGATACTGCAAGTGCAACACGTCTAAAATGATGATGACCTTCCAAATTGCACTTTCTTTACATAAGATTTTTGATAGTCTGCCAATTAATTCACTTTTGTTAGAATTTTGGTAGTAAAATGTTGGGAGTGGAGGTAAAGTAAAGCTAGTAGTGACTCTTTATATATTCTTTTAAGTTGAATCAAACCCCAATAAAGACCAATTACTATTAAAGAGCAAGATTTGAAAAGAAAATGGGAGCACAATTCACACTTCTCCACATCATTTTCTCCCACTAACATCATCTGAAAATCTGCATATGCTAAAATTATAAAGATTTGTATTACATTTTTACCAAGTTGTAGATTTGCAGTATCTATCATGACCACATAGTGCAAAAATCAGAGAGTCGTTTACTTAGAATCTATTACTAAAATTGCCCTCACAACTTAGAATTAATCTACTTTTATCTTTGGAGAAACTTCTCCATTTCTTTTTTCCCTTTCTCAGAGTAGCACATTGTTTAGAGATTATGGTTTGAAAGAGACTTGTGTCATTTGTTTTGTTTCCCTTAGTGACACAGACTTTGCAATTATTTTGGAACAAAAATAACCAAAGAATGGTGCAAAACAATTAATATAAGAAAGGTAAAAGGAAAAGCAAAAGTGAGAAAAAAGCGAATATAATTCAGGGCAACAACAGCCAATAGATCCTATGCCGAAAGATATTGGGAGATGTTGTAAAAGAAAAGACCTGAAAAATCATGCAGTATCCAAGTTCCACAAGATTCTTTCATACAGTTCAAAAATAAAAAAACCTCGACCATAAGCATTCTTTTTTTAATCACTAGGCCAAAGCCAATGTCATCCCTGCCTTTTCTCTGAAATTAATTAATTACAAAGTATGCTATATTTGGCCATGGCTGGAGTCCACTCAGTCCATGCACAGGATACCTTATCTGAACAACAATCGAATCGAAGATATCGTCTACAAGCTCAAAAAAGTTTACCATTTCTTGGAGCGGCCGAAGCTAAAGTAAAAAATACAAAATGATAAATAAAAATTATTAATGTGTCATTAGATCAAAGATCTAAAATCAGGGTATTGTGTTGGCCCAAAAGCAACTAAAGAAGCAAGTGAATTAGATTGTTTCTAAAAACAGACATTTTAATGTGTTTAATAAAAATGTAAACTTTGTGCAACAAATGAACACTTAAACACAAATGATTAAAGATAAATATTTAACAATTGAAACTTAAAAAACAAATAAAGAGATTGAGATAAAGAATATCAAACCAAACTCCCAAACTATTCAAGTTTGGAGTGCATCCACTAGTAGTGTCTCTTTAAAGAAGGTGAGGCAATAACCTTCTTGTACACAAAGTAGACTTACCCTTGCACCAACTAAATCCCTCTAGTTGAACCAAAGGATTTTGCATTATAATCTCACTTTTGTACAATTGTTATCATTATAATGCCTCCACTCTTACATTTGAAGATAACTCACTTGTCTACTCTTATTCACACTAATTCCCTCTAGTTGAGCCAAGAGAACTATAACCAATACAACCAACAATATTTAGCCTATTTCTCTCCAAATAGCTCTTACAAGTGTTTGTATTGAATGTAGTAGTTCCACTAAGATGTGGATGTCCTTGAGTTATTTATAGATGAAAGCATCGCTCCATGATAATCCAACAAAAAAACTAGCTGTTAAAAACTAGCCAATAGGAGTTCGGACAATGTTTGGACGTCCGATCATGCATGCTATAGTTTGTTGAACAGTGTTTCGACGGTCATACGCATCCTACAAACTTTATGAATAATATCTCGGATGAGACAGGGATTGGATTGATTGACGCATATAATCTGTCTCTTATACACATCTAGATGTGTATAAGAGACAGATCACATACGATTCTTTTGCCTTCGATTCCTTGTGTCGGAAAATTTTGAGGTGGGGATTTGGTTGATAAGGAGGATTTCTTCTGAGTTATCTGCGTCTGAAAGATGGTTTTTTCTTTGGTGTTGTCTGGTCATGTTTTGGACGTTCCCTTGCGTCTAAACTTCTTTCTTTTGAACGCTCTTCACCGTTCGTAAAGTGAGATAACTTTAGTAAACTAGAGTTATTTCCCTCTAAATTATGACATTTTGATAGTTTAAATCCCGAATTTTGAGTAATTAATTGAAAGTTTTAGTTAATTTCTTTCATATGTGTTTATATTTTTGTTCTTGTTAAATATGATCTTCCTTTTATTAAAATTTTAGTTTAATTAATTGCTTAATTGTATTAATATTATGCAGGTCAAAATTAGAGGTTGGAAGCTAGAATGAATACACATCTAGGACCTGTGTGTAAGATGACAGCTGGAATACTTGTTAAGAAGAGAGTCCAAGATCGTGATCTGGAATCCTCCAGATCGCGATCTGGTCTCGGGAAAATGCCCTAAATGTATTAGAGTCCATATCGCAATCTCAAATCCTAGATCGCGATATGGACTTGCTGGTGGATAAGTTGTGAGGGCAATTTTGTAATCTTCTAGCAAACAATTCCTGATTTTTGCCTTGTGTAATACTCCACTACTTAAGCTACTTCAAAAATTGTAATAGGGAAAGTAGGATAGATTTTAAGTAGGATATTAGTAGATATTAGGATATGGTACATTTTCATTTTGAAGTAAGGTCTTACTACAATGTATAAGTTACAACATTTCCCGAGAGTTCCCATAAGAAAATTTCAATTGCAAGTTAAGAACATTGATTGTCTCTTATACACATCTAGATGTGTATCAAGAGACCTCTATGAATTTTTACTTGCTTTCTAATTTAAATTAGTAAAAATCTCTTTGCTTGCAAAGAGGGTTTCTTAGAAAAACTAGAATTCTTGTTAATTTCTTACTTTTTAGTTAAGAATTCTTAATTCCTTGCATTAATTTCTAGTTAATTTTTAGTGGGCTTTCCTTATTATCATAAAAAATCCAAAAAATATTTAGATTTCAATTTTAACTTGGTTTTCCAATTTTTAGTTTATAATTGGTTACTTTTAGTCTTCAAAGTTTCTTATTTGTAGTCTTTTTAATTGGGTAACTTGCTTGCTTTTAATTTTAGTCTTATTTTGGTCAATTTAGGGTAGAATTAAGTGCTTTTAGTTAATTGCTTTTGTTAGAATTTAGTAGCTAGTCTCTTAATTTCGTAATTGCTTAGTTTCCTCTACTTGTTTTAGTAGATAAATTAGCATAATTTGGTCTTTTTTACTCGAGTTTAAATATGGATTTGAATAGTGTAGTTTCATCTCTCATTGATTGATTTTTGCTTAACTATACATATACCCGTAAAGAGGTGGTCCGTTGACGGGGATTGTCCTTGGTATTTGGCAATATTAAGCGCTTTACGGATCGTGTAGATTAAGCACTTAGTTTAATTTAGTTGTTAATTTTGTTTATTCGATTATGTGGTTTGGTTGTCTTGTGGAATTGACTTGGCACTTCAATTGACAATTTGCTTTGGTTTTGCGTAGTGCATAGTAAGAGGTGATAAAGGGCCATGCATTTGCTTGGACAAGGAAAAAGAAAAAGAGCTAAGGGAAATTCGGAAGTTTAGAAGAGTACAACAAGAGAAAGAAAGGATTGAAATGGCAAATGCTAAGGCTAATCAAAGGAATGTGAACATGGAGAACGATGAAGAAGAGGTTGTTGGAAATAATGGATCAGATGGTGGTTATGGGAATAGAAATGGCATGAATGGGAATGGAAGGACATTGAGGGAATATGCACAGCCAAATTTTGATGGAGCGAACTCTAGCATTGCACGGATACCCGTGCAAGCTAACAGCTTTGGAATTAAGCCTCGCATTGATCCTAATGCTCCAAGCTCATGCCATGTTTGGGGGTAGTCCTAATGAAGATCCTTATACACATCTCATGAACTTTGAAAAAATTTTGAACACGTTCAAGTTCAATGGAGTTCACCCGGATTGTGTACGAATGAGGGTGTTTCCTTTCTCTCTCCGACAGATCAAAATTATGGCTACAATCCCACATCCAAGGAATGTTTACTACTTGACATCAACTTGTTCAAGAGTTATTGGCAAAGAATTTTTCACCCGCAAGAATTGCCAAATTGAGAAATGAAATTACATCCTTTAAACAAGATATTGGTGAAAGCTTAGGAGAAGTTTTGGAGCGGTTCAAAGAGTTGCTAAGAAAATGTCCTCATCATGCGATTCTTTGTGGTTTCAAATCCAAACTTTCTATAATGGTTTGATTCCAGAGAGAAAATCCATTATGGATGGTTCCGTCGATGGTTCTATCTCATACAAGACTCTGGAGGAAGCTCAAGAGTTGCTTAATAGGGGATGGCATACAATCACTATTATCATGGACCGATGACTCCACCGGTGGCTCAACACCAAGCCAATGAAGCCAATGCCAATACTAGGGTGTTGAATTTGAATATGCAAGATGCTCTTTTGGCACAACAAAATATGTTCATGACTGTTATGAACAACGTTGCAAAGCAGTTGGAGAACTTGAGAAAACCAAGTGGTGTAAATGCCATGTCTTCTTCTCCAATCCAACCAAGCATGGTATGTGGCATAGAGACTACACCTTGCAAAAAATTAATGTTTGGAATTATATAAATCTTCCCCTAACCCTTCATTTCAAAACTAACAACCAAAACCTTCCTTCCAATATGCAAATTCTTCCCAACCTATGTATCATGATCAATATTCTCCAAGAGAGAATGTGGGTGAAAATGGTTGGAAAAGATAAGCCAAGTATTTGAGAAGAGAGTTGAAAGGGAAAAATAAAGAACATAACAGAGATTATGAGAATTTCAAGGCATCGACAAGAAATTTGGAGATTCAATTGGGGCAATTGGCAAGGTTGAATAATGAAAGATCTCTAGGGCCGCTCCCGAGTTATACCATTCCAAACCCTAAGGAGCAGTGCAAGGCCATCACTCTTAGGAGTGGCAAGGAGTTGGAAGAATGGTTGGAAGACAATTGTTGAAGAATAGAGAGAAAGAAGAAGTTGAGGATGAAGAGAAGGGAAAAGCAGAGTCTTCAAATGGGCAAGACAAAATGATGAATGAGTCTAGCTTCCATGCCCACTTTGCAAAATAATGAAGCCAAGGATCCGAAGTATCATGAGCCGAAGCACGTTAATGTACCATTTCCTCAAAGGCTTAAGGATGAAGAAAAGTATAAAAAGTTCAAGAAGTTTCTTGAGAACCACACATAAGGCATGAGATTTATTGAACCTCCCAAATCACACAATGCTCAAGATCCCAAATTCATAATCTACCAACCTTACTTATAAAATGAAAATTGCATGGAGATGAGATCTTATGTTTAACGGAGAATTGTAGTACACTCCTTACAAAGAGGTTGCCACCGAAACTCAAGGACCCCGGTTCATTTTTCATACCTTGTGAGATTGGGGATTTACAATTTGGGAGAGCATTGTGTGATTTGGGAGGTTCAATAAATCTCATGCCTTATGTGGTGTTCAAGAAATTGAATGGAGTACAATTGAAGCCAACAAGTGTCTCATTGCAACTTACGAATCATAGCATAAAGTTCTCTAAGGGTATCATTGAGTTGATGGATGTGATTGTGAAAATTGACAAACTCTACCTTGCGGCCGATTTTATTGTGCTTGATATGGAAGAGGATGAAGAGATGCCAATCATTCTTGGGAGGCCTTTCCTTGCTACTGGCCGTACACTTATTGATGTTCAAGAAGAAAAGTTAGAATTTTGGATAAATGATGAATTGTCACATTTAATGTTTTTAGTTCATTAAATCCTTCAATATTTTGATGTCATGAATATAAATATAGTAGATGATCTAATTGATGATTGTTGTTGGAATGCAATGGAGAATCTCTCAATGGAGGAGGAGATCTTAGAGTCAAATACTCTAAATCAAAATGATGAAAAAGGGACGAAGAATTTGAATCAATTGGAGAATGATACCTTATGGCAAAAAGAGGATGAGGAGAATGAAGAAAAAGGTAAAGAGTGGTCTCCGACCAACGAACCCCTCAAAGTGGAGATTAAACCTCTTCCTACTCATTTAATGTATGCATATCTTGGTGAAAACTTTTCATCTCTGAGACATACCCGGTGATTGTGAATGCATCTTTGACAGGTGAGCAACTTGAAAAATTGATTGTGGTGCTTAAAATGCATAAAGATGCCATTGCTTGGTCCATTGATGATATTAAGGGAATTAGTCCTTCTATATGCATGCATAAAATCTTGTTGAATGAAGTAAATAAACCGGTAAGGCAACCTCAAAGGAGATTGAATCCTACTTTAAAAGAGGTTGTAAGGAAGAAGGTTATCAAGCTTTTGAAAGCCAATATTATTTACCTTATTAGTGATAGTGAGTGGGTTAGTCCTGTCTCTTATACACATCTACACCAAAAGATCCGGAGATAGAAATGAAACACAATGAGATCGTCACCTGTCTCTTATACACATCTAGATGTGTGCATTGATTTTTGAAGGTTGAATGAGGCCACCCGAAAGGCATTTTCCTTTACCTTTTATTGATCAAATGCTTGAGAGGTTAACCGGTTTTTCATAATATTGTTTCCTTGATGGTTATCTCCGGATATCTCCAAATTGTCATTTGTCCGGAAGATCAAGATAAAACAACTTTTACAAGCCCATTTGGTGCCTTTGCATATAGGAGAATGCCTTTTGGGTTTTGCAATGCTCCAAGCACATTTCAACGTTGTAGGTTTGCCATCTTTCATGACATGGTTGAAAAGAGTATAGAGATCTTCATGGATGATTTTAGTGTATTTGGTGTCTCGTTTGATGATTATCTTACAAATTTGTCCAATGTGTTGAAAAGGTGTGTAGAAACTAATTTGGTTCTCAATTTGGAAAAGTGCCACTTCATGGTGAACGAAGGAACTGTTTTGGGTCATAAAGTTTCATCAATGGGAATAGAAGTTGATAGGGCAATGGTGGAGGTGATTGAAAAATTACCTCGTCCAATTAATGTTAAGGGACAGAAGAATTTTCTTAGGTCATGTGGATTTCTACAGAAGATTCATTAGAAAATTTTCACATATCGCTAGACCTTTGTGCTTATTACTTCAAAAAGATTATCCTTTTCATTTTGATGTTTCTTGTTTGAAAGCATTCAATGAGTTAAAACATGCTCTTGTGATTGCACCAGTCATTGTAGCACCAAATTAGTCTCTTCCATTTGAGCTCATTTGTGATGCTAGCGACTAGGCAATAGGTGTAATTTTATGTCAAAAGGTGAATAAGATGTTGCAGTAATTTACTATGTAAGTAGGACATTAAATGATGCACAATTTAATTATTCTACAACGAAAAAGGAACTTCTTGCTATAATTTTTGGATTTGATAAGTTTAGATCATACTTGATTGGATCAAAGGTAATTGTTCATATCGATCACTCCACACTAAAATATTTATTTTCTAAACAAAATACCAAGTCACGTTTATTGAGATGGATACTTTTATTGTAGGAGTTTGATTGGGAGATGGTTGACAAGAAAGGCATGGAAAACATGTGTGCCGACCATTTGTCAAGAATTGAAGCCTTTAGACTTGTCAATCATGAAGAAAGAGCTTCATCAATGAAGAATCATCAATAGAGAAATTGTTTGAGGTAAAGGAAGTGAGTCCATGGTATGTGGATATGATGAATTATCTTGTGACAAGGATAGCACCAAAGATACTAAATGTCAATGAGAAAAGAAATTTTTTTACATAACTTAAACATTACTTTTGAGAAGAGCCATATTTGTTCTGAAGGTGCAATGATCAAGTCCAAAGGAGATGTGTGCTGGGATGTGAAATTACCGACGTGTTGAGACATTGTCATTCATCTTCGGTTGGAAGGCACCATGGAGCTCAAAGAACTGCTTTTAAGGTTCTTCATAGAGGTTTGTATTGGCCAACTATATTCAAGGATTCCCGAAAATTTGTGCTCAAGTGTGATGAATGTCAAAGGGTGGGTAACATTTCAAGAAAACATGAAATGCCCCTTCATGGCATTATTGAGTTAGAGGTATTTGATGCATGGGGAATTGATTTTATGGGATCTTTCCCGGTTTCATATTCAAACAAATACATTTTGATTGCAGTGGACTATGTGTCAAAGTGGGCTGAGCAATCGCCACCCCAACTCATGAGGCCTTAGTACACATCTAGATGTGTATAAGAGACATCTTCTCTCGATTTGTAGTGCCTCGGGCTATTATTAGTGATGGGGGCTCTCACTTCAAAAATTCACATTTTGAGGCTTTGATGACAAAATATGGAGTGAAACACAAAGTTGCTTTGGCCTATCATCCTCAAACATCGGGTCAAGTTGAGGTTTCAAACCAAGAATTGAAGAGGTTCTTAGAGAAGACGGTGAATAATGCTAGGAAGGATTGGGCACTTAAGTTAGATGACATTGTGGGCCTAGAGGCTGTATTTAAAACCTTCGTAGGCATGTCTCCGTACCGTATTGTGTATGGAAAAGCATGTTTTCAATACACAAACTTGTCTCTAGAGCATATTGGGCACATAAGAGAACTTGTAATTTTGATTTGAAGGAAACATATGAAATTGAATGCTTGAATTGAATGAGTTGTTGATGAATTCCGGAGGGAAGCATTTGAAAATTTTTTGATCTATAAGGAGAAAACTAAGGCATGGCATGACAAGCTCATTCTAAGAAAGGAATTTAAAGTTGGTGATTTGGTGCTACTTTACAATTCAATGCTCAAGCTATTTTCAGGAAAACTCAGGTCAAGATGGAGTGGCCCCTTTGAAGTGGTTCAAACCTTTTCTCATGGAGCGTTGGAAATAAAAGGAAAAGACGGAGCTTTCATAGTCAAAGGTCATTGACTCAAACCCTATTTTGGAGGAATCATTGAAAGCGGGCGAAAAATTGTCCAATTTGTGCAAGAATGAAGCCCGTGCCATAGTCAAGCTAGTGACTATAAAAGAGTACTTCTTAGGAGTCAACCCAAATCTTTAATTTAGTTGTTATTGTTTTCTTTTGGTGTGATTTTTAATTAGTTTAATTTTGAGCAATTTGGTTTGAATTAGGTTAGAATTTTAGTTGAAAATTTTAAGGTTTTGAGTTGAATAAATCGGTGCTAAAGAATGAAGAAAATTGTTATCTTAATTTGTTAATTTTGTGTTTGTAGGTTGTGCATGAAATTGAAGGAAAGTGATGAAGAGTGGAGCAATTTTGGCTAAGTGTTGAAAAATACACTTTGCAGAAATTCAGCTTGAGATCGCGATCTCAAGCTCAATCTTCTGGAGATAAACATAATTTATCATTTGGATGAGATCTCTTATTCAAATCTAAGATGTGATATAACATCAAACTTCTACATAGGCATTAGTTTCATCAAATCGAGATCGCGATCTAGAAAATTCAAATCGTTATCTCGACTCACAGACTCGTTTTAAATCCAACTTTTCTTCTTCTTTTCTCACAATTTTCTCCTATTCTCTCCCTCTTAACTAAAAACACTCTTCCCAATCTCTCAAGTTCCTGCATAATCTTCACTTAAAAATCATTCCAAACTTCATAATCACCACTAACATCATCTTATTTCTTTTTAGGATTATCGAAGTGAGAATCTTTTGGAAATTATTTTTGGAGATATTGGAACATCAAGAAGGTTTGGCATACAAGACATTTTGGGGAATTTTTCAATCCGTAATAATCGGGTAATATCTTTCTTTGAATTTGTTGTTCCAATTGCCAATTTATTGAAGATAATTGTTGGAATTTGGTGATGAATTTATGGTGGAATTGTTAGTAGCCAATTGTTGATTTTGGGCAACAATTTGCGCGAATTTCTTGAAGGAAAAATTTTGACATTAAATTGTTCAATTATCTGAATTATTGAATTGGAGTTTGGATTAATTTGATTTGTTGTTGAGAAATTTCAAAAGTGTGTTAACAATTTGGTGAATTGATTTTGTTGGCTGTGACTCTTGGAATTGTTGGTAATTGTCTGAATTGTTGATTGAATTGTGATGTAAAAAAAATAACTAGAGTTTATGGTAGTGCTGAGAGAAGGGCTAGAATGAGGGAAAGAAGAGTAGGGTCAAGGAAGAGAAAAGCCGGAGAGGGAACTAGTAGGGAAGGGGTGGCATAGAACAACCTTTTGAGGGCGGTGAGCATATAGAACCTCAATTCTCAAGCGATAGACCAAAGCAATTGTTTAAAAGCAATGAGAAGCATGAGGTGATTCGAGAGCAGAATTTCGACCTTTCTATGCATTGGGGGGGCTTACGAAGAAGCTAGAAAAGCAATTGAAGAGAAAATTATGCCGAGGCATTGGGAGGGATTTAACACTCCAATTGACTCAGGGGCTTCCCAGTTAGTAAAGGAATTTCATTGTAATTTGTGTGAATTGGAGAATGGTAAGGCGCGAGTGCAAGGGGTATTGATTTTAGTGCAAATTTGATCAATGCTTACTTTAACATATCCCCCGTATCTTTCAGTCAATATTTAGCATTGTTAAATGACAAGGAGAAAGATATGAATGTAATAAAAAATGCCATTTGCGATGTCTATGTTGATTGGATTAGGAGTGCTTCCCCGAATACTAAGTTGAGATGTGCCCGTCAGGGACTCTTCTTGGTAGCCAAATTATGTGGTGTTTTACTTTATTAGCTGCCGAATTTGGGGGTCCAATGCTTTGAGTTATATTTAGAGGATAAAGGACTACTAGTGTATAATATTATGACGGGGGTGCCGGTGAATACTGGTAGCCTTGTCAAACGGGGTTCTTAGACAGTGGGAGGTTCGAACAACCTATATTTTAAGCCCCTAGCTTGATTCACCATTTGTGCATTTTAGTAGGTTGCCCGATTGATCCTGCGGAGCCAATGACCTATCCAAGAAGAAGGATTAATCGTGAGTATGTTTATCGAATGGTGAGATAGTATGAAAAGCACCATTAAGAAGAACACCGTACCCGGCCATTGCCACCACCACCTCAGAGTACTTCTTTTATTTTGATATCCCCAGGTTTTGTGTTAAATGCTCCAATTAATGAAGATGAGAGGAATGAATTACAAGGGTATTGGACATACAGCCAGATAGTGATGCATAATAACTTGACCTTAATTGGAGAAGCTCTCGAGACCACATCATTGGGTACATTGGTAACATAGGCTACCACTACCTCTAACTTGGCACTTTGGTCTATCTCGTGGACAACATTACATACCACCTGCAGCTTTAGCATATTAGGAGGGATCCAGCCAAGTGGATGCGACTAGAGGGGATCAAGACGATGACCATGAAGAAGCACAACCCAGTGATGCCGAGGAGGGTCAAGAGGAGATGGAACAAGAAGAGTGATGCCACCAGGTCTACTGAGCACTGATGATCTCCAACCCAAGCAATTGAAGCCATTTGTGGAAGATGAATAATTTTATCTGTTTCTCATGACTTAGCACCTTGACAGTTGACTATTTTTATTTTATGTTCAATCTTTTGATTTGGGATATTTTAATTTTCTTTTTTAGTAGATTGGCTAATGGCCTTAAGCTGACACCAAGTAAATATTTATTTTGATGCTTCATGGATTAAATCTTTTTGGGAATTACTTGTTGGGTACTTGGTGAAGTTTTGGTCATGTTTATTGCCTAATAAGAGTAAAATGGCTAAGGGCCCTAAGCTGATACCATTTTTGCATTTGTTGACGATTTGAATTGAATGTTGATTTTTATGGGACTTAATTGATGAGATGCATGGCATGGTTAAACACCCCTAGCACTTGTACTCAATTTTAGTTATTAGCTTTAAATTGTGTTGTATTTGAGTAGCTCTTATTATTGTTGAATATGTCTATATGTTGGATTTTGGGTGAGTAGAAAGATGATCTATTCATCAATTTGAATAAAAGAGACAAATTTGGGGGTGTCTATTATTTCGTGTTGGGAACGGTTGTTTTGTGCATGTTGATGACACTTGATGTATAATGGATAGAAAATTGATTAATTGAGTATTCAATGATGACAAATTTTGACGTAAAATACTATATAATTGAAGTATTTGGTTGGGTCATTTCATGGATTGAAGTATGAGTGAGTAGTTCTTTTACAACATAAACATTTCAAAAACTTAGCTTCATTATTTTTCAAAAAAAAGTGCTTAAAATTTAGGAAAATCTAAGTATTCAAAATATTGTTTCTGATCAAATCACTTATATTATTTTGTTAGACGATTTATCTTTTGAAAAAAAAAGAGTTAAATGAAATAGAAAGAATTTTGGGACATTTTGTGTGTTTGTGTGGGGAATGTTCTTCTAATTTGCGAATAATTGATATTTGAGACTAATTTTAAGTATATTTCACTCATTTTCCTTGGTTTAGGGCCATCTAATATTAAAAAAAAATTATTTTGCTTTTAGGAATAAGGAGAGTACGAGATTCTGACATGTACCCATGTACAAGAGTAACCGAAATAAGCCATTAGAGTAGTAATAAGGCTAGTATGAGATTCCGACATGTACCCTTGTTGTTTGTCCGAATTAAGCCATTAGGAATTCTGTTTTAGTATACCAATAAATTAATGAGTAAATATTTGTAATACTTATCATTGATCTCGTATTACTTATTCTTTGTTAGAGGTCTATTCTAAAAAATGTGTGACATTTGCATCTAAATAACTTCCTAAATGAACTGTCCATTTTCACGAGGTCTATTCGAGATAATTGACTAATTCCATAATATTTGTGATTTGAGAAGCAATAATGTTTTAAATGGATAGAACTAAAACGTTTGGTAACTGTTTTTGAGAATAATAATTCTTGGTAATTTGAAATCTTGTGTGGTAAATGAACATGTGCTTCTTTGTTGAAAAATTGCAATTTTGGATTGACTCATTTAAACACTTCACCTATCATATAGCATTGAAAGTTTCTTGAGAGATTTCTTAATTGTTCTAAGTACATCTACAATTCATCGAGTGTTTTATCAATTTTGGTGGTGTTTATGTGTTTTAAGTGTTAGTAGCCTTCTTTTAACTTTTGTTTAAATCCCTATATTTTTGTTCTTATTAAATATCATAAGTTTTTATTAAAATTTTAGTTTAGTTAATTGCTTAATTGTGTTAATATTAAGCAGGTCAAAATTAGAGATTGGAAGCTGGAATTAACAAAGTTCAAAGGACCAAATTGCAATTATGAAAAAAATGATTCTTGTGATATGAGAAGAGAGATCTAGACTCGAAAAAATGCCCTAAATGTATTAGAGTCCATATCGCGATCTCAAATCCCAGATCGCGATATAGACTCGCTGGTGGATAAGTTGTGAGGCAATTTTGTAATCTTCTAGCAAACAATTCCTGATTTTTGCCTTGTGTAATACTCTACTATTTAATCTACTTCAAAAATTGTAATATAGAAAATAGGATAGATTTAAGTAGAAAATTAGTAGATTTTAGGATAGATTAGGAAAACTTAACTCTCTAGTTTGCAATTTTTGAATGAAAAGTTCTCTTTAATCATCTCTTAGATCTAGTTTTAAGTTGTTTGCAAGTTTAAATTTTGATTAGATACAAGATAGTTGTAGGGGGTTAATCATTAGCTTCAAGTAGATATAATTTTTACTTTCTTTCTAGTTTAAATTAGTAAAAATCTCTTTGCTTGCAATTTAGGGTTTCCTAGAAAAACTAGAGTTCTTATTAATTTCTTACTTTGTAGTTAAGAATTCTTATTTCTTTGCATGAATTTCTAGTTAATTTTTAGTGAAAATTCTTATTATCAACAAAATTCAAAAAATATTTAGATTTCAATTTTAACTTTTTCCAATTTTTAGTTTAGAAATGATTGCTTTTAGTTTTCAAAGTTTCTTATTTGTAGTCTTTTTAATTGGGTAACTTGCTTGTTTTTAATTTTAGTCTTATTTTGATCAATTGAGGGTAGAATTAAGTGCTTTTAGTTAATTATTTTTGTTAGAATTTAGTAGCTAGTCTCTTAATTTTGTTATTTCTTAGTTTCATTTACTTATTTTAGTAGATAAATTAACTTAATTTAGTCTTGTTTACTTGAGTTTAAATATAGCTGGATTTGATTAGTGTAGTTTCATCTCCCATTGATTGATTTTTGCTTAACTATACAAATACCTGTAATCTTGGTATTTGCTTGCCAACAATCCTTCTGGGAAAGATAACCACTCATCCTATACTACTACTATCAACTCCGAATACTTGCGAAAATTAGGTAGAGTATAGTAAATTAGTATGGTTAATTATTGCTTGGTTGTCCTTTCATAGTTGAACTTTACCTAACAAAGCAAACAAGGTGTGCTTCATACTTTAGTTGTTTTTCTTGATTGTGTTTGGACGATCATTTACGTTCAAACCTTCCTATTTTTCTGCACACTTGTTTTCAGGAAGTTAGTATGATTTGGTCATCATCAAAACATGATTATCATAATTGGGATTCAACAATATCTCCCTTTTTTATGATGACAAATCAATCGGACAACCATAAAATATAAAGCACAAAGACAAGAACTTTTGTCTATTATTTCTCCCCCTTTTGGAATCATCAAAACATTATAATATAAAGCAATTTATACACACAACCTCCCCCTTAAACTATGCATGAAATTCAAGTAAATATATAGAGGACAATTCAAGTTTAAAATATTTCTTCTCTTCAAGAATAAATAATCAAGTAGAAATGAGGAAATTTATGCAAAGGATCAAGGTATTTTTCGCTCATTCTTTACCAAAAGCATTATCCAAACAATAAAGCATATGTGCTGAAATTTCTTGTGATGCAAATTTATTTAGAAAAGAGAATGCTCCCCCTTTCTTTTGCAAATAGTGACTTAATATAGACAAAAATTGGGGATATTTATATCCAAACATTCTAAACAAATTCAAGCACATAGTTGACTAACATTTACGAGATCATAGCACATATTAACAAATGAAAGCACATTAAAAACTTTAATTTTTACCCATTTCAATGTCATCTTAAGTCATATGCTTTGAACACCCACCATTGATGATCCATCTTGAATCTCTTAGTACTCTTCAAGCATACCTACGCTCAAAGTAAATAGATAAGTAATAACTTTTGGCACTCAAATTTTTTTGGGTCCAATTGGCTTAGTAACATGCTTAAGCGCCCAAATAGAATTTATTCCTAACTTTTCATTTCTTTTGACATAACAATCCCTTTTTATATGTCCACGTTGACAACAATAATTGTATACAATGTTTTGGTTGCCATAAAAAGAAGATTTAGATTTACCAGGCAAAAATCATCCTTTATAAAGGTGATAAAATTTGTGTTGATAAGAAAATTTCTAGTCCTTTTCTTGTCAAAAATATTTTCCTTTTTCGTTTGTAAAAGTGCATTAAGATTATCTAAACTCTTCTTTAATGAAGATTGTTCTTCCTTGATCTTGGTTTTCATATTTAATCTTTTCTTCAAAGCATCATTTTCTTTTGTCAAATTACACATCTAGATGATGTTTCACAAAACTGGAATTTGTACTCAATAAAGCATTATCGCGATAATTTTTTAGTCTTTGTCTCCTAGCACATGATTAGATCAAACATTCGTGCATTTTAAAGGAAATAAATGATTCAACATCATCATCATCATCATCATCATCACAAAAATCATAACTAGAGGATACCTCATTATTTCCAAGAGCCATAAAAGCCATTTGATCTACCTCATGTTCTTCTTAAACTTCTCCATCCGAATTGCAATCATCCTATGTGATTTGGAAGTTGTTGAAACAAGACTTCCTCAAGTCTTTTCTCCTTTTTGATGAACAATCATTTGTATGGTGTCCCGATTTGCCATATTCATAGCATTTTTCACTTGGCTTCTTGCTTGTATCTTTTTGTAAAGCCTTCAATACTGTGCCTTTTTTTGCCCTTACCTTCTCATCACATTGCATCTTATATTTCAACTTCAATTCAAAAGAGGTTAGTGAATTAATTAAAGACTCAATAGGCATAAAATTTATATTTTTAGACTCTTCTATCGCAATGGATTTAGGTTCCCATTCCTTAGGTAAAGCATTCAAAATCTTTCTATTCTTTTCACCCAAAGAATATTCTTTATCTAAATGATAGACCTTCCAAATCCTTTACAATATCATTGAACCGACAACACATCTTGTCAATATTCTCACGAGATCCTATTTTGAAGGATTCATATTTAATCACAAGAAGTGACTTATTTTGCTCTCTTATATCTTCACTTCCTTCGTGGATTTCTTTCAATTTGCCTCATATCTCCTTGGCCGATTTCCAACCTTTCACTTTAGAAAACTCATCTGCATCCAAAGCATTATACAAAATATTCATGACTTTAATATTTAAAAATAAATTTAGTCTACCTTGTGCATTTAACTCATATCTAGTCTTAGGCCTTAATCTATGTGTATTTTCATCAAGAATATTAGCCTCAAAAGGACCTTCATCAACAATGTACACAAATCAATATCAATGGATTGTATGAAAATTTTCATTCTTTCCCTCCAAATAGAAAAATTAATGCCATTAAACATGGGAGATCTAGTAATGGAATGCCCCTCTAAAAACAAAGTATTTTTGGTTGCCATAATAATCTTTACTAATCTAAGGTGATTAAACCAAAACAAGAAGAGACCAAATTCTAATACCAATTGTTGGCTCAAAAGCAACCTAAGAGGGGGTGAATTAGGTTTCGTCTAAAAACAAACCTTTTAATGTGCTTAATGAAAATGCAAACTTTGTGCAACAAATGAACACTTAAGTACAAATGATCAAAAATAAATATTTAACAATTGAAACTTAAAGAACAAATAAAGAGAATGAGATAAAGAATGTCAAACCAAACTCCCAACCTATTCAAGTTTGGAGTACATCCACTAGTAGTGCCTCTTTAAAGAAGGTGAAACAATAACCTTCTTGTACACAAAGTAAGCTCACCCTTGCACCAACAAAGTTCATCTAGTTGAGTCAAAGGGTTTTACATTACAACCCCACTTTTATACAATTGTTATCCCTCCACTTTTACACTTGAAGATCACTCAATAGTCTACTCTAACTCACACTAATTCCCTCTAGTTGAGACAAGAGAACTATACTAACCAAACTTTACAATACAACCCACAATGTTTTAGTCTATTTCTCTCCAAATATCCCTTACAAGTGTTTGCATTGAATGTAATAGTTCCACTAATCATTTGGATATCCTTGGGCTATTTGTAGATGAAAAATGTGCCGAAAATTGAGCTTTAATGATAAAAAAACTAGCTGTTAAAAACTAGCCGTTAAGAGTTCGGACGGTGGTTTGAACGTCCAATCATGCGTCCTACAGCTTGATGAACAGTGTTTCGGTCGGTCATATGTATCCTACAGCTTTATGAATGGTGTCCCGATGATCATATGCATCCTATAGTTTTGACAGAAAATTTCTTCATTCGAACTCCTTTCTTTGGACGGTCTTCAACGCTCAATTCTATTGGCTTTTAGATTCCTTGTTTCGGACGGTCTTTTGTGTCCAAAGCACTGTCCTTCGGACAATTATATGTGTCCGAAAGATGTGTTCTTTTTCGATTTTGTCTGGTCATGTTTTGGATGCTCGCTTGCATCCAAACTCAACAAGATTTCTTTCGGATGCTCTTTATCATCCGTAAGGTGTGCTTCATACTTTAGTTATTTTTCTTGATTGTGTTTGGACAATCATTTACGTCCGAACCTTTCCATATTTTTTAAAACTTGTTTTCAGGCCGTTAGTACGATTTGGTCATCATCAAAACATGATTATTATAACTGGAGTTCAACATATTGGACGTTCAATAGTATTTTGACACGTGGACTGACTTTGAAAAGTGACTTTAAAATGTGATTTTGTAAAGTATTTTCCGATTACATATTGGGTAGAATGCAAATTATCCCCTGTTTTCGCGATTAAGCACATTATTCATGTCGTTATCAAATGTGCATCTTACTCATTTGTTCTTCAATTTTTTTTCCCCAAAATAGATAGCAACAATCTAAATTAAAACTGAATTATGAAATAAAATATATGCCTCTAAACATTCAAGGGTCTATCAAAGTTTTAGGGTTAAATTAAAAGTAAAAAAAAAAAAAAAAAGATCACAACGATTTTGAGAATCAAACTGAAAAAGGTCAAATGGAAAATAAAAAACACTAATCTATCCCTTCTCTTTCCCAGATAGCCGCCACCTCCAAACCCCATCCCCACCCTAGCTAGAGATGTTAATGGCTTGGTTGTTGGCATGCCAGGCTGGAAATGGGAAATATTAGGCCCAGGTCCAACCTCCGTATCAGGTTACTATGAAGTAAGATGGCCTGAGCTGGTCCCTAAATTGACTCACTGGTTGGCCCACTTTTGATTAATTAAAATTTGACCTAGTTACTATTTATTTTATTTTAAATTAGTATTTAATAATCTAAATTATTAACTACTAGGGATAATTTCACAAATATCCCTTGAGGTTTATGCTAATATCACATATCATTCCTAAACTTTCAAAAATCTTACAAACCTCCACCAACTTTATATTTGGTGTAACAATTTCATCCAAATGATTATAATATTATTTAAGAAGGGAGAAAAGAGAATTTTTATTCCATCATTACCCATACTAAGAGAATTTTCTAAATTTATTATAATGGTTGGCAAAAAAAGAAAAGAAAATTTAAGCGTATAAATGAATTATGAGAGAATAATATTAGTATGTAAGTTTTCATGTTATTCGTCAATTAATATCGAATAAATACCTTTTCTTTAAGTTTATGAGTTTGAATTTGCCAAAAAAATATCAACCATATTTATTTTATTGTAGTACGTATTGTGTTTTCACGTTTTCCAAATTTTTGACTAATACAAGGGCATTAATATGTGTATACATTTTCATAACTAACTAAATAAAAGAAATTAATAAAAAATTAAATTTTAATTTTTGATAGTTTAAGAGTTTGTGATTTTTCAAAATAAATATTAACCACATTTATTATATAATATGACATATTTATTTTCTAATTATTTATTGAAATTTACATAAATTAAGGCTTTTGCACATTTTCATAAATGAGTTGAAAAAAAAAATTTCTCAAAAAATATATTTTAATCTTTTTATTTAGGAGACATAAAAAAAAAGTTTAGTCGAGTTTGTGATTCCCTATAGAAAATACCAATCACATTTATTTTATTATAATAATACTCTAAATTATTTTTCAACCAAACAAGATAAGCACAGACAAAAGAATTCTTAAAAAGATGAAAGGTGCCAAGTGAAATTATAAAAAACTTTAGGCAAGGTTTTTGAAATATCCCCTTTTTTTATTTTTACTAAAGTACAAAGAGTATAAATGTCATTTTGTGGTACATTGGGCCCTACCTACAAGAGAGGGAAGGTAAGTGAGAGTTTTGAGAGTTGAAAGGTGCTAAGTGATATTAACCTAAACTTCGGGAGAGGTTTCCAAAATTATCCAATTATTATTCAAATATAGTACTTGGTAGTTAGTATTCCAAGGTATTACCTATTATTTGAAATTATTATTAATTAGTACTTCCATTTTTTATCATAAGTTATAACTAAAAGAAACAAATTATTAGTTACTAGAACATGTTATTACTTAATATCTCAAACTATTACATATTATTTAAATGGTTATTATTAATTACTCCTGGTATGTACTTTTTTCATTACTTATTAGTACAAATTATTAATTATTAGACCATGTTATTACTTAATATCTCAAACTATTACATATTATTTAAAGTTATTATTAATTACTCCTGGTATGTACTTTTTTCATTACTTATTAGTACAAATTATTAATTATTAGACCATGTTATTACTTAATATCTCAAACTATTACATATTATTTAAAGTTATTATTAATTACTCCTGGTATGTACTTTTTTCATTACTTATTAGTACAAATTATTAATTATTAGACCAAATAACTTTTTATTTTATTTTAAGTTGGTAATATGTTGGTCCCAATTTTATTGTCACCTATGGGGTGGGCAAATTTTTTTTAGAAAATTTAATTTTATCGTGTGTATTCTTAAGTGATCCCTTAGTATTGAGATAAGATAAATGAAAAAGTTTAGCAAGATATGATAAAGTAATGACTTTTTTCTAAAGTGACACTATTTTTGGGACATTAAGTCTAGCTAAAATAGTAAGTGAAACACGACAATTAGAACAGATGGGGTACTTATTAGTACAAGAAATTATTTATTTTATTCAAAATTATTACTTATTATTTCAATTTAGTACTTATTAGTCCAAGAGGAAAAGTACATAAATATTACTACTTATTAGTAAAAATTAGTCCAATTTATTACTATGAATAGCATTATATATTAGTTCAATTTATTGCAATTCTTATTATTACAAATTATTATCTGTTAGTCGAAGAGGAAAAAAACATAAATGTTATTAGAAAAGTCATTTACAATACTAAAAAAAAAAAAGAGATAAAAATAAGGACCTGTTAACGGTTTACTTAACGGTTTGATCGATCAAATCATAAACTGACGGATTGAGCTTACCTTTGTACGAATTACGTAAACTAAGTCCAACTCAATCCACTGATACTGTGATGGCCTTAATTAACCCGCTATCATAAGCCCGATCCAATGCCATCTATGATAAATAGTTAGATTTGTATTATGAATCATTTAGTGGATGTCCACCCATATTGTTCAGGATCTACCTCATGATCTACACATCAATTTTTGTAACTCTCATTATCCACATGATTCACCCCATGATCTTCTACATTACTCTATGTAACTTCCACTACCCTATATAACTCATGTAATCTACATATACTCATGTAATGTCCAAATAATGTTATGTGAATGGGTGAACCTTAAGCCTATAAATAGAGGCTTAGGTGAATGGAATGAAATAGAAAAAAGGGAGAATTTCTTTGTCTCTACTTTACATTATATTATTTTCTATCACTACTTTCTAGTTTAATCATTAGAACATAATACTACTAGTTCTTAATAGTAATTTTATAACATGTTATCAACACGATTCTCTAAGCCAGTTTCTCAAACTTCTATTGGGAATTCTTAACAATTCCATTAGGTAAGTTGGGTAAGTTTTGTTTGTTTTTTTAATTTCAATTATCATTATGGCTAACCTTGTAAAACTTGAGTTTGTGATAGAAATACTCTTGATATCACTGAAAAGAATTACTTATCATGGGTGCTAGATGCTTAAATTAATCTAGATGCAAATGGTCTTGGAGAAACAATCAAAGAAGGAAGTAAAGCCACAAATCCAGAAAAGGCCAAAGCAATGATCTTTCTTCATCACCACATTGATGAAGGGCTGAAAAATGAGTACCTAACGGTAAAGGATCCCTTCATCTTGTGGACTAGTTTGAAGGAGATGTATGAACACCAAAAGACAGTTATTCTTCCAAAAACTCGTTATGATTGGATGCGTTTGCGTTTGCAAGATTTTAAAATTGTAAGTGAGTATAAATCAGCAATTTTTTGAATCAGTTCTCAATTGAAATTATGTGGAGTAAAAGTAATTGATGAGGATTTATTGGAGAAAACATTCTCTAGTTTTCATGCATCTAAGGTGCTCCTGCAGTAGCAATATTGTGAAAAGGGTTTTAAGAAATATTCTAAACTGATTTCTTGTCTCCTTGTTGCTTAACAAACTCAACTAATGAGCTTTTGTTGAAAAATCATGAAACCCGTCCAACTGGTGTTGCTCCATTTCTTGAAGCAAATGTGACAGCCATGCAGTCTAATAATAGACAAAATCGAGGCCGTGGTCATGGCCGAGGACGTGGTCGAAACCGTTTTAATAATCGTGGTGGTCATGCCAAATACACAACTCACCACTAGAAATGGAAGAATAGTGATGAGAAAAATGAAGAACAAAATAAAAAGAAAGTAGATAATGAGTGCTATCGATGTGGCATGAAAGGCCATTGGTCTCATACCTGTCATACGCCAAAGGATCTTGTTGATCTCTATCAAGAATCATTAAAGAATAAAGTGAAAAAGATAGAGATGAATTTTATTAGTAATGATGTTGACCATGGTCCCGGTGGCAATGGCTTTACTGATTTTATTTCTTTGGATGTTGCTGATTTCTTTGTTAATCACCCTGAAGGTGATACTAGTCACTTGTTTAGTTAAGGAAATGTCTAAGAATGGGTCATTTTTAGTTAACTACTCTAATGTAATAAATTTTCATTTGATGTTTTTATTGTTGATTTTGTTTTTTTTTTTCAATGTTTCTTATATTTTATAAATATTGTACTTAAGAAGAAAAAACATCTCATTTGGAATTTTTTTTTTTTTTTTTTTTACTTTTGATGAAGAATATGGACGTTTCAATGATCAATAACAAAGAATTATGTCTGGCAGACAGTGCAACAACACACTCCATACTTAAAGATAAGAAATATTTTTTTTTATTTAGTAATGAAAGAAACTTATGCTAGTACTATATCTGGTAGTAACAAATTGATTGAAGGCTCTAGAAGAGTTACTATAACTTTACTTGGAGGAACAAAATTTTGCATTAATGATGCATTATTTTCTTCAAAGTTTCAAAGGAACTTATTGAGTTTTTAAAGATATTCGCCGAAATGGATATCATATTGAAACTACATGTGAAGGCAACATTGAATACTTGTATATTACAAGTATTGTTTTTGGAAATAAATTTGTGAATGTTGAAAAAATTACCCTCTTATTCCTCTGGATTATGCTACACACATATTAGTGTAGTTGAATCGTATGTAACTATAAACCAAAAGTTTACAAATCATGATGAATTTATTATTTGGTATAATCGGTTGGGCCATCCTAGTTCTATAATGATGCGAAGAATTCTTGAGAATTCATGTGGTTACTCTTTAATAGGTCAAAAAGTATTACGATCTAATGAATTCTCATGTGCTGCTTGTTCTCAAGGCAAGTTGATCATTAGGCTATCACCATTAAAAGTTAAAATTGAATCTCCTGTATTCTTGGAATGCATACATGGGGATATTTGTGGGCCTATTTACCCACCTTGTGGACCATTTCGATGTTTTAAGGTTTTAATTTATGCGTCGACGAGATGGTCACATGTATGCTTACTATCAACTCGTAACTTGGCGTTTGCGAGATTGTTAGGAGAGTTAATTCGATTGTGCGCTCATTTTCCTAATTATCCCATTAAGACAATTCGCATATGTCTTAACAATGCTAGTGAATTCACTTCACCAGCTTTTAATGATTATTGTATGTCTGTTGCGATAAGTGTTGAACATCCTGTAGTTTATGTTCATGCACAAAACAGTATGGTAAAATCGTTTATAAAGCACCTGCAATTAATTGTTAGGCCATTACTTATGAGAACAAAATTCCCAATTTCTACTTGGGGACATGCTAATTCGCATAAGGCCAACAAATTATCATGAGATCTCTCCATTACAATTGGTTCATGATCAATAACCAAATATTTCCCATCTAAGAGTTTTTGAAAGTGCGGTGTATGTTTCTATTGCTCTACCACAACGCACTAAGATGAGCCCATAAAAGAGGTTGGGTATATATATTGGGTATGATCTCCATCCATAATTAAATATCTTGAGCCAATGACTGAAGATTTATTTAAAGCTCGATTTGCTGATTGTCATTTTGATGAATTAGTTGTTCCAACATTAGAGGGAGAGAAGATAAAGCCGGATAAGCAAAATTAGTTAGAATGAATTATCATTGTCTCATTTTGATTCTCGTACAAAAGAATGTGAATTGGAAGTTCAAAAAGATAATTCATTTGCAAAATTTAGCAAATCAATTGCCAGACATTTTTACTGACTCAAAGAGAGTTACTAAATATCATGTGCCGGCTATAAATGCTCCTATTAGAATTGATGTCCCTTAAGGATAGTGACTATTGCTAATGAGTTTAAAGCACATCTGAAACGTGGTAGACCAATCGGTTCCAAGGATAAAATTCCTCATAAAAGAAAAGAAGCAAATAATCAAGCTGGTCAAAATGAAGAACTGAATACTCCTGAAGAGTCCCTAGACATGACTGACAATAAATTTTTAGAAGAGATTCAGGTATCTGAAAATAGTGATAATCATTAGATCCCAATAAATTATGTCATGACTGGAAAGAGGTGGAATCGAAATAAAATAAACATCGATAATATTTTTGCATATACAGTGGCAAATACTATTATGGATAATAATGGAGGACTGTGAACTTAGGTCTGTTAATGAATGTAAACTTAGAGATGATTGGCCAAATTGAAAAGAGGCAATTTAAGCCGAATTGAATTTATTGTCTAAAAAAAAAGTTTTGGGACAAGTAATGCGCACACCTGAAGATGTGCAACCTGTAGGATATAAATGGATTTTTGTATGCAAGAGAAATGAGAAAAATAAAATTGTACAATAGAAAGCATGTCTTGTTGTACAAAAACTTAGTATTGATTATGATGAGACATATTCTCCTGTGATTGATGCAATAATTTTTCGATATTTTCTTTGTCTAGCATCATGTGAAAAACTTGAAATGCGTTTCATAGATGTTGTTACGGCCTATTTATATGGCTCACTCGATAATGACATTTACATGAAACTTCCTGAAGGATTTAAATTGGGCATGATCATAACTCTCGGGATCTTTACTCGATTAAATTATTTAGATCTCTTTATGGCTTAAAGCAAACTGGACGTATGTGGTATAATTGCCTTAGTGAATATTTGTTAAAAACAGACTATCAAAATGATCTTGTATATCCATGCATATTTTATTAAGAGAACTGCTTCAAAATTTGTCATTATCACTGTTTATGTTGATGATTTGAATCTTATTGAAACTTTTGAAGAGTTTCAAAAAGTTGCTGATTATTTGAAGCAAGAATTTGAAATGAAACATCTTGGAACGATAAAATTTTGTCTTGGTTTACAAATTGAACATTTTGATAATGACAATTTTGTCTTGGTTTACAAATTGAACATTTTGATAATGGTATCTTTTTGCACCAATCGACTTATACTGCTAAAGTGCTTAAACAATTTTATATGGATAAACCACACCCGTTGAGCACACCTATGGTTGTAAGATCACTTGATGTGCGTAAAGATCCTTTCTGATCTCGTGAAAATGATGAAGAATTACATGGTCCTAAAGTACCTTATCTTAGTGCCATTAGAGCACTAATGTATCTTGCTAGTCATACACGCCCTGACATATCATCAATTTGTCGTGAATTTATTAACAAGGTATAGTTCTTTCACCTACACAAAGGCATTAGAATGGTGTTACACATGTATTTCATTACTTTTAAGGTATGACAGCTTTGAGTTTTTATTATGAATCACTCAAATCTAATTTTATATGTTATGTAGATGCTGGATATTTATCTGATCCGCATAATGTCCAGTCACAAATAGGTTATGTGTTCATATGTGGTGGTACTGCTATTTCTTGGCATTCAATGAAACAAACCATAACTGCCATGTCTTCTAATCATATTGAGATACTAACAATTCATGAAGCAAGTTGGAATGTTTTTGGTTAACATCTGTAATCCATCATATTCGAGAAACATGTGATTTGTATTTGGACAAGGGGGTTCCCACCACCTTATTCGGAGATAATGCTGCATGCATTGCTCAACTAAAGGAATGATGCATCAAAGGTGATAGAACAAAACACATTTTACCAAAATTCTTTTTCACTCATGATATTTAGAAGAATGGAGTTGAGATTAGTGTTCAACAAATTCGCTCAAATGACAATCTAGAAGATTTATTCACAAAGTCACTACCGACTTCAATATTTGAAAAGTTGGTTCAAAATATTGGAATGCACCGACTGAAAGATGTCAAATGATGTGCCCAAGAAGGGGAGTAATTATACACTGCACTCTTTTTCTTAACCAAGATTTTTTTTTTCATTGGATTTTTCCTAGTAGTGTTTTTAACAAGGCAGTGTCATATTTGAAAAAATGTACTATTTTTCTTTCACTAGGTTTTTATCCCACTAAGTTTTTCCTAGTAAGGTTCTAACGAGACATTTTTTTTGAAGATGGACATCCAAGGGGGAATGTTATGAATCATTTAGTGGATGTTCACCCATGTTCTTCATGATCTACCTCATGATCTACCTCATGATCTACACATCAATTCTTGTAACTCCCATTATTCCCATGATTCGCTTCATGATCTTCTACATTATTCTATGTAACTCCCACTACCTTATGTAACGTTCCTGTAATCGACATATGCTCATGTAATGTCCAAATAATGTTATGAGAATGGATGAACCTTGAACCAATAAATAGAGGTTTAGGTAAATGGAATAAAATAGAAAAAATGGAGAATTTTTTTATCTCTACTTTACATTATATTGGTTTCTATTACTATTTTCTAGTTTAATTATTAGATCATAATACTACTAATTCTTAATAATAATTTGATAACAAGATGCTTTTTTTATTACCCAAGACAACTAATATTAAACAACATAATTGCGAACGAAGTCTAAATTATTAATCTATTCAAATGAAGTCAGTCAACACTGAACAATTATCTCTTCCGTTTACTTAATTTTAGTCCGTGTGTGCTTGAAAAAATTAACCTACGCCTTTTTGAATATCTTCCTTGACTTTAAAACGTTAGAAACTACTACTACATGAGTAACGTCCGAAAATTTTTATTTTGGTCACGGGACATGTTCACTAGTTATTCTTCAATTCATAAGAACATATCAATTTATAATACAAGGCTTATTTTTTTTAAATAGAATAACCCTCTTATTTTTTATAAATATTAACCCTCCACTCTAAATAAAAAACTCTTAATAATGACCAATAATTATTCCTCATCGATATAAAATTTCTCGTAACATATAAACACGTACGTAAACTCAATGCTAGATAATCAAAAGACATATTTTCTTTTGATAATCAAAAGATCCATTTTTGTGAATTAAGAAACAAACATATCAGTTGGTTGAAGGGTCAAGTCAAAAAGGCTTATCCTTCCCATAAACCGAGTGCCAGAAATTTCCGCAGCCGAAATTCTTCCAATGAATCAATGCCATGCTCTCACTATCAATGCAATGAAAAAAACATGAGATTTGCGTGATGGAAGTTGCCTGTATTTAGTCTTCAAGTATTAACCCAACTTTTGCGATACGTGGAGAGATCGGAAAAGACATCCTTATTTCTTAGTCAAAAAAAGTGAGCACTTTATATGCTGGATTTTTTTAAACTAAGCTTTATCTCAAATTAAAATGTGAATAATATCAGTTTATACTATTTTTGCTTAAATAGCTTTCTAAATAAATAAAAGTAAACAATGACGTCAATTTAAAAAGTTTCAATTGATTGGGGAAATAAAATTTGTAAAATATTGGATTTGAAAAAGGATAAAAATGATTTTCTTCGAATATTTCTATTTAATAGTTCTTGTATGATGATTGAAGACTAACCAGTAACCACTAGTAGAACAAGGAATACCCACTAGCATTATAGTCTGAAATCAAATTTTCTATAGTGTCTTGGGGAATGTGAGAAGATTTCACAGTGAAAAAAAAAAACAGAAAATTCACGGTAAAATGAAAGGAAGGTAATTCACAAGTTTATCCATCAATTGGATGGCTCGTTCAAGTTCTATCTATATTAAATATATTCCATAATTGAAATTCAAAACATAAAGTTTAGTTTGCAAATTATGATCAGATAATCGGCATTTGAACAGACTAAATTATATTTCTCAATTTATGTAGCAAAAAAAAAGTTAGTGATTCTAATTCCAACTTACAATCAGTCGGTGTTTAATCCTCACTATAAAGCAATAGAAACAAATTAAAACATTGCTTTCAGCAAAAGCAAAAAGAAAAGGGGAAAAAAAAAAACACGGTATTACTTTATTTTTCAGAAAAGGAACTATGTGAAAAGAATCAACCGGTTGACATGCATTTAGGGAATTTAGCAAGGACCTAACGGTTGGTATTGTTGACAGTTGGCGATGAGTATTTTCAAACTGAAACAAACCCTATACCCAAACGAAAATCCAAAAAGTTAAATTTGGGCTGAAAGAAGAGTAAGTTGGGTTATGGGTTTGTTTGCACTCAAAATTCTTGGGTAGTTTTGAATAGAGCAGACTCAAAAACAAGTGAAAGATTGGCCTTTTTCAAAGTCCCAAATATGGGTTAAAAGCCCAGAAAGATGGAACTCTTTTAAACTAGCAAAAACCATTTAACAATGGACCTCAAGTCCAATTTAAAGTTCCTAGTGACATATTATTGCATTTCCTTTCAAATTTGACTTTACTTACGAAATTGCGAGTCCACTATTAGTGTGGAACAGTTGTTTTTTTATTACTCCTTCTGTCCTATTTTATTTTATATGATTAAACTTACACATAGTTTAAGAACATTTGGTGTTTTATCCACTAATTAGATATTTTTTCTATAATTGTCCTTCAATTAAGATACAAATTTTGTTTGTTGATTTTGATTTTTTAAATTTTGAAATGAATTGTGAGAACAATTAATGTTGAGACATGAATTTAATGCTATATTTTTTTGGTAGGTAAAAATGAGTTTTAAAAATTTGTCATTTTAAAGAGTGACAAATAATTTGAAACAAATTAAAATAGAAATGGTGACATATAAAAAGGGACGGAGGGAATATTACTTTATAATGTCTCAACTATTTTGGTATAATTATTGATTTTAGATTTCTATTTATCCATTCATTTAGATTTTCATATTTACAACTTCTGACCTCCACTCCTCACGTTCTTTATTACCCATGTCTCCTATATGTAGGGCAACACTCAAACTTCTAAGAAGGTTCTATATCTATAAATTATCTAGCATAATAGTATTTGTCTTTCCTATAAACAACTTTTCAGTATATTTCAGTTTATTAAATTAGAAGTAAAGAAAACTAGAAATGAAGATGGAAGAGGTTTGGCCTTCATTCTTTCAATTTTAGAAGTAATAATCATTCTGAGGAGAATCTATTTTTTTCATATGTATGTTCTTTATATTAATGTCTTACAAATTATTGTACGCATAGTTAATGTTATACCTCAGTTTCGCATGAATTCTCTTCATTTTAGCCAAAACACCATGGATAAATATATTCACTTTAGCCAAAAACCATGGATAAACATAAGGGTCGTCACTTCTTTGCATTAAATTTGTGATTAATTTTATATTCATAAATAATGCAAGGTTATGCACACACATCGAATGTGCATTGATGACTAGTTTTTTTATAAAGGATAAAAAATTCAAGTGGATTATGGGATTTTAAAGGATTTGAATAGAGGAGATTCCCTTACAATTAGAATTATTCGTGTGTTGGGTTTTCGAGTTAACGGGTTTTTGGGTTTGAATTTTTGGGCCAAAAATTCAAACCTAATTCAGGTAATATAGCAACCCAAGTAAACCCAATCTAAGTATTAGTTGGACGGGTTATTCGAATTTTCGGGTTCTTTGGATTAAAAATTCAAATTAATTAACAAAATTTAAATATCTATAATTATAAGATTATCCATAAAAAATATATGTTTACTTAAAATAAAATGTTAGGTCAAGAATTAAAAGCAAAAATATGAAATATGATAAATTATATGTTATTTCAAGAATGAAAAGGAAAAAAATATATAAATTAGATGAAATAATTAGGACAAAAATGAAAATTAAAAAATTAAATTAAATTTTATTGGGTTCTCGGATTATTAGGTTGGGTTGGATTTTTAAAAATAAAACCCAACCCAACCCAATCAAACTATGGTAACCTAACTCAGCATTGCAATAATCCGAAACCCAATAACCCAACCTATTTAGCCCCAAATACATTTGAGTTAGGTTGAGTTTAAATACCCCTACTTACAATGGTTTAGTAATCGATTTTTTCAGCTCCTAGAACGAAAAAAATAATAATAATAAGATCACATCCAAATAATTAAGTAATAACATTGTTTTTCAATAATAAAATCTTTAAGTGGGAAATACAGCCCCCACTCCTAATTTTATTAATCCTTTAAAATCCCAACTTGAATTTTCCAAACATTTAGAATGTAATGAGTTTATAGCTAGTTGTTTCTAATTTAATCGTATATCAGTGTTTACATTAAACACTATATTGTTCAAAAACAAAGAAAAGATACTACAATTTATTTCAGAGGAAAACTGTAGCTACAAAATTTTCTGAAATCTTATTTTGAAATGGGGTCCCTGCCTAATCACTTGTTCCCTAATGGGGGGTTAGACATTACATGTCATATCACAAGTGGCCTTTGTTTTCGCTCCTCAATGTTTTTAAAATTATTGTGTGCCAAATTAAAAGCCCACTCCTAGTCCAAGTTGCAAAGCTAGGATGTTAAGCAACTTCTTTGATAAGCAAGGGACATTAGAAAATGCGTTCGGTTTACTGTGTTTTGCATATAAACCTCTTTAGAAAAAGGGAAACGTCTCAATGCCCTTGCAATTCTTTTTATTCAAGTGGTGTTTGCTTTTTAATTCGGAAATAGTGATAGAATTAAGGTTGACAATTTCTGATACGACACAATAATAATGATACGAATACAATATGAAATTAATAAATTATGACACGACTTGAAATATATTGGGTCATTACACAAAAGTAAAAGGGCTAGGTGGAGTCAACCTATATGTTATAACCATTAAGTTACTAAGGGTGTGTTCGTTTGGACTGAAAATATTTTCTTGAGAAAAATATTTTCCTTGGAAAATATTTTACATGAAAAAGTCTATTTTTCATAAAATTTTCCAGTGTTCGGTTGACAAAATGAAAATATTTTAAAATAAAAATTTTTAACGGTTTTATCTTTAATTTTATAAATACAAGTTAAAAAAACTTATAACAATGGTAATAAATACCTTCCAAGTAATTGTAATTAATAAAAAATTGATTTTTTTCAAAATTAAATGATAGTACAATATAGTGTGTATATGCATAATAATAGTTATATTAGTGTGGGACCCATAATTGAGAGAAAAACGAATGAAAAAGAATTAAAAACGAAAATAAGTTTAGCAAACGAAATTTTAAAAGTAAGTATTTGAAGTTTAGGGTGTGTTCGTTTGGACTGAAAATATTTTACATGAAAAAGTCTATTTTTCATAAAATTTTCCAGTGTTCGGTTGACAAAATGAAAATATTTTGAAATAAAAATTTTTAACGGTTTTATCTTTAATTTTATAAATACAAGTTAAAAAAACTTATAACAATGGTAATAAATACCTTACAAGTAATTGTAATTAATAAAAATTGATTTTTTTCAAAATTAAATGATAGTACAATATAGTAGAGATGTGTAAAATATGCATAATAATAGTTATATTAGTGTGGGACCCATAATTGAGAGAAAAACTTTAGAAAAAGAATTAAAAACGAAAATTAGTTTAGCAAAAGAAATTTTAAAAGTAAGTATTTGAAGTTTAATGTCACTCTTGAATTATCCGGAAAATAACTTACACTCAAAAATTCCGTAAGTTATTTTCAGCCAGAGGAAGGAAAATTGGAAAATATTTTCCAATGGATAATATTTTCTGGTGTTTGGCACCAAAAAATTTTCACGAAAATATTTTCCTGAAAATATTTTCAATCCAAACGAACACACCCTAAATGAACAGATTTTGCTAAAGTGTTACCTGAGTTATCATTTAATATAACATAATTTAATATCGTAAATATTAGTGTTATTATGAGATTATTAAATCAAATAATAGTTGTTTTAAATAATATCTAAACAATTTCAAAAATTTTAATAATATGTTATATTTTTCTATGAGAGCAAGATTAGTGTTAATAATTAAAGAATTAAGGTAATTGTGATTTTAATTCTAATAAGTTGAAAGTTATTTAACTTATCAAATAGGTCAGTACGTCTTCGGGGAAGTAAACATGTAAGACACAAACACGACGCGAAAATAAACAGCTCAGACTCAAACACGACATAAAAATAAACGAGTTAGACATGAACACGATACGATAAGAAATGGACTCCACATGACACGAGAAGATAAGAAACGAGTCTTACAAGACAAGATACGATAATGACACGAAGCAATGCATTGCCATCTCTAGATAGCATTGCCAGTTTCTTTAGGGAACAATATAATCTAACTATATATACAGTCTAAAGGTTAGTGTAATATCAAAATTAAAGAACTTCTAAATATACCACTTTAATTTTATTTAGATAACCAATCACCACACATACTTTTTTCTATGTTTTTTCTTTTAACCACCTACTTTCTTTTATCTCTCACTTTTAACTCCATTTTTCCTCCTTATAAACACACTCATTGAGTATGTCTCAATCACTAATAGATATTATAAAGAAAATTTTACAAAATATAACTATGTGATTGCAAGAAACATTGAATAAAGTTTTAAACCAAATTTATAATTTTAGGTTGTGTTTGAACAAAGGATTTGGGTAGATTTGGATTTCAAATCCAGATCTCTTGTAAATTTTTCAAACAAGTTGAGGGATTTAGTTCCATCAACAAGTGAAAGTGAGTTTAAAATTTATTCAAAATTTATAATTTCAAATCTATCATCCATGAGTTAATTACATTTACCTTCTTTGAGGTTTGTCCATATTACCGATCAAATCCTATAGTTTGACAAAATTATAAATCTCCCTTTCTCACTAACTTTTGTTAATGGAGCATAAGAAAAAACTAAATTACTCTTATCACATATTGCTTAATTAATCACTCTTTTTTTTTTTTTTTCTAAATTCTCAAACTTTTTTTGTTTTTTTGCCAATTTAGTCCGAAATAGATTTCTCTACCACAAAACACCATCTACTCCATCTCCACCTCCACCCCATCTCCCCCCTATTTCTTGTCATCCGTCATCTCTTCTTCCATCTCCTTGCAGTCGCAGTCTCCCACTCCCATCCTTTTCTTTTGTTCTCATCAAGGCTTTTTTACATTGCCATATTACTAACATCTCTTCTTAAAACACCACTCCATTGCTGTCTACTTCCTATTTACCTTCACCACCATAATATCTACTCAAAACTGCTAGCAAGTATGAAATCGATACCCATAGTCACCGTTGAGGGAAAAAATTGCGGTGACTAATAATAGTACATTACTCCAAGAAAAAAATCACCAAGTACCTCCATCCAACCGTAAAAAATCTTATAGATTTAAAACATGTTTCACAATTTTCAATCTTGGTCGCTACAACACAAATTGTAGCACTATTTCTTCCCTTCACCAAAGTCTAATCATTAGCTAATTTCCAACAACCATTATACAAATTTCTCAACAACAAAAAAGTCATCAGATTTGCATTGCCATTGTTATGGTTGGTTGTGGGAAGATGATGTACAAGGTCACAGACACTCTTAAGTGGGAGTAGCAAAGAGAGAGCAAGAGGGAAAGAGAGATGGAGAAAGAGAAGGAATTCAGAAGTGTTGGGGAGACCGAGGTGGGTTGGGGAGGGGAAGTGAGTGTCTGTGACTAGGGGATAGGAAGAGGAAGGAGAGAGTTTCGATTTGGGGGTGGAATGGATAGAAAAGAAGAAGAAGGAAGGCTTGTGGGGCTAAGGAGAAGACGAGGAATGGAGGAGTTTGGATTTGGATTGAGTTTGTCGGAAGGAAATGTGAAGGAGGAGTGATTTGGTGGTTAGAGGAAAGAGGTAGTGGAAAAGGAGGAAGAAGGAAAGAACGATGGTTCTGGTGACATAGAGAGTTTTGAGTTTGGGATTGGGTTTTGGGTTTTAGATTGGGTACGATCTGGGTCTTAGTTTGTTAAATGTTTAGTCATTCTAACAGGTTGACTATAATTTTCTCAAACTATAGTGTTTGATTGGTATATGGCCAAACCTCAATGGGAGGTAAATATAATTAACCCGTGAATCCATTTATTTAAAAATACCTCGTACAATTCAAATACACCCATCCAAATTGAACTTTACATAGTTTTTGAGGGATTGGGAGTGTGTAGGAAAAAGGAGGGTAGTTGTCTACACTTAGGGCTCGCAATTTATTACACGACCCGATAACGTAATACAAACACAACACCAAATTAGCAAGTTCTGACACGATTTGAAATTTAGTGGGTCATTATTGGGTCAACACATTTACAACACGAAATTAAATGGGTTGGGTTAGGTCAACCTATGAGTTGATACGATAACCTGTTAAGTTATTGAATGAACAGATTTTGCTGAAATGTTATCTCGATTATAATTTTGTCACGCCTCGTTTTTTGAGCAAAAAGAATAAAAATAAAGAAATTAAATAAAGGAAATAAAAGAGAAAGGGGACCAAAATAGGTTTGAGAAAAAATGCGACAGTAGATCAATTAAATAAATATAGGAAAAAGAATTTTTCTAAAATAGAAGTTGCCACTCAATATGTTAGATTTTCGGTGTACCGAGTCACTAAGATTATTCAACCCTTTATGTAGATGACTCGTGGTCTTTTGAAAAACTAGAGATTTGGGTTCGGGAGGCCTATTGAGGAAAGGAAAGGTTAAACTACTCTATAGGTAACCTAGACATCCTTTCACACTCGGTGAAAACTGGTTGCAAGTTTAAATTAATATTTTAATTTTAAAACCAAAAAGTGAGTTGATTGATGCTTGACAATTAAAGAAATAAGAAAGTAAAAAAAATAAAAGACAGAATAAAAATAAAACAATTACATAGTCTTATGTCCTAATAATGATATCACATGAGTTCTACATAAGATCAAATAAATAAAGGAATAAAATACATTAGCCAAAACTAAACTGAGTTTTTGCAAATTCACAAACTTATATGCAAACATATAAAGAACAAATTTATAAGAGAATTTAGAACATGCCAAGAATCTTATAAAGTCATATAAATGAATAATGATTTCGTCTCATATCAAAACATCTACATTTTACAAAAAATAAATAAAGCCACAAACGAATTTAGTCAATAGGAATGGTAAGATCCGAATGATGTGATGATAAGATGGTAGCTCTTTCTTTTCCTCCTTACATAAAATCGTGGAGAATTCTTCTAATAGCTTGATAAATCGTGACCGTGGCATGGGTAGAAGAATGAAGTTTCTTGGGGATCCCCTAAGAGCTTGTTTTTGAGTAGGAAAAAACTGTTGTGAAGAAAAATTTTGATAATAAAATTGGGAAAGGTTTGAATGTTGTTGACCGGAGAAAGTGGCAATGTTGGATTGTAGGGTTGTGTGGAGGATTGATTATGTGAAAAAACAATTGGCATGTTTGGAATAAAAGCCGGAGGGTAAGGAGTCCGGTTTGAAAAAGTGAATTGAGCATTCTGATGAGTGAATTGCCTATTTACCACATTAGTTTCGCCTTCTTTCTTCTTTGAGAAGATTCTGTTTTTTCCATTATAAGAGTTTGTGCATTCAAAAGCTACAATCCAGATTGTCCATACTGGATTCACTCTTTAACCAAAATACCTATGCTAATCACTTCAGCAACATGGATGCCCCTTCATAGTTACAAGCGTCTTGTTATACGGGTGTTGTAGAGCACGAATAAAGAGTTTCACCACTTCAGATTCATCCATAGGAAGGTGGACTTGAGCAGCCATGTCTCTCTACCTTTGAGCATAAGCTTTGAAGGATTCGTTTGGTTTCTTGAAAACGGACAACAACTCAAGCCTGTCTAGAGTATTTTCTATGTTATGTTTGTATTGACCCATGAAAAAAGTAGTATGTCATCCTAGGAGTGAATTTTTGAAGGATCCAACTTCATTACCACTCTAGTGCACTGTTAGATAAATTTTTCTGAAATAATTACATTCTCAATTGCTCATCTCCAACAAAAGCCCTCAAGTCATTACTATAAATTCTCAAATGTATGTAGGGGTTATCGGTACTATCATATTTTGTAAACTCTAGCATTTTAAAATTTTCATCTACTGGGTATTGCAAACTAGGGAACAAGATCAAGTATGAAAAATGAGTCTTCCCATATGAATGAAAACCCTGCATAGAGCGAACAGATTCCTCCAATGATTATAATTTCAAACTCAGTACTTCGGTCTCCTTAGACTAGGCTAAGTTGGTCTCACCTACCATTATATTCTCAGTAATGACTGGGGGAACAGGTGTAGTATTGATAACAAAAGGAATTTGATTGTGAGGGGTTGGTATTTGGGCAATTGGCATGACAGGAGTGGAGTTCAAATTTTAACCATTAGGATTCTTGTCTTGGATGGGTAGAACAGAAGTAGAAGCAGTAGGAGCAGCAGTTGAAGGTGGATTTTGACCAATGGAGACTTCAAGATTTGCGGTTTGAGGGCTCATTGAAAAGTAGAGATTCATCATGTTCATGAAGTTTTCCATTTTGGTAGCCATGTTATCCATTTTCTATTGTATCAAAGTAAACTCAGTTCTAGAAACTGCCTCTTGGGCGATTGAGGATTCAAGTAGTTTAACCAGTAGGAAAACTTTGGTTAGTTAGTTTAGTGGTCATTGTTTGCTTAGCTCTTGATCGAGTAAGGATGAGATCATGATTTTGAAAAATTTTCTTATGAGAAACTACCTTGAAAGTAGGCTGAATTTTTGGAAAAAAAAAATACAAAAAATCCGAATTTATTGAAATAAACGATATAATCATGCAGATATCATGCAATGCATGCAAAATAAAAAAGTAATTAAAAGCGAGGTAGTTACTCATCAATAAAATTAAATACAACTAAAAAACAAATAACATAGAATCATAATTTTACAAGGGATTTTAAGGAAAATCATAATTTCTAAACAATACATACTCAAATTTGTGAGGTATAACTTTTCTTTAAAAACAAATTATGAAATAATTATTTGACAAAACATATTATAAAACAAAAAGAAGAGAAGAAAAAAATGATTATTTTAATTTTTTTTTAAACAATATGCTTTTTTTTTTTATACAAAGAGGAAATTAAAGTAACACCATTCTCATGAATTATATATATATATATATATATATATATATTATTAAAAGATGTAATTTTTTAACTTCTTTTTAATGCAAAAAAATAAAATAAAAATGAAAGTGAGAAAAAAGAAAAAAATAAGAAAAAAACGTCATTTGACTTGACGCATATCTAACATGTGCATAAAAGTAAATTACGTGGACCATGAGATTAGGGTCCACCAATGCATTTATTCTAGACTCGGTCTCTTTCGGTTCCCGAACTCTCGAGCTGAGGGATCCAAAAAATAGCATTTTCGTCAATTACAAGGGTCTTAGGTCTATGGTTCGAGTTGGACCCAGTCGACACCAGTAGAGGTGCGTCGCATCCCATTCCCGTGCGTCTACATGACGTTCAAATCCTAAAGGGAATAATGGACTGAACCCATAGGGTTATGCAGATGAGTGATGCATGATGTGTCTCCTGGGGGTGGAGTAATTTACAATTATTCAAACGAGATATTTACAAATAACAATTAACAAAACCAACAAAAGAAATATCAAAGTGTAAAAGATTTAGCTGAACAAATAAAAATTAAAATAAAATAAAAAATACACAAAAATAAAAAATCAACTCAAAAGGCCTTAACATTAAAAGGATAAATATAAATATTGCACAAACTCTCTAAGTCTCCAGTAGAGTCGCTAAGCTGTCGAGGCCCATTTTTTGAACAAAAAGAATAAAAATAAAGAAATTAAATAAAGGAAATAAAAGATAAAGGAGCCCAAAATGGGGTTGAGAAAAAATGTGACAGTAGGCCCAATTAAATAAATATAGTAAAAAGGATTTTTCTAAAAATAGGAGTCGTCAATTGGTATTAGATTTTCAGTGTACTGAGTTACCAAGATTAGATAATTCTCATACACTTGAATTCTTTACCTAGATGGCTCTTGATCTTTTAAAAAGATTTGGGTTTGGAAATCCTATTAAGAAATAGGTAATCTAGGCACCTTTTCACATCCGACGAAACTGGTTGCAAGTTTAAATTAATCTTTAATTTAAGGCCAAAAAGTGAGTTGATCTACATTGAGACTTGACAATTAAAGAAATAAGAAAGTAAAAAAAAATAAAAGACAAAATGAAATAAAACAATTACATAGTCTTATGTCCCAATAATGGGCTCACACGAGTTCTAAATAAGACCAAATAAATAAATATAAATAAAATACATTAGCCAAAACTAAACTAAGTTTTTACAAATTCACAACCTCATATGCAAGTATACAAAAAACAGATTTATAAGAGAATTTAGAACATATCAAAAATCATATAAAGTCACGTAAATGAACAATGATTTCATATCATATCATAAACATTTTACAAAAAAATAAATAAAGACTTACAATCGAATTTAGACAATAGAAATAACAAGATCTGGACTTTGGTGATGATGATTATGGTATCTCCTTCTTTTCCTCCTTATGAAAATCATGGAGTATTCTTCTAATAGAATTTCTAACAGAAGTTGACTAGTTTATGAGTTGTGTGATTGTGAGAGAGTAGTGTGATATTAAGAATGAACATGTTAGGATGATGAATAAAGTAGAGAGGAGTAGTGGGGTATTTATAAGAGTTTTGGGAACTACAAACAGAATTAGAATAAGATGGGGATTATTAAGGTGGAGATGGGAATAGACATGATAGTGATAGAGATAGAAAAGAAATGAATAGTGATAGAGTAGAATGAGATGATGATAGAGATGATGATTGAAGTAGGATAAATATAATGGAGATAAATATATTTATTTGTATTTTTTTAAAAAAATAAAAAATAGATCTCTACAAATTTATTATAATATAATTTAAGATTGTGAATAATAGATCTAATATAAAATTATTAAATCAAATATAATAATTATTTTAAATATTATCTACAAATTTTCAATAATTTTAATTATGTGTTCTAAATTGATATGAGAGAAAGTTAGTATTAATAATTGTTTAAGTCACTAAATAATTAAAATTTAAAATTTTAATTCAAATAAATTGTAAATTATTTAATTTTGGCTGATATAACTGTTAGGCATAAATAAGTCAGATACGAATAGGTCATGATAAGAAACAAACTCCATATGATACAATAGTACGATAATGGCATAACTACCTACAGTCAACTCTAAACATAAGGTGGCCAGGCCCATGCCACGCCATGCAAAGCCCGAAATAATAGTTTTAGCTACTTTACTTTTATTCAAGGCCCAGCAATTGCACTTCAATTTACCCAATAACGATCCATATGCAGTGTTCAGGAAAATATATAGGCTGATACTATCCACCGGTAGCATCAGCCAAGAGGCCCATTGCATGTGGCACTGCGTGCCCAGGCGAGTAGCTAGCATGCCCCGAGTCCTAGTAGAAAATTCAATCTTTAGGCCACAATTTACATTCTTGTACAGGGAATTAAAACACGAGTGACGGTGTTTGTTTGAGCAATTTTTTAAACATTGATATTTATTGCTCGATTTCCAAATGGATATTTTTTTCCTTTTTTTTTTTTTTTTTTTTAGAAATGGTTAGCTACATATATTGTTCGATGTTGAAACCCCTTCCAAGTTAATATTTATAGTTTCATCTCATCATAATAATTCAAAATTTAATTTTTCCAAATTAATGAGGCCTTAATTAATAGTTATTTATTCCAACCAAATTTTCTATGGAACAATTATTTGTTGCCTGTCCATAAACAAAGTAGAAAACAAACTATAAAAAATTTTAAAAAATAAATACATATTTAAAATTTTCTTATAAATAGTAAAAAGTTGTATTTTCTATTTTTAGTCAATAAACATGCCAAATATGACATGTCATCATCGGCGTATGTAAAATTGTAACCTGACTCAGATAGTAATAGAGACTACCAAGCCAAAATCAATGGAAACACAAGCAACACATTCCAGGCACAAGCCACTATTTTACCAGTCCACTGCTTTAAAATCCTTAATCATCCACAATACTTACACTTAAAATCAAGAGAAAATAGAAAAAAGTTTTGGTACCCATTGTAGTTAAATTTCACATTCCAAAAAAAAAAAAAAAAAAAAAATTTGGATCATCTAATGTTCAAAATCTATAATTATTGTACTTTAACCTTACAAATAGAAAAGAAAAATGAAATTCAAAAATTTTCTTGTAATTTCTCTACTTGTCCTCTCCTCCAATGCATTGCCAATCTTTGGTGCATCAAACACTACCGCTCCGGCACCGCAATGTGGCGGGGCGAAAACCAAAACCGGTGGATGCCACAACAAGGCAGAAGCTCTGAAGCTCAAGTTGATTGCAATATTTGCAATAACTAGTGTGATGGGAATTTGTTTACCATTATTTTCTCGCGTAGTTCCGGCTCTTCAACCGGATAAAGATTTGTTTGTTTTGGTCAAGGCATTTGCTTCGGGCGTGATCTTGGCAACAGGATACATGCACGTTATGCCTGACTCGTTCGATTGTTAAAGATCGGAATGTTTACCTGAAAACCCTTGGAGAAAATTTCCTTTTACAACTTTTGTAGCAATGCTTTCGGCTTTGCTGACTCTAATGATTGATTCGTTTGCCATGAGCTATTACAAGAAATGCAATGCTGATGAAAATGTTGATTCTTGCAAAGAAAATCAGGATGGTGAAGTGGAATCACAACATTTTGGGCACAGCCATAGAAATAGAAATGATGAGGGTGTAGGTGAAGATAAGGCAACGCAATTACTACGTCATCGCGTGGTTGCTCAGGTATATATGTGACATAACACTTCAAATCATCATTTGGTCAAAAATTTTAGCTCAAGCTTACCAAGATCGTGGGTGTCAATTTGTCTCCATGTTAATTTCCAGTTGATTTCTTTCATCTTTATCCGGTCGTTTTAGTATGGTTATAAGGAACATTGCTTGCTAATCATTATTTTATCTAACATTATAACAAACCTCAATGTTTTCTTGTTTTTGATGCCAATATACCATTTTTATAAGTGCAAACATGCTTAGTTCTTCACTATATTTGCTAGATAGTGTGGGGCAGTAGAGGCAGCTACCCCACCGATGTTCTACAAAAGTATGAAATTATCAAATTTGTTGAGTTCCTCTTCCCCCTCCCCACCCAAAAAAAAAAAAAAAAAAAAAAAATTTCCTCTTTTAAATTCTTGAAGGCGATATTTTTTGTTATAAATATTTATAATTGTGATTTTTATGCTGCTAATAATTTCGGGTCAGGTGATAAACAAATTAACTTGAAAGATAGAGCTTAGAAAATTTTATGTCAAAACCTGTTTGATAAAATACTTAAGTGAAAATCTAAGAAAGAAAAAAAAATAATTTTGAAACTTGCACACTTTACAAGTGTGCTCGATTTGATGAAATAATTAAAAAACAATTACTCGGGGGATTTAATTGGCACACGCAAATTTGCCACCAGTAAGGGAAATTTTTGACTTGCTATTGTTACTACTTTATTTGCAATTGCTCAATGAGCTAATTAATCAGAATGACCAAATGAATGGAACATTTTTACAAGTTCTTAAGGAAATAATTTGTGTAAGAAGAGTTATGAGTTAAACTTAGATAATAATCAAGTGCTCAATGCAGAAAACTAAGTTATAGATTAATATTTAAACATTTGCATAAAAAATTACTAAGTGATTTATTTTTCATGAGAAATCAAGGAATTTATCTCATTTATTTCCATGGATGTTTTATCCATCTTTTCGAAAAGTCTATTTAAATGCTAACGTATAAATGTTTGGAATCATGAAAAAGAAATTGTCATTCAAGATTATGGACTCAATTTCAAGCCTTATTATTACCCATTTTTGCTTTAATTTTGTGTAAACCATGTAACATATAATTTAGGTTCTGGAACTCGGGATTGTTGTACACTCTGTTGTAATTGGATTGTCAATGGGGATTTCAAATAATCCATGCACAATCAGACCATTAGTCGCTGCCCTTTGCTTTCACCGATTCTTTGAAGGAATGGGCCTTGGAGGCTGCATATTGCAGGTAATTATTTCCGCTTATACCATTTATAGCAATTATTCAAGTAATTTTATTTTGTAAGTGCTATTGTAGACTCGACCAATGAGAGGGTTATATTTGGAGTGTAAAAACTTATTTTTTTTCAAAAATAAATAAATAATGGGGACTCACAATTTTTAGAAAAATAGGTCATTCATTCTAAATGATGGAATGTCATTGGTCCAAAAAAAATGATTAAGTATACAAAGTCGTGCTCCAAACCAATCCAAAAAAAGAAAAAAATCCTAACCATTTTGGCTAAAAGTTTCCTTTTTTTTTTTTTTAATAATGGGCTAGGCTGACTATGCGGCTAAAATGAAAGCGATCATGGTGTTCTTTTTCTCCTCCACAACTCCATTGGGGATTGCACTCGGACTCGGTTTGTCGAATGTTTATAGCAAAAATAGTCCAACCGCTCTAATTGTCGTGGGATTGCTGAATGCATCTTCTGCTGGATTGCTGAACTACATGGCATTAGTGGATCTTTTAGCCTCTGATTTTATGGGGACTAAATTACAAAATAGCATGACACTTCAAGTCTTGGCATATGTTGCAGTTTTATTAGGTGCTGGAGGGATGTCTCTAATGGCAAAATGGGCATAGAAATATGCCTCGAGTGTTTATGCTTTTGCCTTTTCACTTTCGCATTTTGTATTCAAGCATTAGGTGATAATTTCTCTTTGCGTTCAAATAAATTTTGTTTTAGTTGTTTTGCTTCTCATTTATTGTTGTTTCACATTTTCTTTTGGTGCAAAAAGTTAATTTGTTCCAAAGTATCTAAAAGCCTTAATCAACGTAAATAAGCATTTTTAGGTTTTGGGGTGCTCTTTAGTAATAGATCCTAATGATTACTATATAAAAATAATAATAAAAAATAAAAAAATCCAGAAAAAGAGGAAAAAGAAGAGAGAGAAGCTACAAGAGTTTAACTGTGTTACCAAAAATTGTACTTTAAGTTCAATACCAGTTCAAAGCACGTCCAAATCATAAGACTTTTTTTTTTCTAAACTATCCATTCTCTTATTCTTTAGTTATTCGAATTCTTAACTAATAAGTCATAAAAAATATATTTTACCACTTAAATTATATTTTGTTGTCATATCATTATATCATAAGGCTATATTATGATAATCTTAATCATTTAAAAGGCTAACTGCAAAAAAATAAAAAATAAAAACTATTTAAGCTTTACAGAAACTGAAACTACTTGTACTACCAGTATAACTGATAGGGGGATCCTATCAATATATATAACACACAAGAAATTCACAATATGGTGTGACTTCTTGATTAAAATTTTTTTTTAAGGCTTGATAATGCAAATATAGTAAGCCACCATCAATGGGACTAGACTCGCTAATGTCACAATTGTAAACTGTACTCATTAGCGATTCGGACAGTTCGACAGTTGGGGACCTCTAGGCGAAATCTTTAGATAGGATTCCTATCCATCATTTTGTATCATTTACACGCTCATAAAAATACTATTCTCTTACTAATTTTTCTCTATACTTCTACTTTTATTAATTGACGTTGTCTGCGAGAATCTGAGTAAAAATACGTTGTGTCTCTTTGATTTTAACTCAAACTCTGAAAATGAAGAACCACACTGTAACATAGAAATTGCAAGGCCAACATCAAGGATACTGAGGCTGATGACCATCAAATCCTCAATCAAATTGAGCATGGAAGGAGGTTGAGATGTCTCTAACTTCTTAACAAGGTGAGGATAACATCTTAACCTATGTCATTTAGTATTTCGATGCTTTCCAGAACTTAATGGAGTAGTGGGAGAGTATCCCCCTCTTGCCAAGAATTAGCTAAATTAGCATTCTAGTAAACGAGTAGATGTTGCCATTAGCAGTACAAATTTAAAACATTGCATTTCTAGGTCCTAATCCTTGATGAGATATGAGAAATCCCCTTCAATCATGAGCAAGCCTCGATTCAGTTTATTTTATGATCAATTGGAACCAAATCCAAGGCTTCATCGATGAAACTAAAGTAAATTCTCTCCCCAGCTGTTTCCAAATAGCTCGAGGAAAAAAATCTAGAGTTCAGGATCCAAGAAATTTTGAAAAAAATAATTTGATGATGCATGAGGGTATACAATCTAAAGAGATTAGTGTATATGGAGACCTCTTAACCATGTACATCACAATGGAGCCTATTCTAGTCCATTTATAATAGCGAAACTTGGACACATATAAGGAGGATTCGATCCATCTTATCATCTCTCTCGCGTGGCAATTGTGACCAAGTTATATGGTCACAATGAGGATATAAAATGCAAACCTTTTGCCGCCATTCTTTGTGGCTTTGAATAAATATGTTTTCATAGCTCCGGCTGAATTCAGTTTCCATGATCTAGGGCAGAGGATCTTGAGCCACCTTCGGAGTATGTTTGTTGTTCAGAAGGAGATAACCCATCTGATATCAAATAAAAACACAATGAGGACCTTAGTATATTTGAAGGTTCAATGATGTGGCCAACAATAAGGACATGGATGAAAATATGATGATTACTACCTTCTATAGTGGAGTAAACTAGGCTCTTTTAATACTGATATTGCTTGGAAAATTCATTAAACCTTCAGAGAACTTGTGGAGCGAGTCTCAAAATTCATCCTGAAAGAATGAGTCAAACAGAACAAAAAGGGAATTGCACGATCATGCCAAGAAGGCAAGGAGAGAATTGATTCTAAGGCCACTACTTCAGCTCCAAAAAAGCCAAAGATGACAAAGATATTTGTCGACCTGGGACCAAAATTATTAACAAGTCGGGTCATAATTCCATAAAGTACATGCAAAATATTAGACTTGCCCGAACAAGAGGATTACCTTACGAGGATTTTACTCCTCTCAATACAACAAAGAGAGAAATATTGTTACCAGGTTCAACACTTGGGAATTTTTAAAATCACTCCACTAGTGCCTTGTTCCTAACAAAAGGGATTAGTCTAAATACTGTACTTTTCGTGGAGAAAATGGCCATGATACAAAACAACACAATCATCCAAAGATTAGCATTGAAATGACCATAAAGCAAGACCCCCTCCAAGAATTCATCCAAAAACAAATAGGTGCCAGGAGAATAGGTTTCGGATCTCGGTTTGTTCCAAGAAATCCAGCTCTAGACCTAAGACTTGATATTTTACACTTAACTTGGTGACACTATTGTCGAGTTCCTTCTAGAAGTTCAACATAGGCCTTGTAACCAAGAATTTGATAGATCTTGATATTTAATTTTTGTCATCGATTATAACAAAACTTAACTAGTTTTGGGTTGATTTCAAACCTAAAATCATCTTAAACCCAACAATATTAACATCGCCAAAATATTCATCGACTAAATCACAATTCTCCTCCACATCTTCTCTAATGGGGTTGGGCATTTATCTTTTGATTTAATGAAGCCGAGCAAATCCACCGAATCACCCACTCCGAATAACAATGGGTTCATCTCATTCAAGAAGAATCCACAATCAATCCTCCTTTTCCCCGAACATTAGCGTAACATAACTATTTCTCTTAAAGGCCGAAGAAACCACTTTCCATGAGAGTTGGGTTTCGAATGTTTCTTTCTTTTTGGGAAGAGTATGGAAGAGGTTACTTTCGGATGAAGTATTGTTTGATCTAGGGGTTTTCTTTATTAATATCCTTTTAAATTTCTTGGTCTTGTATACTAAAGTTTGATACATGGATAAATACAGTTGGACAAATACAGTTTTGTAGTATATTTGTGAAAGAAAGACTGTGTACTACAGTTTTTAGTGTGTCTTCTCCTTATTTCTACTTGGATAATGTATGTTTGAAAAATGGCAATCTGCACAAAGAAAAAGGTTGGTTGGTATATATTAGTTAGGTCTGCCGTAGACTGAGCCACTTTACCTCAAGCCTATGTTTTAGAAAAGTGTGTGTATGTCGCTTAGTTAAACTTGTAGTATAAAGGTACACTCTCTTTAGAGTTGGTCTACAAGTACATCAGTCTTAGACAAGAATTTTCGTTATTTCTCAATGTATTGATTTTTATCTATTACATATGTTACATAAATGAAGTAGGAAAGCAATGATAATTTTTATTTATTTTGTATGATTGAGGTAAAACTATAGATCAGTGATGATAATCATGTAACCATAGAAATGTAATGACTAAAAATTGGCCCCTCCAATAAAAAATATCAACCACCCAGCTGAATAAGAATTTCCTATTAGTCTGCAAGCAACTAGTACACTACGCAAGCTTAATAATTATTCTACCTTAGGTATAAAATTTCTCCTCTTTAATAGCAACCACAAGGGTCTTTTTTCCTAATATAATAGTATTTTTAAATATAAGTATATCTTTTACTTTTGTGAATAGAACTAGATGAATATACACACATATATATACAATTTTTACAATAAAATAATATTAATAAAATAGTGATGATGGCATAAAATAATTAGTAATTAAACAATATAAAGACAAACAAAGCTACGCAATAATATCAATAATTTATTAGTTAGAAAATAAAAATAAGAAAACAATTAAAAATATAATTGTTAAGTTTTCATTTAAATGTTTACATTGTTGTCGTATAAAAATGATTGAAAAGTAACTATATAACTTAATTATTATTTGAAAATTAAGTTAGACATATAGATACTATAGTAATAATATTACTATGAATTGGATATGTGATTGTTTTGAAAACCTACATCTACTATGTTTCATGTAAAGATAGAAGATAAAACTCATTTTGTTACTAACCCGTGCATTGCAGGGGAATGTTATGTTTATGTCCGTTGTTGTATAGATTAATTTAATACTATCTATGCATTTGTTAAAATCTTTCTTTTTATACAATTTAGAGGTATGGGACTTGAACATGACATATCCTATATCTAGCTAGCTCAATGTTCTTAAAGTCTCATCTTATGACTCTTAGTTTTAGTTTTATCTAAAGCACTAAAATTTAGTTATTACTGGTTAGGTTAGAAATGCATGAATATCCATATTGATTGGGAAAAAAAACAAAAAACAAAAAAACAAAAAATTATATAGTATCAAAAAATAAAACAAAGAATTATAGGTTTTGACAAAGATTTTTGCTAAATAATGAACCGGGAATTAACATGTTCATCTACTCAATAACATAAAAATATTAGGTATCATCAAATCCATAGAGATGCATGGCATCTTAAGAAAAGAGAGAAAAGAACTCATTTACATTTTTTTTTTGACAAACAAAAGATTTCACTTGCTGGTTATAAGATACATTTATTTATTTATTTATTTTGTAAAAAGATGATAAAAACTTTATTATGATATTGAATTCACATAGTGTTGAATAGCATATTGACATGGTACACTTGAATTACTGGAATTATTATTCCCAAATTACATAATACCAAATAAACTCAAAACTCCAAGCAATCTTTATGAACATGAACTAAATTGCCAAATTGGTTACGAAACTCCCTTACATACTTTGTCACACTTCCCATCTCAATTTTTTTTCTCTTTTTAGCCATTTCATCAATTTACAATAGCTAGCAAATTGCCTTCTAATCCAAAAAGATTATAATGCCTCAATAGTAAAAGATGGCCAATAATATTGTTAGTTGTACATAGAACTTGATTGTATAAGCAAAGAATATGGATAATGAAATTTAAGCCCTAAAAGAACCTTGAATTACATGTAAAATATCAATCATCTTCTGCAAAAAAACTTTTTTTAAAATTTTTTTTGGAATACCAAATTATGATATAATCAAGTGATCCAAAATATATTGATGTAAATCTTTCTTAGAATGCAAAAATTACTTGAACGCGATAAGAAGCAGCAAAAAAACTTTAAACATACAACATGATAAATTAACTTGTTAACAAAAGCACCTAATAATAGAAAAATACTAAGCTTTCTCTTTTCAGTATGACTAAAACTTGCCACATCGGAAGAAATTATAATCAAATATTGATCTTCTTACGAATTTGTATAAGAGTGAATAGAATACATTCGCAGTAGATATGCTAAGCAATAAAATAATATATCGTACTTGTGAAATTTTGAGATTTATAACCAATAGGATAGGTAGTATTTGTGATAAGGTTAAATTGAATTTTTTTTTTATAGTATTTGTGATAAGGTTAAATTGAATTTTTTATTTAAAAAAAAAAAAAAAAAAGAGACAACCTTGGCATATAATAAAACATTGAAAAAAATCTTGAAACTTGTGATAAAGATAGGATGGGGAATATGTGTGATAATTTTAGATTTTTAATTCTTCTCTTAAAACCTAGTAGGTGATAAACCTTTGAGCAAAATTTGAATTGTGGGATAGTGATAAAGAATTTAGTTAATTTTTTATTTCAATGGTGGAAGTTAAGTTTTAATTATCAACTTTTTGTAAGAATAATTAAGAGCTAAAATATAGTCATAGTTTTGAATTCTCATACATTAATTAGTTTGTTATTTACTAAAATTTTGTTGAAAAAGAAATGTGCATTAAAAAATATTAAATGTAATGAAAATATGACACGAATGGGACTTTTGCTATACTATATAGTATAGATTATAGATTATAGATGAGTTGCTTTAATTTTTTTAAATTTTTAGTTTTTGATATTGTACAACTTATTAATATTAGTACTTTGTTTATTTATCTTTATTAGCTTAAATACTAAAATTTTTATGCCGGCATCATCATTATTTCACTAATATAATTTTACATAAAAGTTATATATATATATATATATATATAGACACACAAGCATGGGCTTTTAACTAATTAAGAAGTATTTATCAATTCGGAATTAGTTTGTATTATTTTTTGTAATTAAAAATTTCTCGGTAGTTATGAAGATAAAAAAGAATTTTCAAATATTTAAAACTTATTGAGTTGGTTATTTATTGATTTTCAGTAATAACTTTTAGTTAGTTAGTAACATATAAAAAGGAATTAAAAAAAGAGTTTCCATGTGTCATCTCCTTATAACTTCTGAGAAACACCTTGTTTGCTATACTATATCCTACTTCCTACTAAATAGATAAGAAGGAGTTGGGATTAAGAGTTTTGGTTTCGTCGTTGGTTCATGGGTAAAGTTTTCATTGTGTTGGGTTTTCCTCTTATCTGTTTTGTCTCTTCATCTTTCCATCTCCTCATTATCCTCAAATTTTAGTATCATATTTCCTTCCTTACAAAAATACCTATAAAAAAGGCTTTTGTTCTCGTTGTATTTTTGCTGCTGTAGACATAACTTAAAAGTCACCACATCCCTTCATCTCCACTTAATTCTCCCAAACCCAAAAGCCGACATCCTCTTATCTTCTCCATTGCCTCTTTCCTTTGCTTTGTCTTTTAGTTTCTAGTAGTGTGCTCTTTCAATAAACATGACTTTTTCTCAATCTATGTTGTCTAGGAAATACCAGCTTCAAGATTCCAAGATACTTGTTATAACACAAAGCCCAGATGCCTTTGTAGATGATCTTATCAACTATCTAAGAGGTTAGTTTATAGTAAGTAATCATACAATATATTATCTTCACACAACAAATTTTATTTTACTCTTCTAAATGTATATGCACTACTGATTTTTTTTTTGACATCACCAATCATGTTTGGGTCATTCTGTGTGTGAGAGACTTTTCAATTTGCATGCTAGAAATTCATAATTAGAAATGTTGAACCACTTGTTTGTATCCCATATCAAAAGACGATTCTAATCAGTTATGTTCAGATCAACGTGTGGAATTACCTAATAAACTTAAACTTCAATATAATGCTCAACTCGAAGATCTGATTGCTAAACTCATTGATAATCTTAATTAATCATTATTATTCTTTTGCAGGTTCCCTAAGTTTCTTAATGCTCTGCTCTAGGTTGAATTTGTAAGTTTTTGGTTTAAATCTAATGTATTATTTCCTCTACCACTCTTCTCTTGACTTTTCCCTTTTCACTTATTTGTCTTTCAAGCTCTCTCCAATTTCACAACTCAGGAAATTGTAGACATTATTTGCGCTTAACTTGATGTATGTATTTCTTTCTATATGTATTCAAATGCACCTATACCTATCCTCAGCGTTCTCCGTATAGCTAACGGCATTACCAGATGTATGCCCCTTCTTATCCCTTATCACTCACCCTTCGTTTCTCCCTATTTTATTTTAAAAAGATTAATTTCATTTTAGTTAATTAATTAATTAGTTTCCATATTTTAATCTTTCTTTTTTAAATCTTAATATTGGTTTGTTCTCAAAATGATTAAATTTTTCATTTTAAAATGGCAACTTTTATAGCTTGCTAATGTTTTCATGTGTTTCCTCAAAGTAGAAAATTTGATTTGGTTGAAATTTGATAGTTTGAAAACATGAAATGCAAAGATGATTGCAATCAAAAGAAGTATGCTCATTTTTTAGAAGGAAATAATAATCCTTGGAGGATAGGTGATAAAAAGTTGCTACACTCCTGAATAAAAAAAAAAATGCAAATAGTTTTACTGTAAATGTTTCATACCATTAAGAATCACTTGATTGACTAAAAAATTATTTGGAGAATGGATATCCTTTCTTAGTGTTATCATTTGCTGGAAAATGAATATTGTCTTGAGAGTTTTCTCTTACTCCACTCTTGGTTTTGGTTTTAAGTTAGCTAAGTCCCAAATGTAGTGATGACAAATAATGACATTTTAGGAGATAGTATCCCCTCCGATCATCAAGATGCACTAAGGCAGCTTCCGTTATCAGTCAATAAAGTTATATGTAGGGGTATATATCTACTTTCATATTCTACATAAATAATATTTTCTATTTTGTTTCTCTTGTAGAAAAGTGTGCAATTTTTATTACTAATGTATAGACAACAAAGTATAACATCTAACAAGGACACCTATCTCACAATCCATATTGCAAAGTATAACATCTAACAAGGATACCTATTTCACAATTCATATTGCTTTTTTTTAGTGCTTGTGCTTGGGTGCATGATGTTAAAATAAGTGTTTTTATACTTTGGAAAATGATATGTGGTGACTCATATTGATTCTAGATAGAGCTAATTGTATCAACCTATTCTTGAGGTTCAACATAAATTTGATTTCTCAAAACCTGATTCAGCTACATGTACACTATCCTCAAAATTTTGTGCTAAATAGTTGTTAATTAAGCTTGCGGTGGTATGTTTGAGTGTGTGTGATCCTTTAACATCTGATGAACTTAAGGGAGTAATTAGCTGTTTTCTTATGTCATTATTTGTTTCCTTGTTATCTCATGTAGAAAAGACATGTCTCAAAATATTTCATACAACTACAAAATGTTTGCATTGCAATATAAAACTTCTTAGCATTTTTCTTTTTGCTTTATTTGTTAGCTTTTTGTGGTATTTGCTTTGCCAAAAACAAAAGAGCTCCTTTTAGATGAATGAAAGTTAACTTATCAAGTTGAATATGCTACTCATCTCAACTGTGGTGGCCCAGCTACTATAGGAGAATTTTTATTTGATGAGCAACATCTAATCATAAAAAATTCTCATTTTAGGAAGAGGTAGTAGGGATATAAGGGAAGTTTTATTAAAGAGCTGCATACGATTTTTTATTTGTGGATATAGTAATCATGCTCAAACTAATTTATAATTTTTCTTGTTTTTAGATAGATAGGATCTCAAAAATTATTGCTGAGTATGTTGGCAAACCTATGCTTACCTTTTCCCTGGAGCATCCCGCATTCACTTGACCTTGGTGTGGGAAGTTTGGATAGGAACGGCCAGACATTTTTACTGAGATACATAGGACTAGTGACCTTTTTAGGTAAGTTTCCCGTCCTACTGAGGTTGAAAGCCAATTATCACCGAGTTGGTTGTTTCTATAGTGGAGGAATTAGTAAGAATGGCTCAAACTGGAGAACCTTTGTGGGTTTCTACCAGTGATTACTGAACTAAGACTTAGTATGAGAATGAGTACAAGTGTACTTTGCTCAAGGGATTGGATCTAAGTCACAGGGATTGAAATCTGAAACTTCTCTAAAATCTTTAGGTGCTATCATAAATCATATTAACCTGGAAGAAATTCTCATGCATGTGGTGGGATGTTCTTTTCCCCTTGATTATATTTTAAATTGCATCACCTATTTAGTTTCATAATTCAATTCTTTGCATAAAATGACATTCATTGTTTAATCCTCTTTATCATAACCTATGGTCAATTGCGTTCTCTAGTATTATTTCAAGAGCATTTGGCTTTGAGGTTTTGTCAATTGGTATACTCCCAAGCAACTAAAATCGAGCGCATCAAGTGATAAGATGTCTAAAAATTGAAAATTCTTTATACTGTAAATACTGCTACTATTTTAGATGCCAATTGAGTTTTAGGTCGCTATAGCTCTTTTGCTAACTCTAAAAACTATGTTTGATATTGTAAACAACATGCTGGTGGAAAAAAGCTGCTACTGATGTTTCTTAAGACAATGTGCTCCATATTCAGAGTCATAATATAGAAGAAAAGAGCTTTATGATTCAAGAATTGTCTAATGGCTACTAAAAACTACATATTCCTTTTGTTCATAATATTGATGATTACATTTGATACAACCAAGAAAGAATTAATCCTTCATCTTTTAAAGATTATATGGATTAACGATACACAGGTACCCAACCCACACATCGCACAGGTAGATACTAGTAGTATAGATATGGATTTTCATATACTCTTGGATACGTTGGATTGATGGATTTGATTTGTATGAAGGATTTCCAATAAATGGATTTGAAATAAGACTTAGACTTGGAATTTAGATGCATTTGAAATCCACCATCTTAACCATTAAAATCTCACATTTCCTTGGTGGATTTTATATTACTACAAGAAAATGGACCTTCAATGACAATATTTTTTGTGACTGAAAAAATTGTCACTATGTGCCACATACTGTGACAAGATCCATTATCGTCACAAACTTTAGTGACAAGATAAACATTTGTCACTTATGAAAATGATACAGTGACAACATGCTAAATATTGTCACAAAAGAGAACCATTCAATGACATCCTTGTAGTTGTCACATAGATATTGTACAGAATAGCCACGCAGGGAAAGGATGCTCATTAGTAAGAACCTTGCCACTAAAGCTTATATCTTTGAAATTTTTTTTTGTGTGACTATTGTCTAGATTCGTTGCAACAGTTTTATATATTTCCTAATTTAGTGACAACAATTATTGACACTGTGTGTAAATAATATTTTCTTAAGTATTTTTCTATCTACTTCATTTTCATAATGTGATTGAATGTAGTTGAAAATAATATAAATCTAACAAAAATTTTAAAATAATAAGTTTATCTACATAATAAATGTTTTTATTTGAAATCTTAGTGCGATAACTTTCACTTTCACTAGGAAGGGTTTAGGGTTTCTAGTTTAGTAGTAGGATTTAGTGGTTTAGATTTTTAAGTAGGCTATTAGTGGGTCAGGTCTAGATCTGTTCTGGACCCGTTTACTGAGTTTGAATCTACATGTAATTTTGAATACTCAGAACCAATATGAGTTTATCTACATAATAAATGTGTTTATTTGAAATTTTAGTGCGACAACTTTCACTTTCACTAGGAAGGGTTTGGGGATTTTGGTTTAGTTGTAGGATTTACTGGTTTAGGGTTTTTAAGTAGGCTATCAGTGGGTCGAATCTAGATTCGTTCTGGACCCGTTTATTTGAGTTTGAGTCTATGTATAATTTCAATTACTCGGAACCAATTTGGATCCATGTAACTATAATAATAAATAGAACGGATATAGATATTCTTGTTTTTACTACTCGATTAACACACACAAACACACACATACATGCACATCTAACCAAATATTTTTTAGTAATTACAAAAAAAAAAAATTCTATAATAATATAAATTTACATATAAAAATTTCAAAATAATAAAAATAATAGTAAGACCTGGATCCGGATCCAAATCCTGATCCTACAAGATCTAATAGATCCTTATATGGATCTACTTTTACATATTCAGTAGATATCCGTATCAAAATTTGATAATACTAATCAGATCCGGTATAGATTTGTTAGATCTGGCTTGGATATGATCCGTTTACATGCCTATCTTTAAGATTTGAATTTTATAATTTGAAATTTATCACTTCTTTTAGCCAGTAAATATGAGGAACGTAATCTGAGCAATGAAAATAAAGTTAAAAGAGTAACAAAAGAAAATCTTACTTCACAAATAAGGAAAAGAAAAAGATGGGATTGAGGAAGTACGAATTTGTGAATGCAAAAAGTTAAAAAAAAAAAACCATAATTATTAGTGGTATCTGTGAAATACAGAATAGTACGAAATGGTAGAGTGTAGAGCCATTAGAATTTTTAACTTTTTAACAAAGTGATGTCGTTTTGAACCATCATTCACCTTTTCTACCACTTTTCCATTCATTCACAATTTGAACCAATCTTTCCAAAGCTTTATCTATTCTCTCTTTTTCATCCGATTATCTCTCTTTTCATGCGAATGCGATGTGATACCCAAATCTATAGGCCTTCAAATAACCCAAATCATAAGAGATACCAAATCACTATTAACAATTTCAATATAGTAGAAATAATTTGAAGAGAAAAATAGTCATTTGAGGTAATTCGAATTTGGTATTCTTCACATAAGATTGCTTCTTCAGTATTATTCTTTTACAAATAGATTTGAATTTTTCTGATTTCTATAAAATTTAAAAAGAGTAAAAACTTTATTTGGGTTATCTACAAAATTTTAAGATCTTTTTTTTTTTCTTTTTCTCTGCTTTCTTTAATGTTTTTGTTTTCCCAGTTTTAGTGACATTAGGTATGCATGATATAAGTTTTTGTTTTTTAGTTCATTTTTTTAACCTAGTTTGGCTCTTTTTTTAGTATTGCAATTTGGGTTTGTTTTAGTTTAAAATTAAGATATTTATGTATTATAGTAACGCGAGAAGTTTGGTTTGGTGTATCAATATAAATGAAGAAACTCCATTTATGTAGTATTAGTAGTGCTATAAGGTTTTTAGCAAACCATTAGTGTGTCGGTAGGTGTGGGGAAGCCAACTGCACGAATAGGCCAATGTACTATAAATTCTACTTATAATCTTATAGATTTTTCTTGTTTTTTATTAGGAAAATATTTAGGTAGATCCGGTCTTTGGCCCCACTTGTAGATCCTGTGGTCAGGATTAAACCTTAAAGAATCTTGTTTACATCAGCTGATGTCATAGATTCTCTAAGATTTAATCCATACTACAGGGTTTACAAGTGGGGGCCAAAGACCGGGTCTACCTAAGTATTTGCCTTTTATTATTAAAGATTCTTTTAAGAATCCTGTTTTAATTATGATTTTGGGTTTGAGTTTCTATTAATTTGTGATATTGGGATGTATCAAGATTATTTCTTTTTTAATAGTTTTGTATTTGGATTGACTTTTTTTCATTATCATTATTTTTTTGTGGGGTGTGGATGATGCAAGCATTGTACTTTTGTGTACCATTTTGGATACAATTGTTAGATTATTATGCAAATTGGAAAAACCCAAGGAAATCAGAAGAAAATCTCTTGACTTGTATGACAGAATTATTCTCAAAGGTATAAATACTTAGTTCAAAATTGTCACTGATTACATTGAAATTAATGATATCTTTTATTTAGTTGTTTGTTATAGTTTTTGACTATTAAATTCTGGTATGGTTTTCAATCTGTTGCAAAATGTGTTTCTTTTGTTGACTTGAGTCACTATTGCTCAGGATTAGTGTGAAAATCATAAAGTTTTATGCTCGAACGCATAATTGTGCTACCTCTTGCACTACTTTTGATTTGTGATGTTATGACTAATAATAAGTATAGAAGATTATTGCAAGTGCAAATGATGTTTGATTTTCTTTTTCTTTTTTTTCCAAATTATTGCCCTATTGTAATTCAATTGTAATTTTAGAGGTGTTATAACTTTAAATCAATAATATGCCATTTTTTTGGTTTGGTATAAACTAAACTTTTGGCTATTCTCTTCTTCAAAATAGATATTATCCTTTATTATAGTTTTGAAACTATTGCATTATAATAAATTAAGACAGAGAGTGATCTAATATCTTTTTCATTGTTTTCTTTAAACTATTGCATCCTACCAGTTTATTTTTTACATTCACATTAAGTACTGAAGTCAAAACAAGACAATTACTTTCAAAATGTAGACCGTAGTATTTGGCATTGGGTCTTCTGTTACACTTTTTCCTGTTATACTTGTATTACACTATGATGAGATAACACCTGTCCATCATTTAATATTTTCTTATATTAAAAACATACATGTCACCCCATCACATGGTATAACATATGTGTAATAGGAAACTGTAAAATGTAACAAAAGAACCAAAGTCATAGTATTTTGAGAATCATTAAGTAAATGATCATTTTGATACTGTCATTTGTATTTAAACCTTATTACTTTCTTCTTAAAGTAAATACATAACAACTCAAACAAGCTCTTTGTTCTACTACACTGACATAATCTCCATGTTGAAATTTTTCCAGAAAAAATTAATAGTTCCAAGGAACTACGATGGATGAAATGTAATAAAATAGAAGAAGTATATTATTCCTATGATTTGCAAGCAACCAGCGTTTGCATATAATTACCATTATATAAACAACAATATGTATTTAAAATTTTTCAAAGTACAAACTAAATTTTTTGGTTCTAATCATGTCCCATATACTAACAAATTGAGCAAGAGATGAGCTTAGATAACATGTATATTATAAATATATTAAATTTTAGTAACTGCTATAGTTTTGGATTTTGAGTCATGCATCCAAGGTCCACAAAAAAAGATAGAAGAATATATACATACACAACACACACCCAATGAATGGATAGCTATCCAAATATAGTCCTACGTAAAACACTACCACAACTGATACATACTACTGCAATAATAACTACTAATTTTATTATTTTATAAGACAAACTACCTAGATGTCTCTTTTAATCTTGCTTCCAAACCTCAAATTTAACCCCAGAAAATCTTTGTGACATGTTTAGTTACCATTCAATGATTATATAAGGCTACAATTCAACGAATATGAATTGATACTTAATGAAGTTTTTTATAGCTAGTGCTACATTATGCTTTCGATGATGTCCCTTTCTAATAAGTTGTATAGTTAAGAATATAATTATACAATGAAAATACATGTAAATTATTTATAATGTTTAACAAAGTGAATATCGAAGACTAATCTTATGTCTAAAATTACTTTAGAGAATAGGTAACAAAAGTATAGTTACAAAAATTGGACTTTTTAAGTTCATACAAACTCAACTTTCATATTTAAACTAATGCTTGCAAACCCAAAATCAAAAGTTTCCCATTATTATCAGATGTGCATTCTTCGGCTGTCTAATCCACATTGTACACGTCACCTTGAAGCAATATCTCTATGCTCGGTCATATTTCTAATTTCCCCACAGTCAAAACATAGGCATTCAAGTAATTTAAAAGAGATATGTTTCTTGCAAAATTCAACCTTCATTTAAACAAAACTTTGTGTCAAAATAACTTTTTGAATGTAGTAAGTCAGATAACATGAGAAGCAAAAGTTATAGAAAACGAAACTTCATCCAAAGGTGCAAAATATCCTATAAAGAGCTAGCACACAACCAAAATGCATAGTAAAAAGAAATTCACATTAAATAAAATCCTTCATTCTCTTGCTTCTTGCCTTAATCTTGACATTAAGACAGATAAAATGCTATTAATCATGGCCACCTATATTTAAATTTTAAAAAAAGAAAAAGAAAATTTTAGATAAATATGAAGTTCTTGAATAATAACCACTATAGTCTTTACTAATCTGAGCATCATGAAACGTGTTGGTACATTCAATCTTGGTGCTCGAATCAACTTGAGTTGAGTTAGGTTTAGACAAACAGATGGGTAGGGACTCAGGCCCAGAATCACTCTGGTAAGCAAAGAAAGGATATGAGTTTATCCCAAAAGGCAAACCATTAGCATTAGTGAACTTAATGTAATCATAGTTGCTCGCCAATCCTAATCCCCCCACTGCCACCGAGGTGAAAAAGAAAATTGGTAATTTAGCTTAACCATATCAATTTATATCACCATAAACCAAAGCCTAGGAATATAAATACCAAACTATTGCATGAACTGTATAAGATCAAGCAGCATCTAAAAGTCAAAAGCATAAGGAATAATAATAGAACCCACACATCTTATTTAATTTCTGGAGATACTAAATGCAAGGTCCATTGACCAAAAAAAAAAAAAAATCTAGTGTGCAATAGTCAATCTCAAGCCAAATTTGTGTAAAAAGTAGTTAGATTATAGTTATACTAATCAAGTTAGGGCATTCCATCTAATCAATAATAATCAAATATGATATTTCGTAATCTCATCTACCCAACATGTATGATCAATTTTATTCCGAATTACAAGGAAAGGACTCCTCTATACCACCTAAACAATAGTTTAATAACATAAGATGACACCATTATAGCAAGTGTACATGAGGGAAGGACAATATATTGAAGAGTATGTTAGCATATTTATTCTTTCATGTAACTTTAATTTATGCAACGCTTTAGTAAGAAATTTTGCCATCAAATTGTTATTAGATTGGAGCAAACTTAAACCTTACCAAGGACATTATAAAATCTCTACTGACTTAATAGTCTAAAGAGGATAAGCATTCCATTAATTATAAAATACAGTCCCCCACAGACAAATTGATGTGAACATATCTTATATTATATTAGGGGGAAAAAAACCTCCATCCCTGTACTTTGGAAAGAAAGATGATTATGAAAAAAGAATGCTATTGCTATAAATGAAGAAAAGTATTGTCCCCCTTAATAATCATACACTTGCTATATTTCACTGCTTACGAAAATGCAAGATTCGTTGACAATAGTAACCATCATGCAATAGTCAATTTTTAAGACAAATTCATGTCTAATTGCTCGAAAACCTAATACATACATCAATTAGCTTCTCAGGAATTAGTACAAATGACAAATTTTAATGCTTAAATTTTATTATTTTTCCTTTAAAAGATCTAGAAAAAATCCCCAATAAATAATTGTGAAACAAATCACCTTGAAAAGTTTCCTAAGAATAAACAATACCATTTTTTTTGATATAAAAAATATAGCACGTATTTGTAGAGCACTTGGTTCATGTCCCTCTACCCCAGCATGCATGTTTATCATGGCAAAAAGAAAAAATTAGAAAAAGTTTATTTTCATGAATCATAGAATAAACACATGCACACATGCACGTCTACAAACAATATATTTGTGAAAGAAATTAAACAATATTTATATTTATGACTTATCCTCCTAATCAATTTCATTGCTGATGGGATGGTCTCTAAATCCAACTTCCAATCATGACGATTTCTTAACAACCAAACAGGCAAGAAAAAAGAGAGAATGGAATCTCTATAATAATCAAGCAAAATCTCTAAAATCTTCACCACTACGATCTTCATCATTCTTCATTTTTTCTCCCTTCTCAGAAAATTTTTAACTTTTGTTTTAGCTACATAGAAAATCAAAATATACAACCAAAGTTGCGAAACAAAGTTAGCCAAAACTAAAAGAAAATAAAAAATTACAGATTTATGAAAAAGTCAAACACAAACCAAAACAATTAAGAAAACCCCAATTGTCATCAAACAAAATGGGAGAGAAAGAAAACAACTATTATATAACATGATAAAATTTTACCAAATCAAGAATAAGATTTTACATCTATGGTCCAATACATCCTATGGCATATATCTGAGTAATCTGAACTAAACAAAAAAAAAAAATCAAAAAATAATAAAACTTTGAGAAAAATACCAAACTAAAACTTTACCTTTATGGCTGGAGTATAAGAGGATAACGAACTTTCCTTAGAGCCAGATTGATTTTTCTTTTAAAGAAAATCTGAATTTAAGGGTCTCATCGGAGACGACGATGAATTTCTTTTGCATTGAAATGAGGAATAAAAAGATCTTCTAAATAACTCTCTTAGGTATGCCATTACCGCTTCTCTTTGACATTCACAATGCAATTATTCTCACTGCTATTGTCATAAATTGAGAGAGAGAGAGAGAGAGAGAGAGAGAGAGAGAGAGAGAGAAGGGATAGAAGAGGGGGATAGTTTGTTTATACCTTTATCTGAAAATCCTATGGATTGATACTTTTTTGAATTTGAAAGAGATAAAAGGGTAGGAGAATCTCTTCATAAGCCGGAATATGTTTGGAATTTGGAAATAGATGAAGAGAGTGTGAAAGTACAGAGAAGGAATGGAGGGAGAAAAGAAAGAATAAGGAGGATCTAAAAGAGCGAGTAAAGAGAGACGCGCTCATTCATTGGTTTAAGGGGAAAAATAGATAAGTATGAAAAGAAGCTAAGTTGGAAAGATAAGAGAAGACTTCAAGATGGAGTTATAGACAAGTCCGATGGAGAGATCCAAACTTGCACAAAGAAAAACACAATTAGAAGTATAGGTACATACAACTAACAATTGTCTCTAAGTCTTTGAATGATCATTATTGAAGATAGTGTTTAGAATATTATTTGAAAGGAAAAAATATATAAATAGTCTCTCACATATTTAGAAATTTTTTTTAATCACCCATATTTAAAATGATGATGTTTAATCCCTCACAAAATGAAAACGTATCATAGTTTCTAACGTCATACTTGTGGTCAGTTTAAACAAAAAAAATACACGAGAGAGTCATGTATCTAAATTTTAGAGGTAAAACTAAAAAAGAAAAAAAAATACACTATTCTCATCTCTCTTGTCCCTACCATTCCCTCCGCTGCCTAGAACTACACTAGCTACGGTATCCCTCCCTTACCACCATCTTCAAAGGAATAAAAATTGTTGTTGTACCAAAAACTGATTCTTATCTCTCCCAAACCCACAAGACCTCCTCCATCTCACCACTTTCTCATTCTACTACTAGCACCACTTTTCCAACCTCACCACTACCACTATTAAAATAATTCATTTAAAAATTATCTACAGCCCCGTTCAAAGTACCAAAATTTTTGCTATTCACCTCCCATCATTTCTGCAAAATAGTAGTTAGAACTCGCTCACGAGGCGAAAAGTCATGGATTTCGTCTAAAATCACACTTCAATCAAAGCTTAAAATCACACGAATAATAAAACTGTGCATCTATACGAAGTAATAAAGTGACAAATCACTTATGTGTCACATGATCTGGAAAAGAAGGAATGAAATCCTGTCGAGTATTTGAAATCATGGGGGTAGTGATTTACTGTGATATTGCCATGCGAATTGGTTTTGATAAGTGATCCTAAATTTGTGACTTTGTAAATAATTTTTCATAAAAAAAATGCAAGGACCGAAAAACTATTTTTTTGTATGTGAGGGACAAATTTTTTTTTAATATGTGAGTGACTAAAAATCTATACTGGATTATAGGTGACTTGTAAATTTTTCCGTTCAACTAACGACAAACATGATGTCAGGGACTAAATCGTACGTTTTTAATTTATGAAAGATTAAAAATCATCATTTTAAATATGAAAGACTAAAAAATTTTTGAATATGTGAAAGAGTACTATTTATTTGATTTTCCTTATTTAGAATAAATATTGTAACAAATTTTTAAAATGTAATATGTATGAGATAAAATAAATATAATCGAAAAACTTGTTTAAACAATTATTATAAATATTATTCGGGGATAATGATTAGCATTTTTAAATCCAAATGGAGCATACAAATTTCCAAATACATCATCCTTGGATATCATCCTTGGACTTCGACTGATCATCCCGTGAACTAAACAGAACTTTAAGTGTTTCTTGAACCCCATCCTAATAGTATTGTTTATCATATAATTAGCCTTAACGAAGCAAATTATCCTCATCAGCATTGAACATAAGCTAAACACGTTCCGCCTCATGTTTATAACACTCAATGCTATGCAATGACCGTAAACACACTTACCGGACACTATGCTCTGTACCATTATAACATGACAAATATTTAGGTAGATCCGATTTTTGACATCATTTGTAAATTCTGTGGTGTGAATTAAACATTAAATAATTTATGACATCAGTTGATGCAAGCAAAATTTTTTAAAATTTAATCCTGATCACACAGTCTACAGATAAAACCAAAATTCGGATCTACCTAAATATTTTCCTTATAACATATGGCAGATAGGAGGTACTACCGTACCATTGACGTACAAGAGCATCCGTCAGTAATATAAAGCAAGAAAGAAGGGACATTTCACGCCGCTCTCAAGAGTTTACTTATACATCCTATAATATAATATATTTTTTTAGAGAAATAAGATATTATTAGCTTAATTTAAAGCATTATAACGATTCTTTATATCATAAAATCACTATATATATCAAATTGTGTAAAATGTACAAAAAAATGAGTTCAAGAAAATGTTTATTTACTAACAAAAATAATTTGAGTGTTAGCACTGTAATTCTATCTAAATAGCAATAATTAATTTATGTGTTACTTGTGATCATAATATACCAAGTCTTTTTTGTTCTAGAAATTCTTTACAAAATCGTGGTGATCCACTTCTTCATAATCACTCTCTAAATGTATTAGAGACTTTAATACATAATTAGCAATTCACCAAGTGACACATCCTTCGAATTTTAGGTTACTGACTTTTTTTGGCAAATTAATTAGAGAGTGAATAAAATTTTGGATAAAGAGAAAATGACTTACAAGATTTTGAAATATTACATTCATGGTCAAACCATTTATATTTGCCATTTTCTCTAATTCATTAATGTGAAGTTGGAGCATACCAATTCCAATAATACCAAAATTATTCCTACTCAATGTCTTGATATATATTAATGTGGTTATGTTATTTAATTCAATTAAATGAACTCAAAAAAAAAAAAAAAATCTATATATACACACTATGGCTCCAATAACTGCCCAAGTACAACAGCCAAGCAAAATTAATTATCCACATTACTCAAGGAGTAGTAATGGCTACTAAACTTTCTAAACTCATCTCCATCTTCCTCATCCTCCTCGCTTTCTCAACAGCACAAGTATTCTCAGTCTCACCAGGATGTGAAGCAGAATCTGAAGATTCATGCAACAATAAATCAAAGGCATTGCCACTCAAAATCATTGCCATAGTTTCCATTCTTGTTACCAGCATGATAGGTGTGTGTTTACCCCTCGTTACTCGTTCAATCCCGGCTTTAAGCCCCGATCGAAGCCTGTTTGTGATCGTAAAAGCCTTTGCGGCTGGAATAATTCTTGCAACAGGGTTCATGCATGTTTTACCTGATTCATTTGACATGTTAAGATCCACTTGTTTGAAGGATAATCCGTGGCACAGATTTCCTTTTACGGGTTTTGTAGCAATGCTTTCAGCTATTCTGACTCTCATGGTGGATTCAATGGCTACTAGTTTTTATACTAAGAATGAAAAATAAACCTGGGATTGTGATTCCTCAGGCTTCTGTTCCTGCTCAGGGAGACCAAGAGATGGCTGTGGTAAATGTAAATACTGGGAATCTCCAGTGTCATCACCATGGATCCGTCATGAAGGATGGAATTGAAGTCTCACAGCTTTTGCGTTATAAAGTGATTGCCATGGTTAGCTTTTCAATTTATCATGCATTAAATTTCTCATAAAAATGTTATCACTTCTTTTATCATGCATTAAATTAGGGTAAATTTTTCATACATTGTCAGTATAAAATATTTTTTATAATATTGGATGTAAATACATGTCACGTGTATATTGTTTAAATTGTAAATATTATTTTTGTAAATATAATATGTATTTACACTGACAATATACGATCATAAAAGATTAATCGATTAAATTAATAATTAATCTTTCCTATATTGTAGTGTGAGAAAATTTTTTATACTAACAAAACATAATTATTATCTAAATTATAATTTTATTTTTCCACACATGATATTTACTTAGTTGGATTTATAAAGGTCAGAAGTACAAAGTCAACTAGATAGGAAGTACAAACGTACGGTCTTAACTTTGATAAGGTACTTTCCTAATAACGACAGAAGTTGTGCATTGAATATCTTTATATAGTTCGGCGTGTGGAGTGAGGTCGGTAATATAATAAATAGAAGAGAAAACATGCATATGCAGGAAATTAATTTGCTCAACTGATATGTTGGATGGCATTGCATGTAGTAGACATTTTAATACTTGTTGAATGATTAAAGAAAAGATTTTTTTTGAAATCAGTGATCTACTTTTTTATAAAAATAAGGAGTTATTTTTTTAAAAAAAATTAGTAGACTATCATTCTAAATAAAAACTCTCAATAATTATTAAATTATTATTATAATAATTAATAATTACTCAATAATCAAAATAAATTTTATTGTATTAAATCTTCAGAGAGTGTCACATTTTGAACTTTGATCCTTCTTTTTCATTTGGGATGGACCCGGAGGTACGGATTGGGGTGGAGAGGACTGGAGGATAGGGGTTGGCGGGAGATTCTTTTTTGGATCGGATTTAAGCCTGTCAATGAGTCAAGTCTTGGTTTGTACCCGACCCGATCTAAATCCACTTATCTGAGTATAGATTCATGAGAAATTTTGATTATCCGAATTCGATCTAAACTCGTTTAACTATTATAATAAACGGATCGGATATAGATCTTGTTGTCTTGATTAGAACCGGAATCCGATTAAAATATTTATTATATATAAAATTTTAGTATATAATTAATGTTATTATATATGTCCATATACATATATGTTGTGTAAATTATTGATATAAATTATATTCTGTTATAGAATACATAAATTTAAATTTTGAAATAAATATTTTTATAACTACAAAAAAAAAATCTATAAATTATAAAATTCTATATAAAAATTTTAAAAGTTAAAAAAATATTATAAAACCCAAATCCAAATCCGAATCCGATAAGATCCGACGAATTCGAGCATAAAATTTACTTTTGTAAACTTGACAGATATCTATTAGATTCGGATTTGAATCATTAGTTCCAATTCGAATCTGACCTGTTTACAAGGCTAACTAGATCTAAAGTATTATATTTTAGATCCTTTAATTTAAAATTATTCACATCACCCAACACTATATCTTAAATTTCTTAGTTTAAAATAATTTATATCACCTGACAATGCAGATCATTCTAAATCTGTACTTTGGATTCGATCCATTTTAAAATTTTCGGGGTTAGGGAACTTATGTTATTTGTAGTGATCATACAAATTTTATTTTAAAAAAGATGTCTTTACAATTTCGAGTCTATATAGTCAGCCAGATGCCCTTTTTTTTTTTTCCAAAACTAGTCAGCCAGGACTAGTGTATGGAAAATATGGCATTCAGAGGATCAATTATGATAGGGGGCAATATATTGTTAAGATTGCCTTAGCGTGTTATACTAATCTTTCAATGATTAAGATCAAGTCAAGCACATCACTTATAATTAACTGGAATGCCAATGTTAAAAAACAAATAAAATGTGTCTTCACAAAATCAAAATAAAAAAATTGGACTGGAAATGCATGCGCCTGCTACACATTCAATTGTCTCCAACAATGAGTTACGAGTAGTTACAATTATTGGGAGCCTTCAACTGGGAAGGCTATCAGCTTTATTCGAAACCCTGAACCTGATCAATCTCATGTAAACATCCCGTCAATGATGCTATTGCTCTTCTTAATACATCTCTTGTTGGAAAGCATCTTGGGTCCCTTGATACAGATTCTATTTCTTACTAAAATATTTTGTCATCTTCTATTAAAAAAAAAAAACCGGAAAATAAAAATCTGCCTTTTAACCAAGGGCGGTTTTGAGGGCAGGCAGGGCAGCTACATCCAAGATTCTAGAAAATGTATTTTTGTACCCTTAAAAATAAAATATAATAATAATTTGTAACCTTGAAATTTCTTATTTTGGCTTAAAATTTTGATAGAAATATAAATTAACTCCTATAAATGACTTTATATTTATCAAGTCTTGACCCTTCAAGATGTAATCCATGCACAGGTAGAACCGCGACTAGGTGAAAATGCAGTCCAGATTCTATTTGCTAATAATTTGGTTTCAAAAAATTTTGCACATGAAAATATCTATCAAAGATCAATTTGGAATGTCCTTCTCAAGTGAGCCTTTCGTGTTTTCTTGTGAGCAAGCTTTAAGCATTTTTTTTGTAGGACAACAATTCCTACAGGAGAAAGCTTACGAGTTTACAAATGCATAATAATGTTCGCAGGTTTTAGAGCTGGGAATCATTGTTCACTCTGTGGTGATTGGACTTTCTCTTGGAGCCTCAAACAATACTTGCACAATCAAAGGACTAGTGGCAGCTCTTTGCTTTCATCAAATGTTTGAAGGCATGGGACTTGGTGGTTGTATCCTCCAGGTAAGACCCCATCGAAGGATAAGTTAATATGTGTGAACGACTGTTTAGCTCTAACATTTGGTATATAGAAGGGTTTAGGATTCCTATGGAAAGTCCTACTAACATCTTACTAGAATTAGAATAGATTTCATAAATTTAGATTATAAGATCACAACTTGCATCTCTTAATATTCCATGTTAAACAAGCTTCACACTACTCCAAATTTGGTTGCCCATTGTTTTAGTCCTCAAACTTCTTCGAGTCCATCATTGAACATGTTATGATTTTAGTTACCATCCAATATCATTTCAAACTAAAAGCAAAATTATTTCAAAAATTCTGAACATATTGTAATAAATTCAACTTTCTGGAACTTCAGTTTTAAACTTAAACTTGTGCCAATGAGGCCTTGATCTAGTAGGAAAAGAACTAAGGTTGCCAAGGGTGACGTATCGGGAATTAAAAACTTAAGGTCGCCAAGATGACGTATCGAGAATTAAAATTTATCATTTGTGAACGTATAACATATGTGTATTATTTGAATTTTAAATGTCGTTTTTGCATATGTGACATGCATTTACATCCGATAGTATAAAAATTTTCTATAGCCCAATAGTGTATGAGAGATTAATACTTATTTATAATGGTATTGAATTGTAATATATTAATATTTAATCCACTATTATGGGTTAGTTATAATCTTATCCCAAAAAGGGTTACATTACAATATTTAAATACTCAGTTAGTTTAACTGTACTTGTACAGGCTGAGTACGGTCTTCTGAAGAAGTCCGTGATGGCATTCTTTTTCTCCGTCACCACTCCATTTGGAATTGTACTTGGACTAGCTATATCAAACACATATCAAGAAAACAGCCCACGAGCTTTAATCACCGTGGGACTGCTTAATGCCTCATCTTCTGGGCTTTTGATTTATATGGCCTTGGTGGACTTGCTTGCATCAGATTTCATGGGCCCAAAGTTGCAAGGAAGCATCAAGCTACAGATCGAATCTTACATGGCTGTCCTTTTGGGTGCCGGTGGGATGTCTCTCTTGGCCAAATGGGCTTGAGATTTGCAACATTGGTAATCAAATGATCTCAAATAATATGTAATTAAATTACACCGTCCAAAGTTGTTGCAACTTGTAATGCTTTTTCTTGTTCCTGTTTGAATCCTCAAAACTGTCAAGAAAGTTGGTTGTTTGATATTGCTAATTGGTGTACTTTGTTTACTTTAATTTTTTGATAGAAAAACGTGGGGTTAATAACACTTTGCCCCCTAACTAGGTAAGTAATTACATTTTGTTGCCCATCAGCACTTTTCATCTATTACTAATATTAAAATCATTAAGATACTCTAGTTAAATGTCTAAAATATCACTGGTACTATATTTTGATTTTTTATGTATTTAAATTTTGAAAGTGATGTGACAATTATTTAAAATAAGCAACAATAAAATATATAATCTTATCAATATATTTATTGGTCAAATATTTTAAATTTTTTGATTTCATTTTATATTATTTCAAATTTGAATGTTTAACTATAGTGGTAGAATAATTCCCAAATGGGTTTCTATTAAAAAAATTTCTAAAATTTATTGTATGAAAATATATTTCATCTATAAAACTTTGTGATTTCTTTGATATCTCTTAATATCTTACACTTTTAATATTTGTCTTAAGTTGTACAAATTACGACATCGGATATAATATAATTTAATATTTTATCACATTTCCATTCCCTAAAGTCAAAGATATCAATGTGTTATTATATTTTTATTTTTTTTCTAATTCTTTTATAACTATAGAAAATCAATTAAATATATACTAAATCAAAATATAATACTAAGGGTATTTTAGTCATTTAACTAGATATTTCTTTATATTTTAAAATTTAAAGGATGAATAATGTGAATGGCGGATAAAGTGTATTTTCTATAATTTAGAGGAACAAAATATAATTACCCCTTAGCTCAGGGGGCAAAGTGTTATTAACCCAAAAGGGTGAAAACTTTTATTGCTGCAAATCAGCCAAATAAATAGGGAAAATATATATTGGTGGCTCATGCAACCACACCATTTTTTGATTAAAAAAAAAAGTGAGCTAATCTAGCAATTGATAATGGTTATAAGTATTAAGTTTTCACGCTAATTAAAAAGAATTCATAAGACCAAAAACAACTGATATTATCGATCCATAAAAAAATTCATTGTGTTGATACGAAAAATTTGAGTTAGGATTAGATCGTGCGTAGTATTGTTCAAAACAAAAGTTAAACATCATGTGTAGTACCCACATCAACATCATCTGAAATTAAAAAAGGCGGGGCTTTATCCCCTGGAGTAGGTTCTAATATTCAAGTCAATATTTCGACAAGAATGCAAATCTCAAAAAGAAAATTCGATATTGAATAATTAGGAAAGTAATTCCTTGAATCTGACCTGCCACTTTGATATTTATACCTGAAACTGATGAGTCAAATCGATCTGTGGGTTGAATATATAATATTGGACCCATTTGGGTTTATTTAAACCACAAGAGTAAAATTATTAAAATGTCCCTAATAGACACGGGCCTAGAGCCACATGTAATATTTTTAGTAGATGTATTATTTTGGTATCATTATTTGTCCTCCAGTCTCAGTAAGTTAAAATTTTTCGAGTTGAGAGTATTGAGTACTTGATGCCATATTCGCACCCTGGTCGAAGCCGTAGTATTGACCGGAGCCAATTTCATGATTTAGAAAATTATTTTTTCAGGGAAAATATTTTTTAATATTTATTTGAGAATTATTTAAAAATTTCTATCTACCGAAGTAGAAAAATAAAAATTTTAATTACACCGGAGCAAACCTGAGTCAAAGCTTAACTTGTTGTATAGAATTTTTCTTAGAATAAAATATCCTTGTAATTTCTTAATCCCTAGTACGAATACCGGTGTACACTTCCCTAGTGCTACAGAATAGTACTACGGAATTCCCTATTAGTGTGGAGTTCCTTACTACTGTGAAGTAGTACTATAGATGTTCCTATTTGAATATCTCATAATTTTAGAATTTGTATGAATCAACTAAGAATTTTAAATTTCTCCAATATTATCACTACACCATATCCTATACTATTACACCAAGCCATTAAAGTCCACGGCAACTGTATCAATACTAGCACACGGTAACATATCAATATTCCAGGAAGTATTGTCATCTTTAAAGTCTTGTTTCATCCTTTTTTTTTTTTTTTTTTAAATATATACATACACTTAAGCAAATACTAATCCAAACACCATAGGACTTTGTAAAAGTTGTCTCCACGTGCCAAATACCCAGCCACAGCTTGCGCAATTAATACTAATGCCATGGATTCATCCAACTAAATCCAGAGTTCCTTTGATAATCTTAGATATTTGATTTTGGACCTAACAAATTTCAATAATTACTCCCCAGGCTTAAAGTTCACCACAGAAAAGAACAACACCATGAAAATTTTTAGAGTAACAAATCCCGACTTCACCACATCTATGGTAAACCAGGATTTTTCTTATAACAATGATGCATCCTCCTCTTCAGTCGACCATGGTTCTTCCACAGACATTGGTACCTCAACTTTTCCTGTCAACCTTGATTATGATAATAATGTCAGGGATGATAATGCATAAATTCCAAGAAATGATAACAATGTTGAACTTGAGGACGACTGAGATGCAATAGATTGGAATAGTGAAAAGGGCACAGTTGATGTAGGGGTGTTTCTAAGTTTGACGAGGTTCAATAACCTATGCACAGGGGTGTCTGAGCTCTTCCACCATATAGACGCAGGGGCATGGTTTTCCACTATATACATCTACGAGGTGTGGTTTTCCACCATATAGATCTAGAGTGAACTTGTCCAATACCACTATCTCATCTGCAGGTATGCTACCTTTGCTCTCATATCCTAGATGTGGCAGGGAACAGCTACACTGTAATTCCAACGTAGTAGCTGAGACCAGAGTAGAGCACGGTGAATCAAGTAAGGGTGATGCCTTTTCCCTTTCCAAGGAAAAATTAAAGGGATTTCAAGTGGAGACAGGAACATTTACTACCAACTACCTGTCGCCACCATTGATCGGGATTTGATTAGTCGATGGGTTAAACAATATTATATCCTTAATGATATGAAGGTTAAGATACCAAGGAAACCGAAACATCGACCTCGTACGAATCACAAAAAGTACATATCTGTTTATCTGGTTCAATTGGAGACAGACTGAGATTTCCGCTACACTCATTTCTTTTGAAAGTCTTAAATTACTATCAAGTTGGGTTTGGACAAATTTTTGCCAAGTCTTTTGGATGCATCAACGCATTCATCATCACCTGCTAGACTCAAGGAGTGATCCCTTCCTTAGCTGTATTTAATCAATACTTTCAGATTTCGTCTATTGTACTTAGTATCACCTTTACCTTTAGATCTAAAATGAGTTTACTTAAGGGTTCGCAACTTTAGAAGAAGACATGGAGGAAAAAATACTTCTTACTAGAGAAGAGTTTGAACATGAAATTTTTGGTTTGGAATTTTCAAGTAAACGTTTCGAGGCTAAACAAGTTAATCAAATTGAAAGATCATGATCGAAAAGCCATTGAGACCCTAAGGGGTGCAGAAAAAAGTCCCTTAGAAAGTAGTGAGTGATGACCAAGTGTTGGCTTCATCAAGATGTCATCTGATTGTGGGGTTAAGCCTTGCTCCTCTTGACCATATTAGTCCCATAGGTTATCCTTGGAAAAAATTTCTTTCATCACATTGCATTCTTTTTTTATCTATCCAACATTTATTTATAGATTTTTTAGAGAATAATTTATTTTTTATTTCTTGTGTGCAATGACTACTAATCAGATGTTGTCTGGGAATGAGCACTGACCCGAAGGAAGGACATGGATCTTGATATTCTTAACCTAATGGATGAAACTTGTGACACAGGAAGAAAAAGAAGAGATCATCTCCACCTCCCCTACCAGCACCTATTGGGGGAAAGAAAATTAGGATTCATCTGACCCCCACCCTGATTCCTAGGTCTCCTACTGAGGAACCTACTGAGTCGACCCCTATTACAGAACCACCGAGTCAAGTGTTCGAGATTTTGGCGCCAGCTGTCCACGAAGTAGTTTGGAACCATACTCCTCCTCAGATTGGTTCTTTTTACTACTACCTGAAACAAGCTGAGGACTTACATTTCTCCCAGTATTTCTAAACTTGAGGACAAACTCAACTAGACAACTGTCTCTTGTATGAGGAAGAGACCAAGAGGTGTAACGAGGCTAACAAGAAATGCAAAGAAGTAACCAAGAAGATTGAATAAATGATGAAGATCAAAGATCAAGTAACCGAGTCCTTGGAAAAGGTTACTGCTCGCGTTGATTCCCTTACTGTAGAATTGTCCAACTGAGGACTAAGAAAACGAAGATGGTAGACACCCATAAGGAGGCACTCGTGGCCATGGAGAAGAATAGCAGACAGTAGGCAGTTCTTGAATTCCTTGGTTCCTAAGATTACCAGGATCACCTACAAAAACACTTGGAAGACTACCGTGCTAGTAAGGAGTTCAATGAACTAGTAGTTGATCGAAACTCTGACTACTAGAATGAGGGGTACATTGATGTATTGTGGGTCATGAAGAAAGCTCATTCCCACCTAAACCTTAAAGGTTTGACCCAAGATAATACTTCGACTACTCTAACTCATCCCATGTACATCAGATGCTCTGACTGATAGAGGTGCACCAAATGATGTGCCAAATACATAGCTTCAAGAACTATCAAGGAATAGGAGTAGATTAGGCATTCACTTTAGTTGCTTTACTAGTTTAGATTAGCACACAGTTCTTTAGTTGTTTGTTTCATGGCCATAGAGCTCAGGGTTTTTTTTTTTTTTTTTGTATGAGCTCCCAAACTTTGTCATGCATTTTTATTTTTTTTACATGTTACATTATTTCAATAATTATCATTGCTGTGCCTGGTTGGGCTTTGAGTTGAGGCCTTTCCATGTACCAACTCCTCGGATATCGTATTTTTCATCTTTCTATAGTAGTATACATTCCTTTTTACTACTTGTCTGCAGTATATTAGGTATAGACCTGTATAGTCTTCTGCCTGCCTTTGTCATTTGGCTTTCGCTGAAGTGACTAAGTACTTTGAAGCTTTACCTCGAAAGGTTGGACTTATGAAAGTATTCATCTTTCTCTTATTGGGAAAGTACTAATCCTACGTGCAGAGTAGGTATGACATAGGTATTTCTCTTCGGAAGACTTCGACATTGCCCTGGGAGGGGTAAGTTTGTTGAACCCTAGTTATGATAATCAAGTTTTGATGATGACCAAATCGTACTAACGGCTTGAAAACAAATGTGCAGAAAAACATAAAGGTTTGGACATAAATAATCGTCCAAACACAATCAAGAAAAACAACTAATTATGAACAACACCTTATGGACGATGAAAAATGTCCAAAAGAAAGTAGCTCAGACACAAGGGAGCGTTCGAAATATGACCAAACAACACCGAAGGAAGAACACATCTTTTGGATGTAGATAACTGTCCAGAGGACAGTGCTTCAGACTCAAAAGACTGTTTGAGACAAGGAATTCAAAAGCCAAAAAGATCGGACGTTAAAGACCGTCAGAAAAAATGAGCTTGAAATGAAGAAAATTTTCTATCAAGCAATAGGCCGCATATGTCGTCCGAGATACCGTTCATAAAGTTGAGGACGCATGATCGGACATCAATACTCCCGAACCACCGTCCGAACTTCTAACGACTAATTTTTAACAGCAAGTTTTTTTACTATTGGATTCCAAATTCAGCGTATCTTTTATCTATAAATAGCCCAAGTACATCCAATTAATGGGAGGAGCTACTACATTCAAACAAACACTTGTAAGAACTATTTGGAAAAAAAATAGGCTAAAATAATGTGGGTTGTATTGGTTTGGGTAGTATAGTTCTTTTGGTTCAACTTGAGAGAATTAGTGTGAGCAAGAGTAGACTAGTGAGCGATCTCAAGTGTAAGAGTGAAGGGATAACAAGTGTGCAAAAGTGAGGTTGTAATGTAAAACCCTTTGGCTCTACTAGAGGAACTTAGTTGGTGAAGGGTAAACCTATTTTGTGTACAAGAAGGTTATTGCCTTACCTTTGAAGAGGCACTACTAGTGGATGTACTCCAAACTTGAGGAGTTTGGGAGTTTGGTTTGATATTCTTTATCTCAATCTTTTTATTTGTTCTTTAAACTTCAGAATTGTTAAATATTTATCTTTGATCATTTGTGTTTAAGTGTTCATTTGTTGCAGAATGTTTGCATTTTTATTAAGCACTTCAAAACATTTATTTTTTGAGACGACTTAATTTACGCCCCTCTTAGGTTGCTTCTGGGCCAATAATTGGTATCAAAATTTGGTCTTTTCTTGTTTTGGTTTAATCACCTTAAAGTAAAGATCATTATGGCAACCAATAATACTTTGTCTTTAGATGGGCATTTCATTACTAGACCTCCATGTTTAATGGCATTAATTTTGTTAATTGGAGGAAAAGAATGAAAATTTTTGTACAATCCATTGATATTGATTTGTGCTACATTGTTTATGAAGGTCTTTTTGAAGTGAATATTCTTGATGAAAACACACATAGATTAAGTCCTGAGATTAGCTATGAGTTAAATGCGCAAAATAGAGTAAATTTATCTTTAAATGCTAAAACTATGAATATTTTGTATAATGCTTTGAATGCAGAGGATTCTACTGCCCAAAAGTGAAAGGTTGCAAATTGGCCACGAAGATATGGGACAAATTGAAAGAAATCCATGAAGGAGTAAAGATATAAGAGAGCGAAAGAAGTCACTTCTTGTGGTTAAATATTCAGAATGGAACCTCATGAGAATATTGATAAGATGTGTTGTAGGTTCAATGATATTGTAAAATATTTAGAAGGTTTAGGTAAAGAATATTCTTTAGTGAAAATAATAGAAAGATTTTGAATGATTTACCTAAGGAATGGGCACCTAAATCCATTGCCATAGAAAAGTATAAAGATTTAAATTCTATACCTATTGAGTCTTTGATTAATTTACTAACCTCATTTGAATTGAAGTTGAAATATAAGGTACAAGATGATGAAGAGGAAAGGGCAAAAAAAAGCATATCAATGAAAGCTTCACAAAAAGATATAAGTAAGAAATCAAGTGAAAAATGCTATAAATATGGCCAATTGGAATACTTTGCAAATAAGTGTCCATCCAAGAAGAACAAAGTATGAAAGAAGGAAGCCTCACTTTAACAACTTCCAAATCACGTAGGATTATTGCAATTCGGATGAGAAGTTGAAGAAGAATATGAGGCAGTTCAAATGGCTTTCATGGCCTTTGAAGATAATAAGGTATGCTCTAGTTATGATTCTTGTAATGATTCTTGTGATGATTCTTGTGATGATGATAATGATGATGTTGAATCATTTATTTTTAAAATGCATGAATGTTTGAAAGTATTATTGCTAGGAACAAAGAGTTAAATATTAAGATTAATACCTTATTGAGTGCAAACTTAGAGCTTGTGCATGAAAATAATAGTTTGACAAAAGAAAATAATGCATTGAAGAAAAGATTAGATGTGGAAACCAAGACCAAGAAAGAATAAGCTTCATTAAAGAAGAGTTTAGATAATTTTGGTGCACTTTTACAAAAGAAAAAGGGAAATGTTTTTAAAAGAAAAGGACTAGAAATATACTTATTAACAAAAAATTTATCACTTTTAGAAAGGAGTGGTTTTTGCCTTGTAAAATCTAAATCTTATTTTTATGGCAACAAAAATATTGTGTGCAATTATTGTTGTCAACATGGACGTATAAAAAGGGTTTGTTATGTCAAAAGAAATAAAAAGTTAGGAATAAATTCTATTTGGATGCTTAAGCATGTTACTACCCCGATTGGACCCAAAAAAGTTTGGGTACCAAAAGTTGTTGCTTAACTTTCCGTGTGGGTATGCTTGGAGAGCCCCAAAGGATTCAGGTTGTATCATCAATGGAGGTGTTTAAAGCATATGAACTAAGATGACATTGAAATGGGTAACAACTAAATTTTTAATGTGCTTTCATTTGTTAATATGAACTATGATCTCTTGAATATTAGGCAACTATGTGCTTGAATTTGTTTAGAATGCTTGGGTATAAGTATCCCCAATTTTTATCTATATTAAGTCTATATTAAGTCACTATTTACAAAAGAAAATGAGAGGATTCTCTTTTCTAAATGGATTATATGTTAGGTTGAAATTAATTTGCATCATAAGAAATTGGATCACATATGCTTTATTGTTTTGATGATACTTTTGGTAAAGAATGAGCGAAAAATGCCTTGATGTTAATCCTTTGCATAAGTTTCCTCGTTTCTACTTGATTATTTATTCTTGAAGGGAAGAAATATTTTAAACTTGACATATTCTCTATATACTTACTTGAATTGCATGCATAATTTAAGTGAAAGATATTTGATACTTAATGTGGCCTTAATTAAAGGAAAGATTGTGTGTATAAATTGCTTTATATTATAATGTTTTGATGATGCCAAAAGGGGGAGAAATAATGGACAAAACCTCTTGTCTTGTGCTTCATATTTTATGGTTGCTTTAGAATTGTCCAATTGATTTGTCATCATAAAAAATAGGGAGATTATTAAACCCTAGTTATGACAATCAAGTTTTGATGATGACTAAATCGTACTAACGGCCTAAAAACAAGCATGCAAAAAAACAGGAAGGTTCGAATGTAAATAGTATCGTCCAAACATAATCAAGAAAAACAACTCAAATATAAACAACACCTTAGGAACAATGAAAAACGTCTGAAAAAAATGAGTTCGGATGCAGGGGAGCGTCCAAAATATGACCAGACTACACCGAAGGAAGAATACATATTTCAGATGTAGATAACTATTTGAAGGTTAGTGTTTCAGATGCAAAAGACCGTCTAAGACAAGGAATCCAAATGCCAAAAGGATCAGACGATGAAGACCATTTGAAGAAATGAGCTCGAAATACAAGACAAATATTTATCTCAATCTTTTAATTTGTTCTTTAAACTTCAATTGTTAAATATTTATCTTTGATCATTTGTGCTTCAGTGTTCATTTGTTGCACAAAGTTTGCATTTTCATTAAACACTTCAAAAGGTTTATTTTTGAGACAACCTCATTCATCCCCCATCTTAGGTTGCTTCTAGGCCAACAAAGTTCCACTTTTGGGAATAGGTATGGTATAGGTACTTCACATTGAGAAGTCCTGCTCTTAGCATTGCTTTCAGAGGGGTAGGTCCTACTTCGAGGAGTAAGTTAGATATAGATACCTCACTTTTAGAAGACTTTGGAATTATCCCCGTAAGGGTACGTCCTACTCCGAAGACTATGTATGGTCTAGGTATTTCACATTAAGAAGTCATTGGAATTGTCCTCGGAGGGGTAAGTCCTAATCCAGAGAGTAGGTATAGTCTAGGTACTTCACAATAGGAAGTCCTTGGAATTGTCCCTGGAGGGATAAGTCCTACTTCGGGGAGTATGTATAGTCTAGGTACTTCACATTAAGAAGTCCTGGAATTTCCCCCAAAAGGATAAGTCCAACTCCGGGAAATAGATATTGTCTAAGTACTTCACATTAGGAAGTCCTTGGAATTTCCCCTGGAGAGGTAAGTCCTACTCCAAGGAATAAGTATGGTCTAGGTATTTCACATTGGAAGACTTTGGCATTGCCCCCGAAAAGGTTAGTCTTGGTGTATAAATACTTAGTTTTTTTTTTCTAGCCTCTGGATTATGGAAGGGTTATCCCTACTTCAGAGATTAGGCATTAGTATTTTCTCCTGAAAGATGTAGTTGACCCCAAAGGGCAGTAGAATCCCGGAGGACTTTGGTGTAGCCTAAACTCAACTAGAAGATGTTGTTCTTGCAAAGAATTAACTACTTAACTTTATGTTCCCAACACTTACGAAATTTTATTCAATAAAATTGAAAAATTATAAATTGCACAATTTTACTTCACTGTAGAAGATGACACTTGGCTTTAGAAATTACAACTAAAGAAATTAAACAAAATACACTGAACTGAAAAATAAAATTTTTTGAGATTCTGTGCATTCCAAATGCAAGGCAGGATTTTCCCATCCTTGATTCTGAGTTTGTAAGCCCCGTGAGTAGATGCTTCAATGATTTCATAGGGTCCTTCCCAATTTGGTGAAAGCTTTCCTCGAGATTGAGACTGACTCATCTCTACCTTCCCAGTAACCTAATTACCTACTTTAAACCTTCTGCCTCAGACTTGCCGGTTGTAATAACGAGCTACCCACTACTTGTCTACCTGCATTTTGAAGAATGCATTATCCCTTTCTTCCTCAAGTAGATCGAGGTTAGACCTCAAGCCTTCATCATTGTTTTCTGAGTTGAAGTTGTAGACTCGAAACCCCGACATTCCAACTCCTACAGGAAAAAGTGCTTCAGTACCATAGGTAAAGTTAAAGGGGGTCTTTCTAGTTACATTCTTGTAAGTGGTACAGTATGACCAAAGTACATTGGGGAGTTCCTCCACCCAAATGCCTTTAGCACCGTTTAAATTTTTCTTGATTCCTTCTAAGATAGAGCGGTTGGTAACTTTTGCCAAGCCATTACTTTGGGGATGACTTACTGAGATGAAGCACTGCTCTATTCCCAAACCTCTACAGAACTTTTTGAAAGTTTCTGCCTGGAATTGCAATCCATTGTCTGAGGTAAGTGCCTTGAAAATGCCAAAGTGGCATATTACATTCTTCCAAAAGAAGTTGATGATTTGTTGTAGGAGTGATTATTGCTAAGGCTTCCACTTCCACAAATTTTTTTTTTGGCCAAAGCCAGTGGAAAAGGTCGTAGGATGTCAATACCCTATTTGGCAAAAGGCCAAGTAGTAAGGATAGGAGTAAATTGCTCGGCAGGGAATCGGGTTTGGTTGGAATGGAGTTGATATTTTTCACATTTTCGCACCTAGTCCATAGCATTCTCCAACATCCTTGGCCAGTAGTAGCCCTGGCTTTGCACTTTCTGTGCAAGTGCTCTGCCGCCAACGTGGTGTACACAAATTTCTTCATACACTTCAGCCAAGACATACTTGGCCTCATTTGGACTTAGACACCGAAGATAAGGCATTGAATTAGATCTTCTGTGCAGAGTCTCTCCAATAATCAAGTATTTTGCTAATCTTCTCTCAACCCTTTGGGCTTCTACCTTGTCTTCTGGTAGTTTGCCTTCCTTAAGATATTGAATTATCGGGGTCATCCAACTCGGAGTTGTGTTAATGTTTATGACTTCCTGCCTGTTCAACACTCTTTTCCTTCAGAACTTTAAGGAAAACTTCCTTTAAGATATTTGAGTGCCTAAGTTGGCTATTTTGGACAGGGCACTGCCTCCCTATTTTTTTTCTTAGTTACGTGAGTTATCTCAAATTTGTCAAAGTGTGAGATCAAACTCTTCACCTTAGTCAAGTAGAACTATAGTGATCGTTCTCTTGCCTCGAACTCTCCTTTAACTTGTTGTACTACTAAGTTAGAGTCCATGTTCACCATCAAATTCTTCACTCCTAACTCTTTGGCTAGCCAAATCCCGAAGACCAAGGCCTCATACTCTACTTCATTATTACTTGCGTGAAACTCAAATATTAGGGCATAACTTGTTTTGAGTCCCTCCGTAGAGGTAAGAATTATTCCTGCACTATAACCTTCAGCATTGCTTGCCCCGTCTACATGCATAATCCACTGAGAGGATTCCCTGACTTGCCTCGTGGGAGAGGTTGTCTTCCCTTGTTGTTCTTTTTCTTTTATTCCGTGGTCTTCTTCAATGATGAAATCTGCTAATGCTTGAGCCTTGATTGTTGTCCTCGGCTGGAAGCGGATGTCATACTCACTTAGTTTAATGGACCACTTAACCAACCTCCTTCAACTTCTGGCTTTATGAGAACAGTATTAAGTTGATGGTTAGTCAGCACCACAATAGGATACTTAGGAAATACGGCCTAAGTTTTCTTGCCACCGTCACTAGGGTCAAAGCCAACCTTTCAATAATGGGATACCTGGTCTCAGGATCACTGAGCACCTTGGTGACTTAATATACTGGTTTCTGAACTTTGCTTTCCTCCTTGATAAGAACTGCACTCACTGTTGCGATTGAGCAAGCCAAGTTCAAGTACAGAGTTTTCCCCGACTCAGGCTTAGTAAGGAGTGGAGGTAAAGTTAAGTAAACCTTCAATTCTTCAAAGGTTCTTTGGCATTCTTCAATCCACTAAAAGTTCTTAGCATTTCTCAAAGCCTTGAAAAGAGGTAAATTCCTATCCCAAACTTGGATTACCTCCAATTATCAAATTAAGGCTGCAAGGCGACCGGTTAATCTTTGCACGTCCTTTACTCCCTTAGGAGGTTCAATGTCTTTAATTGCTTTTATTTTAGCTGGGTTTGCCTCAATTCCCCGATGAGTTACTATAAATCCTAAGAACTTGCCCCTACCACTCCGAAGGCACACTTCTCGTGGTTAAGTCTCATCTTGAATTTTTTCAAGGTGGTGAAGGTTTCCTGAAGGTCTTCCACATGATCAACTTTCTTTTTGCTCTTTACAAGCATGTTATCAATGTAAACTTTCATGTTGCATCCCAACTGAATGGAAAACATTTGATCTACCATCCGCTAATAAGTCGCCCCAGCATTCTTAAATCCAAAGGGCATCACCTTGAAACAGTAAATGCCGGAGTCAATGACAAAGGTTGTCTTGGCCCAGTCCTTAAAATTTAGCCAAATTTGATAATATCCTTTATAAGCATCTAGAAAAGATAAGATCTCAAACTCGAATGTTGAATCTACTACAGGTTGGTCAATACGGAACGTAAGGTAACAATCCTTTGGACAAGCCTTATTTAGGTTAGTGAAGTCAACACACATTCTCCATTTGGCCCAGGCTTAGGCACCATTACTATGTTACTAAGCCATTTCGGGTATTGAATTTTTCTATGGCCTCGGCATCTAGCAATTTCTTTACTTCTACCTCTACTTCTTGGCTCCTCTCCCTACCAAAGTTCTTCTTTGGAATTATTCGCTTGTACCTTGGATCCACATCTAGGGAATGCATAGCCATCTTGGGGTCAATTCTCGACATGTCTAATGGATTCTAAGAAAATAGTTTTTTAAATTCCCTAAGTAGGGGGGATGATTTTTTTCCTTCAATTTCCCCAAGAGAGACTTTCCAATCTTCACCACTTTATTAGGTTCACGTTTATCTAAGATGACATATTCTAATTCCTTTGTCGATGCTTTTTTATGCGGGTACTCCTCCACCTCCTCCATGGCATTGATGTTGTAAGTAAGGATAACTTCGACCTTTCCCTTTAATTTCAATGAGGCAATGTAGCACTGCTTGGCTGCTGCTTGATCTCCTTTAATCTTCCCTACTCCATTCTCCATAGGGAACTTTATCTTCATATGATGGGAAGATGGAACTGCACCAAGTGTCCTTATGGTGGCTGGCCAATTATGGCATTGTAAGGAGATGATGCTTTGTCACTACAAAATCCACCATCACTTGGGCATTCTGTGGAGTTGTACCAAACATCATAGGACAGGGTCATGTACCCAAGCAGAATGACCGTTTCTCCAGAAAAGCCTACCAAGGATGTAGTCACAGGCTTAAGATCCTTTTACTCCAACTTCATCTCATTGAATACATAATGGAATAGTATATCAGCAGAGCTGCCATTGTTAATAAGTATCATCCTCACATCATAGTTTATTACCAGTAAAGCTACCACTAACGGATCAGTGTGAGAATGGAGTACTTGTTGTGGCTCCTCTGTTGTAAAGATAATATATTGTCACAATTTGGGCCAAACACTTCAAGCCAAATTGGACTAAGTTCACTTGACAAACATAAACCTTGCGGGATGACGTGGATTCACCGCTTGCTGCTCCACCAGAGATGACGTGTATAACTATTCTTCTTTGATTCTTTACCCCAGCTACTCAGTTTCCTCGAGGCGGACCTCGGTCTCTCCTATTTTTGCTCCTAGTTTGTCGCTGGAGTGACCTTCCTCTATCCATTCTTTGGATGAACTATCTCAAATATCCTCTTCAAATCAAGTCCTCAATTATATATTTTAAGGAAATGAAATCATTAGTATCATGGTTGTAGTCTTTGTAGAAATAACACCACTTGTTTTTGTTGCGACGCTCTGGGTCACTTCTCATTGCTCCTGGCCATTTCACATATGGCTCCTTTTCAATAACTGCCAGAATTCGTGAAAGTGTGATATTGAATAGGGTGTGGGCTTTAAGAGGTTCGGGACTCCTCCTATGGAGCATGGCTACAAATAGACGGTCCCTTAAGTTACTCTTCTTTGAATCAGGCCCTGCTAGATTAGTCACACCATTAGCCTTTCTCTTCTTGCCATTAGCTCCACCTACTCCAATAGCTCTCTTTTTCTTCTCACCTTCATTTGCTTGGGCAAACTTCTCAGTCCTACGAAAAAAATCACTGAGAGTAGTAGGAGGCTTGAAGTTGAGGTCGAAAAGCAATTTTTCTGGACTCACCCCAATCTGGAAGGCCATGATTTGTATATGTTCTATGGCTTCTTGGATTCCAATAGTCTCCTTTTTGAACCTATCCACATAATCCATGAGTTATTCATCGGGTTTTTGCTTAAGTGTAAGTAAATGTATTCTCGTCTTTGGGATCCTCTTTTGATTCCCAAACTTGTTCAAAAAAAGGTCTACCAATTGATCAAAATTTTTGATATCGCCCTTCTTATACTCTCTGAACCAGTCTAAGGCAGCGTCCTTAGAGAGTTCTGGGAAACCCTTAGTAGAAAATAGCATCAGACGCACCTTGGAGGCACATTTTGAAGCAGGAGACATATGTCTATATGCTCTCATGGATTATACTCCTATCATAAGAGTCAAAATGGAAAGTCTGCCACCTTTTAGGAAGAGATTCTTGCATGATATCATTAGTGAAGGGAATGGAATACTTGTATCTAGTACTCATTCCTTTCCTATCAGTCATTCTGTCTACCCTAGCCTACAACACTTCAACCTCTTTCTCAGGTCTTCTTTCCTTTCTGAGACCATTAACACGGTACGATCCCTCTATTAGTGTCTTCTTCTCTCATGCGCTACAGATGCTGTATTACCTGAGTTCCTTTTTTTAGTACCACTCAGCCTTGATGAGATCGCTCTTCTAGAGTCTGGCTGGGCAATTCAACCAATGGCTCTTGCCTAGCAGATTGATGAGGGTGCTCCTGCTGAGCGGACCTAACAAGAGTTAGTTCATTGGTCCTCTGTTCTTCTCTGTTCCTTTCTTCTTGAGTTCCTCTTTCTCTCTCACCAGCATGAAGTTAGGAGTGGACAATCCGAGAATTGCCACCAAAATGGCAAGGATGTTGTTCGCCTTGAGAGAGGTGTCTTTCCAATTGCTGTTGAATGAGCATTTCCTTCAACTGAGCATTTTGCTGCCTCAACTTAAGAATTTCTTCGTCCTTGTCCATAATTCGGGGACCAAGATCCCCTTCCTAACCTCACAACCAATCCATCTCCATAGAGGATCGGTTGGAGTGATGTTGTGTTAAAATTTGTTTCCCTTTCCAACGTTGCTCCTGTGTGTGTTACGTGTGTTAGGTTCCATGCTAAAGTATAACTTTTAGTTCTGTTTATAAAAGATAGCGCCAAATGTTGATACAAAAAATTTGAGATAGGGTTAGCACATGTACAGTATTGTCCAAAACAAAGGTTGAGCACAGCGCGTAGTAACCACGTCTAGATCACTTGAAAATAAAAAGGGCGGGGCTCCACGCTCAAGCTAGTACTTCAACAAGAACGTAAATCTTAAAAAGAAAATTTGATATTGAATAATTAGGAATGTAATTCCTTGAATCTGATCTGCCACTTTTATATTGATACCTAAAACTGATGGTTCAGATTGATGTACGGGTTGAATATGTAATACTTGACCCATTTTGGCCTATTTGAACCACAACAGTAAAATTACTAAAATACTCCTAATGGACGTGGACCTAGAGCCATGTGTAATATTTCTAGTAGGTGTATTATTTGGCATCATCACATTTATTTTAACACAAAATTTGATCAATTATGTACTCTACTTGTTCAAAGAGAAAAACAATTAGGAGTGAATTTAACATCAGCAATAAAATACTTGTTTGTGTTTCTACTGCATAAAATTGATGGTCCATAACTTCATGTGAATCAATTTTAACTTACATAGAAAAATAATTATAAAATCACAATAATATCTAGATAGCTGCTTTTAAATTAAAGGGTTAATTTCACTTTACATCAACATTTAAGGTGACTATTACTTTAATCGCTAACATTGTGTTTTAGGCATTTAAGTCCCTAAACTAACGATTACATCTAACGATCATTAAATTTTCAGCTAAAATGACATCTTTACCATCAAATTATTGATGTGTAGAGAAAGTTTTCCATGACACCCAAAATGTCTTACTTTCTTTCCGTAAATACAGCCTGATGAATTTTGAGACATGCTGATGAAAGATGAAAATTTGTTGAATCATGTCAATAAAATGAAAGAGAAAGGAAAAAATGAATCAAGAAAAAATTATAAGAAAAAAAAAAGAATGAGATTTGTAGAAATACAGTCCTTTATTTAGATAAAGTTATGATGGTATTTTTATCAAAAGGAGAATGAATGTTGAGGTGGATTTAACGAAAAAATTTAAATGTCTAAAAAATAACTTTGGGGACTAAAGTAATAGTGAATCTAAACCTTAAAAGAGTAAAATGAAATAAACCCTAAATTAAATAGGAAAATACTTTACATAGTCATATTTCAAAGCCATTTACCAAATCTAGTTATCCTATTGAATGTCCAACCCCTTGATTTTAGATTCTTGATCAGATTTTGTTAAATCCTTCTTTTCTAGATCTAATGACACATCAATGACTTTTGTTTGTCACTTTGTATAAGTGCACTCAATTAATAAACATAAGCTGGAGTATTTATAAGAAGGGAAATATATAATCAAAAGAAGATCCTCTATAGGAAGGGCCAAAGTGGGGTGTTATATTACAAATGAAATAGTTTAATATCGTGGACATGATGTGAATTAATATCTATTTTGTATTGTTTGATGTTTTGTCAAAGAAGATGCTGAAAATTTGTTTAGCGTTGATTCGAAGTGTAATTCAGTAGAGTGATTAGATAAGATTCCATACGTATTACCCAAGTTCGGAACACTAGAAAAAAAAATAGTGCGGGGCTATGTCCTCCAAGGTAGGTTGCAATGCTCAAGTCAGTTACTTTAGACAGGAGTAGAATTTCAGAGAAGAATTAGACCCGATAAGAATGAAAAAATGACTGCCCAGAATCAGAACTGCCATTTTGATATTTATACTTATGATTGATGGGTCGGGTCGAGTTCCTTCCACAATCTGTAAGTATTTATTTGACTCATTTAAGCCTACTTTGGTTACGAGGGTAAAATTATTAAAATACCCCTAGTGAACATGGTCCCAGAGCCACATGTATATATTTTTAATACACATATTATTTTGGCATCATAAAAAATAATCAAATTCTACCCCAAAAAAAAAAAAAATTCAACAAAGTGTAAAAAAGTTATCGTTCAATAAGTATGGAACAAAAGTTAAGGGTTCCGCTATCCAATCGATATAAGCATTGATCCTACAAAATAGAAAATGTTGCATAGGGACAATGATTTAGAAAAACTCGCCCTAATTAGCCCCCTAAACTCTAAAGTTTCTCTAAAATCACAAATTAACAAAATGGATTTATAAGACCCTAGGTGTGTCTAAGTTGTAGCAGCTTAAGTGGTTAAACACGATAGGATTTATATTAGTCAATGAACAACTATTAGGAATTCTATTATTTACTCAATAATCAATAGAAGTAATGCATTTAGAATGCTAATAATACCCACTTTACTATAAAATATGGGGCCATATTTTCCCAATTAGTGAGTCACATTTCAAATGGGAGCCTCTTATTAGTTCTTCAACAACTACTAGAAAAACTTTAGTTGATTAATGACCAAAATAAATTTTACAGGTTAAACGCTCCCTTATCTAATTTTCAATCTAATCAAATTGAACTCTTACCCAAACAATGCGCCAATCCTAGTCGACCTATATTCTAACCTTGAAAGAAAATTTTGATTCCAGTTAACCACAATTATTAATCATGAAGTACTATATTTTAATAGAACTTGTTTCAATAGTTATATTAATTAGTTGTATCTCTAAAATGTGATAGAATGAGGATTTAATTAGAGATTTTCATAGTTTAGGGAGTAAAGAAAAAATTTGCTAAAAGTTTAAGGACCATCACCGTAATTTCCTCAACTTAAAAATGATATTATGTCTGAGTTCAAATAATGTAAGGAAGAAACTAGGGACCAGAGACTAGTCAAACTTGGCAAAGTTGGCAATTGACGTGATTGTTGCCAAGTTTTATATTTTTGTTTTTTGCCATTGAAGAAATAAATCTTCAAATTAAATGAATAAGAATAAAATGGTATATTATTGAAATCTCCTTTGGTATGATCCTCCGACTCATAGGCGAATTTTTTCAAATATACTTTAAATTCTTGTATAGTTCACCTGAAGGTAAAAAGATAAGAATTATCTAACTTTAATGGTTTATATAAAATTACTTATGTACCCTATCAAATAATTTGTAATTTTCAATAAACTCTAGAAGATCAATTCTTCAAAAATAAAATCCTACCTACTAGTTTGAGAAGGAAAGGGGGGCTACGATGGGTGAGAGATAGGGGAAAAGGGGTTGCGGGAGTGTTAGCGAGGAGGGAGGGGTTGTAAAATTGAGGAGACAGAAAGGATAGGTTTGATGGGGAGTGATAAGAGAGGAGGCTACGAAAGAGAGAGGGTAGTCCATGGGAGTGATCGGTGGAGAAGGAAGGGTTGCGGGAATAAGGAAGATGAGAGATGGAGAAGGGGGGCTAGAGAGCTAGGAAGGTCTATTGGGAAGATTGAGAAAGGGTTGCAAAAGTGTGGAAAGAGGGGGGCATGAACTGTAGAGAGAGGAGAAAATGAGGCGAAAGGGGGGATGGATAGAGGACAACATTAGATAAGGGATAGGGTAAGTGCACTAGGGGTGAGTGAGAGGCTCAGAAGATAGGAGAGGCTGGTGATGGTGGTTGATGAAGTTGGTAGTGTTGAAGAAACTTCTTTTCTAAAATAAAGGTATTTTGGTCATAAAATATTAGATGGTTTTAGGAAAATTATATTTTTCATTAAATACTATTTTTTTTAAAAAAAAAAAAACACTTTTTCCCCTTTAGTGACTTAAATACACGAGTCATAGAAAAAACGTCTTATCAGCTAAACCTCATTATGCAATCATTTTTTATTAAATACTCGCATTTTTGTGCTTGTATTCATCTATTAAATTGGATGATTTTCATTCATTTTATTACCTTTCAAGTGAATCATACAGGAGTTTAAAATATATTTTCAAGACATATAAGTTCTATTGGTCTGATGGCACATATGGATTTACGGTAATTTACCAAAAAAAACTATTCTAAGATGAAATTTATAAGCTCATGTTTATCAAAAATCCCAAATAGATATGGAATCACTTAGCAGTAGGGGTCACGAACCCAGTTAATCGAATTCGCAACTGTTTTCACTTTCAAATTGAAATGTCAAAACTAGTTAATCGGAATTCAGCTAAATAAATGGTTCGATCGAATTTTGAAATAAAAAATCTGTTATGAAACTGGAATTGCATTTCAAATTTCAAATTTAACCGATTTTCGAATTCAATTTGGTATTTGACTCTATCTGATACATAAGGCACTACTTCTTGACAAAAATATATGCATAAAGTTTTGAAATCAAGACCTTTTAAAGAAAATATTTAGTACTTGCGATCAGAGCAAGTTGAAAACTTGCAACGTTATTTCTTTTTTTTTTTTAAGTAAATATACTTTTGGTATTATATAATATGGTCTTACAAACTAATATAATAATTTTACTTATAAAATACATATATAATCACACAAATGGTATTAGATATTTATACATGAATACAAACAGTGCACATGTATAATATAGTTTTGATTGTATAGAATTATAGACAATTCTATTACTTGTCAGGTTTTGTTTTAGATAGTTTTTTTGATTTGTGTATAAAGTATTCTAACGTGAATGAACCCAATTAGATAATGTGGTTAATTGAATTCGTGACTGATTTTTGAATTTGAATTTGATTCACCAGATTTTATTCCGAATTCAATTCAAAATTAAAATAGGTTAATAATTTTGGGAATCATTTTCAAATTTCGACCGAATTATTTGATCGATTGATTGATCGATTAACTGATACTCACTCTTACTTATCAGGACATCGATATGGAGACAAAATAAAGGTATGGACTTATAGTCAAATTCAATCTAACTTTGATAGAGTAGTTTTACACTAAGTGGAAGGCTTAAAACAATAGACTGTTTATATGCTACCATATGAAATGCTGAGGGTAGATTTAAAAAGGAATGAAAGTTTGGTCCAACTTTCTGAATGTATTCATACTTCTACTGACAAACATAAAACACAATGAAAAAAGAATTGATGTTGTTGCAATTGAAAGAGGGCTAAATCATTGGTTGTCATTTGTTGCAACTTCTAATACTTATTTTAACTCCTTTAGATATCTAAGGTAGAGCAATACCATAGTTACCAGATTCACAGTATTCTTTGGTAAGTAGTACAGATATAGGCACGTGGTATGTCACTTCACAAAAATACGATACGCCAGGGGTAGGATTAGTCGGTACATTATTTCTGTACATGGTATGCTTAGTTAATTTAGTTGGTACGTTCCTAGGATAAATTTTTATACAAACTTAAACTTATATAGAAAAAACAATCATTATAAATTTTATGCCAATGTAAAAAGTTAGAATTAATTCAAAAAACACAAAACACCAAACAACATAAACTCAAAAAACAAAACAATAAAAAACATAAGCATAATAGTTTAAAAGAAATTCCATTTCTCAAATTTTGTTTTCCTTTTGTCTCTTATTGCTTCTTTTTATTGTCTTCCTATACTCTTGGTATGGTTTTCATATACCTTAAATTATACTACATGATAACATGGCCATAATTGTTCTTCTAAAAAGATGACAACAATAAGTATTAGTAGTAAGTTAATTAGAATTAGTATTAATATACGTGAGAGATACACACATGTTTTGGTGTACAAATTATGAAGATTTGATAAAATATTCCACTTCTTAATTGGTCAAATTTTCAGTGGATTGAGTTTAAAGATGGTATGTCAGATTTAGCGATCTAGTACGTGTACTATCACATTCCAAATCGTAAAAGTACCGTGAATCGGAATGCGTGAACTAGTGCGTGATTCGGAGGGTTATCTGGTTAATCCGGAAACTATGAGTAGTATTTTAGTAGAGTCAGTCTAGTAATAAAACAAACATTTTCTTATTCTTTAGTGATAATATTAATTAAATATTTCTGTAGCTTAGCAGTCTCAGAGTCTTACAAAGTTCAAAATAATAATAAGTTTAGGATACATATGAGTCAAAGGTTTCTGTTTCTCTTTAATCCCTACATATTTTTACAAATATGAGATGCAAATCTAGTATCTAATACCCAAGAATCTAATTTGGAAGTAGAAATATTGATCTCAATCATAAACATATCCGAAGTAGAAGATTCAACAGGCCTATTCTACTTCAAGGTATCCAATTAATCCTTACAGTTCCTCTTCCAATATCCATCCTTTCCACAATGGAAGCAAGTACCCATAGGCTTGTCCTTTTTATCACAGATGTTGGTTTCATCCCAAACTTGGCTTTTTTAAAACTAACCTTAGATTTCTTTTTCTTCCATTTGGAAGAATCAATAACCAATACTTGTTTCCTTTCTTTTTTGATTGTAGTCTCAATAGTGTTAAGCATATTCAATAGTTTAGAAAAAGTTGTTGACAACTTATTCAATTTACACTGAATAGAGTTCATCGCAAACTATGAAAAACTTTCAAGCAGAGATTGTAAGATCAAGTCAATATTTAACTCATGATTTTGTACAAATCCCAATCGTTCCAATTTTTCAATTAGTTCGATCATCTTTAGTACATGAGCAGCTACTGAGTACCCTTTGCTATTTTACAACGAAATATCTCCTTAGAGGTCTCATACCTCTCATTTCTTGACTCTTCATCAAACAACTTATTGACATGAAGAATCATAGAAGGAGCATCCATCTTTTTATGCTACTTATGCAGTTCAGAATTCATTGCACTAACATGATACAAGTGGCAGTATCATTGTCCTCTATATGTCTACGGTAAGCATTATGAACAACTTGATCAGCATCATCTACTAGCGCATCAGGAATAGGTTGATCAAGGATATAACCACTTTTCTCATGCTTAAGAATAATTATTCTCAAGTTACGTTGTTAGTCCGAAAATTGTCCCGGTGAATTTGTTATTATTTAAAATGGGACACAAATTTGACATTACTACACATATTCTACAACATATAAATAAAGACAGAATAAGAATTTACTATTTATGCATAAACAAAACCCAAATATAAAATGGATTTCATTTAATTTGGTTTTGCTCCCACTATTTTAATTCAAATCAATAACCCTCACATATTGATTCGGGAGATTTCATAGAACCCCTAGTGGGTTAGGATCTCATCTAATTATTTTGATCTTAGGTATATCCAATAAACCATAATAATTTCAAATGGTAGGTAACTCTTACCAATTACAACACTTCGTAATTCTTAAATAGTTAAGTATCAAATCTTGATAGCACATCTTATGTGACTCCTAACCTTTGCCTCAACAACATACAATCTTGAGTGTGCCTAACAAATTACATGCCTCCATTAAGTCATACCCATTATTCAGAAATCTCATCTCATAGTTTAAACATAATGGTATGACTTAACGGAGGCATGTAATTTGTTAGGCTCTCATCTCATAGTTTAAACATATTCAACAGGCCATTATGTTTAAACTAGTAAAGTAACCTTGGATTAACCTAACAAGTTATATCTAAGAAAAACTCTCATTTGTTGCTATAATAATGGAAGGAAACTTATTTAATGACTTAATATTGATTTGAGGGATTTTTCTTCTCAATTACTTCCTCCATCCCATTTTATTTGTCCCTCTTTCTGTTTTAGTTTATCCCAAATTATTTGTCACTCCTTAAAAAGTCAAATAAATAAATGTCAATTTACCTAATTTACCCTTCATGCAAGTTTCAAAAAAAGAGCATTAAGTCATGTTTCAACATTAATTACTCTCATAAACTATTTCAAATTTTAAAAACTCAAAACCAACTAACAAATTCTGAATTTTAATTGAGGAAAAATAATGAAAAAACCATTCTACTAATTGGTTAAATATCAACTTTTTTTAAACTATGTGCAACATTGACCATGCCAAATAAAATGGGACGGAGAGAGATTTATTAGGTCTCATCAAATTGCACGTAATATTATCATATCAACATATGACGAAATAAAACATGCACAAAACCAAGGATGATTATGAACTTTTACTAAACTAGTTTCCTTGAGTCATAAAGGAAACTAGGAGGTCAATCCTAAGAGTAATCTTCAACGCTTGAAAATTTCCTCTGTGGTTGCACCGTTGCACCATTTCCATCATCTTGTACATTACAAATGTAATTCTGTCTAAATATTTTAGATATTCAATCCTATCTCCAACCTACATCTATGTACATTACATGATTGATCAAAAACCTTCAAGTTATACTGGAGGGATTTGAAATGAGAAAATAATTACATTCAGAATAATAGAGTAAGACAGGATACATAGGCCCTATTTAAAATTTTACAACAATTGAATTTGAACCAAATAAACCGTACACAATCACATTGGTCTTACGTCAATAATCATCCATCACGCTATTATATAATTCAATAATTAAATAAAAGCACAAAAATCGCATTTAGTATCTAATCATGAATCACTATATATCATAATCCCAATCTCATTTGAAATTATTATTCTTGAATTATTTATGAAAATATTGTATGGAGAAATATTATTTTCCAATCTTATTAGAAAATAAATATTTTAAATAATAGAATTTCAAAAATTATATTAAAAATAATTTTCAAATTTTTTTGAACATTTATTAAATTCCAATCTCATTGAAAAATAATAATTTTCTAAAATTTCAAAAAATTTCTAATTCTAATCTCATTAGAATTAAATAAATATTTTCAAAAGATTTTATACTTTCTAAATTTTAATCAAATTAAAATAAATAAGGTTTCTAAATACTAACAATTAATTTTAAACAATAATTGTCAAAAATTAATTGGTGGTTTCAAAAACAAAATTTAGAAAAATCTCTAATTTGAAAATTATAAAATTAAGTGTCATTAAAAATTATTTAACTATTTAAAAACTTTTAGTGATAGAAATAAAAATTGTAACTAAAAGTGACAATCATCATCCAATCAAGGATGACGTCATCCATTGACATCTCCGATATATGACGTCATATGACATCTTGACTTGGAGTTTAATGCCGTGAATCAAATTCGGCATCAAAACCCATGATTGTTTTTTTTTATTTTTTATTTTTTATTTCTCCAATATTTTCAAAAAGAACACTAAAAATTCATATAATTTGAACAAATCCAATATTTATGATAACTAAACACAATTATATCAAAAATTAATCAAGGATAGGTCTGATACTATTGTTAGAAAGTAAATCATGCAACACACAACGAAATTTAAAATTTTTATTTCCTACGACGGATCATCTTGATTAATTTATACGTAGTACAAGAAAAGCATAGAGATTATACCTAAAAAGCGTAATAAAATCTTTAATCTGTCAGGGATGTGTATTACAAGTCGCATAAACGACCGACATCTAATGGTATCTACACAAATAATTAATTTAAGATATTTACAAGATTGATTGACCCAAACCACGAAGTGCTAGCTCTCAATTATTTTTCTCTTCTTAATCCTCACGTTTTTCTTGAAACTAGCAGGTGATTTCTATATGCTAGGTGCAAGCATGTAGAAATATATATATATATATGAAAAGGAAAAAAAAAAAGGTGATTGCTTTTGGGTAAATAGGCTTATAAGCTTTAAAATCCTAGCAGTTTATTAATATTATACAAAAGTCCCAAGATTTATGACTTATTATAATTAAGCATTAAAAGTTAATTTATCTCTTAAATTAACCCATAAATATCTCATATTTATCAAATATCAATTTAATCCCAAATTATTTACCTTAAAGTTTGTGACCCTTTAAGTTTCCAATCATGTTGGTAATAAATATAAATTATAATCCTAAATTAATAAGGATTACACGAATTAAACAAATTTAATTTATTATTAGTTCACTAATTAATTAATCGTTTCAAGCAAAGTATCATGACAACCTAAGTGTTGAGATATGTCAAACGATTCAACTTCAACTATCAGTGATTTAGTTCCCGTATAATTATTGTCCTTTCACTACACTATATCCCGATTAGTTCACAACTGTAAGAGTGCAGATATAATGCCAACTTTTATTGTATTAATCAATTTACTTTTTTTTTAAAATACAACTCACTTGAAATAGAACTTAAAACACTCTTAATTCTATATTCATTTTGCGGAAAGATTTCTGTGTCATATTTTAGCAAGTGACTGTATTGGGATATACTCTCCTATTATAAGGAGTGGTGAATCCTATATCGATCATATTATATCTTTTCATGATTCATATTATATCTGATCTTTACAGTATGTGTGACTCATTAAGAGTAACAACTAAGAAAGTCAAAATATAGTAATCGACAGTCTAGATATACTCATGACCTCAAGTCCAAAGATCATTACACTACTATCACAAAGAGAATAAACCACTAGCATTCGAATAATAATCCGTGTGCTATACTCTAGCGGGTCAATTAGATGTACTTATTTTCAATAAGCATTCACATACAATTATGTGCTAATCTACCCGTGTCAAACACTACGATTAGAGATATGTACGAATAAAATATAATCACGTTGAGAAGCTCATCATCATAACTATTTATGATTTCTCATACATACATATATATATATATATATATTATTCTGAAGACTTTATCTTATTAAATAGATAAAGAATGCCATATTACATAAATATACATAAATATAATAGTGCAATTTGTCACTAAAACATATTGACTTTAGGGCATACACTAATAGAAAATATGTATAAATTGAACCTCATTACAATTGGTACATAGAGAGTCTTTATATAGTCTTATAAGAGAACATTCTAGGTAATATATACATCGTAAGTCTTGCTATCAAAACAATTAGGCTACAAAGATAATTACCTAATTTAGGGAGTAATTAGGGTAACTATATATCAATCACATATTTACATAATATGATATATACATATCTTGAAAGCTTTCATCAAATGTTTAACGCCATGGGACTTGGTGGTTGTAGCCTCTAGGTAAGACTCAAAATCCTTACATGAATTAATCTAATCTTTATTTTTTTTTCCTCGTAGTAGATTATGTGTTGTGAATTAAATCTTACAAAATAAATAATATCAGTATATAGAAGTAAGATTTCATAAATTTTATACACATCACAAGGTTTAAAGAGGGACCAAGAACTGGGTCTGCTTAAATTTTTTTTTCCTTAGTTTGTAAAGTTTTGTGTAAACTAACGGGTACTCAGTAAGAGAGTATGGAAATTAGGAATTGGATTTATTCCTATAGTTGTTGCTCTATTAATGGTATGGCTATTGATATTTTGGAATGGAACTTAATAATCTAACAATTGGGGGTTTTCATAATTCCCAAATTTGATTCCAAAATTTTAAAAAAAAAAATCAACAAAATTAATTTTTTTTCTTTCTCATCCTTTACCTCCTTTCCTTCACTTCCTCTCTCGATCCTCCCACTTTTCTTCCTTTCTATTCTTTCTTTCTCTCCCGTCCCTCCTCTTACCACAACCCCTTCATCCTCCATCCCCTTCCCACAATCCTTTTCCTCTCTCTCGCAACCCTCCTCATATTGGCCTCGTAGCCCTTCCCCTTCCGTCCTCCTTTCTCCTCCCTCTTCCTCTCCCTTTCCTTTTCCCTTCACCCCTCACCCCTTCCAATGGAAGAAGAATCTAAGGAAGAAAATTTATAACAATAATAATAATAATACACCCATAGTCCAAAAATTTTACCAAACATCAATTATTTGAATGATTCTAGCGTACAAAACTCATACATATTTTTCATATATGATTCTAGTTACGATTCCAATTCCAATATGTAAACTAAGCACCCCCTATATTTAGCTCTGATGGATGGAAAGAAATAAATATTAATATTAAGGTAAACTATATTGACTTCCTTTTTTCCTTTAAAAAAGTCATAATATTGAAAGTTGTAAAAGTTTAACCAAATTGGAGTTTTAGCTCAATGTTTTATTTGTATCAATTCAATGCTCTGTGCTTGAACTTGTGTCATTATATCCCTTCTTAAAATTTGGTTGTAAAACAAGTTATGCTTTTCTCCTTCATCAAGTATGAAAACAAGCATGTAATTTTAGTTCTTGAATGCTTTCTGGCCTCTCATTGAAGCCCTTTATGCTTTCAACTAGTATCATTTTAGCCCCTTTTTTGTAGAAAGACCTTTCAAATATAAACAATTCAAGAATTAGAGAAATGAAGTGGTTAAATTTTGGGTAAATTACTATCCCAGTGCTTATAGTTTCAAAATTTGACATTTGAATCCTTAAACTTTAGTTGATTTCGCTAGAGCCGACTAGGGGTGTTCATTCGACCGGTATACGACTTTTTGACTTCTTTGACTTTCGACTTGAAAACTTCAAAGTCAAAGTAAAGTCATATAAACCCAAAGTTGATTAAATTTGACTTGTTCGACCAATAAATCAAACAAGTTGAATAAATCAAACATTTAATCTTCTTCCATTCCATATTGTAATACCAAAATTTAGTACATTATCTCATAAATTCCATATTATTCCACAAATTCAAAATATCAAATAATAGAAATACAAGATAATACAAGTTTCACACAATTCAAAATGCATACATATAGATGATAAAATATATATATATATATATATATATATATATATATATATATAACGAAATTAAAATAATATCATTCAACAAAAGTAAGGTTCATGAGTGGTAATTGGTCAATTCTTCACAAATCTTAATATATAAATGTGTATTAGTGTATATATTATATATACATATTAAACTAATTTATAAAGTCATAAATACAAAACCAGTTACCAAAATTAATTCTTATAGAAAAACATTATGAATCACTAACCCCTGTTAAGTTATATCCCATAATATATAAGAATATATATGATTACCTAATTTTATCTATACTAATTGTAAGTTAGTAATGCATTTAACATACTCGTTGATAGTAAAAATATTATACTAATAAGTTATGTAGTATAACTGTAAAAGTATGTAAAAGAGACGTTATGTACAATATATTTTTATTACAATCATAAGTTATACAAATCTTAGTATATGAATATAAGAATATATATACTATATATATATATATAGAGAGAGAGAGAGAGATATATATATATATTATATATAGATATTTAAATAAATACTTAAATATATATAATTACGTAACTCTAGTATCTATATGTATTAAAAGGAAATTAGTAGTAATTCATTTACTAAAACAAAAGTGTTACATGAATAAGTTATACACTTATATTAATGTATAAATATATAAATTGTATATAACACTAACAATAATACAAAGAAAAGATATCTAAGAATTCAGAAAATAATATTATTAGCTTTTAACATATTTAATTATTAAGAATTAAAATATTATAGTTAAAATATTACGTACATAAATACATTAATATATTGTTATAATTGTAGATCCACACACACAGATATATATATATATATATTTGTTCGACTTATTTGACCGGCAAAGTCTAACGACTTGTTCGACTGGTAAACTAATCGAACCAATCAATCTGTAGTACGGTATTTGACCGGTAGTTTGACTTAAAAGTTGAAGCTATTATCAAATCACTTAGTTAATTTGATTTCGAGTTGAAAGTCGAATAAGTCAAGTCAAATTTTTTTTAGACTCAACTCGACTCAATAGTTCGACTTGACTGACTTTTGAGCACCCCTATAGCCTACTTTGTTTCAGTTTTCATCATTATAGCCAAGGTTTTTAATATGGTGATCCTACATTGGATCATTTTGAAAGTTGGGTATAATAATATGGGAAATGCAAACATACAACTTTTGTAAATTTTATAATTAAAAAATAGGCAAAACATTTAGAAAATGGAATTTTAATCTGAAAAAGTAAGTTCTTCATCCAAAATTTATAATTTTTAACTTTTCTAACTAATAATGTAAAAAGTTCAAGTCATTATGGAATTAATTTTCGCTCATAGATGGTCTAAATTCATGAAATTAAAATTAAAAACTTGAAGTATCACAACATTAACATTGTTTATAAAATACTGACATAAATCATATATTATAATTTTTGAGCTGATTTTTGACAATTAATGATAGTGGTCCTAGTATGATGATGATAAATTTCCTAAAATTAGATCATACGATTATAGGATCAGGACTCAAACACTAACATCTGTTAATATTCCATGTAGGAGAAAGGTCTGTGTCAACCCTAGGTTGCCCACAGTCATTATATATATATATATATATATATTGACAAAGTATCTTATAATGACTAAAATATCCACACACTAATTATGTATCTTATAGCCTCCTCAATCCGAATGGGGTGCAACCACATGAAAATTAGTGTGAAAATACAAAAATTTAGAAGAAGATAAACTCTTGGTGAAAATATCGAAAATCTAGTCTATAGTGGGGACATGATGTACAACCACATCTCCAGGTGTAGCCTTTTCTCTAACAAAATGATAATCAATTTCAATGTGTTTGATGCATGCATGAAAAATGGGGTTGGCAACAAGATAAGTAGCACTGATATTGTCACAGTAAATGTATATAGGACGAAGAAGAGGAAAATGGAGAGTTCAAAAAAGAAAAACATTAACTGATTGGAGCCAACACATCTCAACTACGGCATACGTAACAGAACTATACTCAGACTCAGTACTAGAACGAGAAATAATGGGTTGTTTCTCAGAACTCTAAGAAATAAGATTACAACCAAAGTAAGTAGCATAGCATAAGCACTAAGAAATGCAAAAGAAGAGGAAGAAAGAGTAAGGCCAAAATTGAAAGTACCCTAACATAACGAAGTAATGTTTAATAGTTTGTAGATGAGGAAACCGAGGATCATGCATGAACTAGCTAACTATACTAACAACATAAGTAACATCTTGACATGTAAAAGTGAGATACTGAAATGCATCAAACATGTTACGATAAGATGTAGGATCAAGAACTAATTCACCTTGATAGAGAGACAATTGTAAACTAGAAAATAGAGGAATAGAGACTGGCTTGCAATCTTGCATATGAAACTAATGAAGAAGTATCGAAGCATACCGAGATTGAGTTAGGAGTAGAGAAGAGGATCGACAATGAGCTTCAACTACCAAGAAAATAATGTAAATCCCCAAGGTCTTTCATAGAAAAGGTAGAAGAAATAGTGGTGATAAAAGTTTTAAGAGCAAAAGGATTATTTCCAGTCAGGATAATATCATCAACATAGAATAACAGAACAAGAATAGTAGAGGTAGAGACATGGACAAACATAGATGTGTCAGCTGGACTAGACTGAAAACTAAGGGCTAATAGATATGAACTAAAACCATTGAAACCAAGCACAGGGTGCTTGCTTGAGACCATAAATAGAATGCTAGAGTTTACAAACATGATGGGGATGTTGAGGATCAAAAAAACAAGGAGGTCGTTTCATATATGCATTCTCTGAGAGATAACCATGCAAAAATGCATTTTTAACATCTAGCTGACAAATTGGCCAATGAAAGGAGACAGTGATCGAAAGACGTATAGTAGTAGGCTAAATAAAAGGGCTAAAAGTCTCATTGTAGTCGATACCTGGTTGTTGTTTATACCCTTGGGCTACTTATCTAGCCTAGAATGTTAAACCATTCAATAGAGCCATGAAAATATTGTTTTATCTTAAAGATCTACTTACAACCAACAATATGATTATGTGGAGAAGGCACTAAGGTCCAAGTATTATTAGCAAGAAGAGCATTAAATTCGTCAGCCATAGCTGCGAGCCAACAAGGATCTTTGGTTGCTTGAGTGAATGAAGTAGGCTCAGGAGGAAAATCTAGTGTTGGAGAGGAGATTGTTTTGGAAGTTAAAGATAATAAAGTCTTAGACTTACAAATACTTGCCTTAAGATGAGTGATCATTGGGTGTCTAGATGAAGGTGGGGTAGGAGAGAGATTAGTATTAGACGAAGTAGTATTCGAAGGGTGTAGAGAAGAAGATGGGGTAGCACCAAAGAGGTACTAGAATCAACTGACAAAGTTGATGAAGCTGGGACAGAGAAAGGATTCACATCACCAACAAAAGAAGACGAAGGCATTGATACAGAAAAGAAGGAAAAAGGAATAGGAAAATCCCGATCAATTGTGACTTGACAAATAAAATAGAAAGAGGATGCAGTAGGTAATGACTGAGAGGAAACCAAAATTAGAAGAGAAGATAGAACGTCACTAGAATTTGATATTGTAGGGAAAGATCAAAAGGAAAGAACGCTCTAAGGAAAGGATGTCTCATTAAAAACTACACGACTAATATAAACCTGATTGGTTAAAGGATTAAAACATCGATAACCTTTATAATGAGAAGCATAACCTAAAAGAACACAAGATTAGACCGAGCATCCAACTTATGTAACACTCAGTGCTTTAGATGAGGATAGCATTCACAATCAAAGGGACGGAAGAGATTATAGTCAAGTCCCTTATGGAAGAGACATTGATAAGGGGAAAGAGCACGTAATATAGGTGTAAGAAGACGATTGATAAGAAAAATAGAAGAATGTAAGGTTTTGATCCAAAATGTAGGAGGAAAATAACATGTAGTAACAAGGTTCGAAAGATTTCAATGAGATGGCAATGTTCACTTTCAGCCACACACCTATTTTGCTATGGCGTACAAGGACACGAGAGGTGGAGGGAAATACCATGTTCATTTAAAAACTGCTAGAATGGTCCATTATCATATTCACGACCACCATCACTTTGAAAAAATTTAATTTTCTTAGAGAAGAGATTTTCATTAATATTTTTAAAAGTATGACATAAAAACCTCATATTTATTATGCATATGATAAACTCAGGAAAAATGACTGAAATCATCCACAAATAAAACATAATAACGAAAACCATAATTGGATAATATAGGAAAAAAACTAAACATCAAAATGTATTAAATAAAGAGTTTTAGTACTATGATGCTCCACATTGGGAATGATAGATTTCTAGATTTAGCCAACTGACAGTTTGAAGAAAATTCAAAGGTTTAGTGGAAACTTGAATTGCGCCACTGGACTGAAGTTGGGATAGAGTCTTTGACTGAGGATGACCTAAATGAGAATGCCAACCACAATTTTGTTAGAGCCACAGTAAGGGGCAAGGGAAGAGACCTTATCTGAGGTTACCATCACGAGACTTCATGTGATCCGAGGCGCCACTATTCGGATACCAAGTAGATTTGGAAGGCTCCGTCAGCATCATAGCATTTAATGACTTTAGAGGATCATCACGTGTGCTACATGTGGGAGCCACATGTCCCACCATGTTACAAAGTTGACAAATTAGATCTCAGTCATTTTGGCATTCTAGAATCATAGCTAGACTATCCTCAGATTGCTTGTATGAGAATTAGATCTTCTCATAGGAGTAATGCCTCTAAATGGTCTAATGTAAAAATTTTGCAAAATCAATAAGAATTTACCTTTTTTTCCTTAAAAAAAAACAATATTAAGCATAAGAAGATAAAAGTCCAAAAAATACATTAAAATAACCAGTAGCACTAACTAATATACTAATACATAATTTTTATAACAAAATTCATAAGATAGATTTATTAATTACGTTCTCTAATTATATTTAAATTTTAAATTTTTTACATTTTATATGCATCACATCTTAAAAAATATATTCCAATATTAACTTTTTAAAAGATTTTCTTAAATAGATGTTGAGTTTAATTGAGTCGTGGTTTTGTTAATTTTACACAAGATCATATTATATTTTATATTCATCTATTTGAAAGGATAAATTACTAAATTTTATGAAGATATAATTGGATAATTAAGTTTTGCTAAGGAAATTTTGCAATTCTAACAAGCATAGTGTTTGGAGTTTGGACTTTGGAAAAGGAATTTGGTGGTTGGGCTAATATAAATGGGTCACAAAACAAAGTTATCCCTTTTAGAACATGAAACAAATAAAGCCCAAAAGATTAGAAGACCCAAAAAGCTTATTTTTGTAGGATCGTGGGATCGAATTAGATCGTACGATCCTACTATCCTACAATACGATCCTACGATCCTACCCAATTTTACAAAGTTTTCGATTCTAGTAATGATTCTAATCATTTTGGTATTCTAGAATCATAGAATCGTACGATCCTGCGATCCAAGATTACAATTTTAACTAACTATGATAGGAACTATGAAATGGCGCAACCTTTAAGATTTAGGTTTGTATCAACCTCTAATACCATATTGGAGCCTCTGATACCATGTTGGAGAAAGGTCTGTGTCGACCCTAGGTTGCCTACAGTTTTATATATATATATTGATAGAGTGTGAACAATGACTAAAACATCCATACACTAATTATGTATCTTACATTCCATGTAAACAAGTTTCACTCTACTCCAAATTTGAACATGTTGTGAGTTTAGTGGGTATCAAATACTATCACTTCAACTCACACGATAAAGTAAAAGCAAAATAATTCAAAAATACTGAACATAGTTGTAACAAATTAAAAATTGTGGAACTTCAATGTTATATATTATATATTAAAGTAAAAAAAAAAAAAGATTTTAACGCTATTTAAAGGAAAGTTTTACTATCCTGTGAGAATCATTTCGTTTTATTTTAAAACTTGTATAATATAGATTTTTAAAATATAAAGTATTATATTGTACAAGCGTAATTTTAAAATACAAAATAATAATTCACTAAAGAGATCATAAAATTTTTTATATTTAAATTTTAAACGCTCACTTAATTAGTGTAATGGTACTTGTATAGGCTGAGGATGGTCTTCTTAACAACTCCATTTGGAATGGCACTTGGACTAGCTTTATCAAGCGCATGTCAAGAAAACAGCCCACGTGCTTTGATCACAGTGGGATTGCTTAATGCCTCATCTTTTCGGCTTTTGAAATATATGGCGTTGGTGGATTTGCTTCCTTCCGATTTCATGGGGCCCAAAGTTGCAAGGCAGCAGGTGGGATGTCTCTCATGGTTAAATGGGCTTGAAATATGCAAAAGTTGTAATCAAACGATATCCACAGCATAAATTAAATTAGACATCGAAAGTTGCTGTAATGCTTTTTCTTACTCTGTTATTAGTCCTCAAAACTGTCAAGAAAGTAGGATGTTTGATATTGCAAATTGGTGTACTTTGTTTACTTTAGTTTTGCTAATGGTATAAGTATTAATTTTTCATGCTAACTAAAAAGAACTCATGAGACCTAGAACAGTTGATATGTCGATCCATCAACTACGTAAAATTGATACTATATATAAAGTATGAGAGAAGGATTTAGTATCTGCCATTTTATAATTTATCAAATTTACCCTTTCCACTCCCTTTAATATTTTTTTATTAATTACTCATAACTTTTTTACCATAACTTCCGTTCCACCTTTCACTTTCCACACCCTATATTATTTTTTAAATTTTTATTAGCATTTCCACTACCTATTCTTTTTTTTTAATTTGAAATTTTATGAAATTTTCTTTTTATTGGGTGTGCCTTTCCTACTAGTAATTATAAAGTCACAATAATATCTATGCTACTTTTAAATTAAAGTGTTAATTTTACTTTACATCCTTAACATTTAGGGTCACTATCAGTTTAATCCCTAACGTTACTTTTTAAGCACTTAAATCCCTAAAATAATAGTCAAATCTAACATTTTTATATTTTTTTACTATATTTAAATGACATCTTTACTCTCAAATTATTGATGTGTGGATAAACTTTTCCACAACACGCAAAATGTCTTATTTTCTTTCTATAAATAGACCTTGATGAATTTTCAAACATGGTGATGAAAGATAGAACTTTGTTGAATCATGTTAATAAAATAAGAGAGAAAGAAAAAAAATAACTCAAGTAAAAATAATAAGAAAAAAGAAAGAATGAAATTTGTAGAAAGATAGTCCTTATTTAAACAAAGTTATAAGAATATTTTTATGAAAAGGAGCATGAATGCTAAGTTAAATTTAATGGAAATATTTAAATATCTAAAAAATAACTTTGAGGACTAAAATAATGGTGACTCTAAACATTAAAGGGGTAAAATGAAATAAATCTTAAACTAAAATAATGAACAGAAGCTGGAGTTTTTTTTAATAAGGGTAATGATTTATAAAGTTACAAATTCAATACCACTTGTCAAAGTCAGATCACATAACACAATTGTATTCAATCAGCAATTCTCTGATTTTAAATAGTTGGTTAGATTTCGTTTCTTGTTTGACGGATCTAGTGACACATAAGTAAATTTATCATTTTATCAGTTATATATAATTAAGGAAAATATATATCCAAAAGAAGATCTTCTATAATAAGGGCAAAAAGTAGAACGTTTTATTACGAATGAAATAGTTTAATATCGTGGACATTATGTGAATTTATATCTATTTTGTATTATTTGATTTTTTATCAAAGAAATCAATCAAATTCTACCAAATAAATAAATAAATCAACAAGGCGTAGAAAAGTTACCATTCAATAAGTATGGAACAATAATTGTTCCAATTCAAAATAAAATTTTTCTAAGTCAAAATGTTACACTATCCAATCGATATAAGCATTGATCCTCAAAATAGAAAATGTTGCATAGAAAAAGTAATTTAGCATAACTCACCCTAATTAACCCTCTAAAATGTTAAGTTCCTATAAATCACAAACTAACAAAATGGATTTATATGACCCTAGGACCTGTGTATGAATTGTAGTAGCTTAAGTGGTTAAACATGATAGGATTTATGCTGGTCATGAGAAACTATTGGGGATTCTATTATTTGCTCAATAATTAATAGGAGAAATGCATTTAGCATAGTAACCCACTTTAACATAAAATATAGGGCTATGTTTCCCAATTAGTAGGTCACATTCCAAATAAAAGTTTCTTATCAGTTCTTGAGCAACTACTAGAAAAAACTAAATAATTGTTCAATGGCCAAAATAAATTTTACTAATTAAAGATTCCCTTATCTAATGCTCAATCTAGTTAAATTGAACTCTTACCCAAATGGTGCACCAATACCCACTTAATGTATATACTAACCTTGAAAGAAAATTTCGATTCCATGTAGCCACAATTATTTATCATGGAGTACTATATTTTAATAGAACTATTTCAACAATTATATTGATTAGTTGTGACTCTAAAATGTGATAGAATGGGATTTAATTGGAGATTTTCATAGTTTAGGGAGTAATAAAAAATATTTGTTAAAAGTTTAAGCGCCATCTTCGTAATTTACTCAAGTTAAAATGACGGCGTTATCTCTAAATTAAAATAACATGAGAAAGAGACTAGGGACCAAAGACAAATACTCCAACTTGGCAATTGGCAATTGACGTGATTATTTTCAAGTTATTTTTTTTATTTTTTTTATTTTTTGCCGTTGAAGAAATAAATCTTCAAATTAAATGGATAAGAATAAAAGGGTACATTATTACAAATATATGGTCCTCCGACTCATAGTCCCATCCTTGTTTAGTTCACCCTACAAGGTAAAATGAATAAGAATCATCCTACTTGGTTTCTATAAAATTATTTACCTACCCTAGCAAATAATTTCTAATGTTCAATAAAACTAGAAGATCAATTCTTCGGAAAAAAAATCCTAGCTACTACTTTGAGAAGGGATGGGAGCTATGATGGGTGAGGGATGGGAGGAGAGATGGGGGTTGCTGGGGGTGTTAGTGAGGGGAAGGGGTCGATCCAGCTGTAAAATTATGGAGTCAAAAAAGGATGGGGTTCCTGCAGTGTAATAAGGGAGAGGGCTACTGGAGAGAAAGGATGGTCCATGGGAAAGATCGGTAGAAGAGGGAAGGTTGGGGATAAAAGAGGTGGGAAAGGGGAAAATAGGGGCTAGAGAGCTGGGTGAGTCTATTGGGAAGATAGGGGGAGAGGAAGTGTTGCAAAAGTATAGGAAGAAGGGCATGAGGCTGTAAAGAAAGAAGAGAAGCAGGTGGAAAAGAAAAAAGGAATGGGTATGGATGAAGAGAGCTAGAAGGCAACGTAAGGTGAGGGAGAAAGTAAGAGCACTAGGGGTGAGTGAGAGGCTCGGAATACAAAGGAGTCTGGTGACGATAGTTGATAAGATTGGCAGTGTTGAAGTAATTTCTTTTGTAAATAAGGGTATTTTGGTCATAAAATATATTTTATTTTAGGAAAATGATATTTTTCATTAAATACTATTTTTTACACCAACAAAAAAAAAAAAAAAAAACAGCTTCTCCACTACCCTTTAGTGAGTTAAATGCATGTCCAATAAATCATAGAAAAAATATTTTATCACTTAAACTGCATTTTGTTGTCATTTTTATTAAATACTCGCATTTTGGGTGCTCGTACTTCATATACCATTAAGTTGGATGATTTTTATGTTTTTTTTTATCTTTTAGACGAATCATACAGAGGTTTAATATATATTTTCAAAATATATGAGTGCTATTGGTCCGATGGCACATATGAATTTATCGTGATTTACCTGGGAAAAAAAACTATTCTAAGATTGAAATTTATAAGCTAATGTGTTCATCAAAATTTCCAAATAGGTGTAGAATCACTTGAGAAGACTTCGATATAAAAACAAAATGAAAGTATGGACGGAGTACTTTTACACTAATTGGAAGGCGTAAAACAATTATAATACCATATAAAATGCTGAGGACAAATTGAAAAAGGAAGGAAATTTGGTCCAACTTTTTGAATATTTTCATACTCCTATTCTACTGACAAATAACAAAAAACCCAACGAAAAAAGAATTAATGCTGCTTGTTTAAGTAGGAATTTTGCTGAAGAGAGCTTACAGAGGGATTTTTTCCTAGAGCAATTCTTACACCTAACCCCCCCCCCCCTTCTTTAAAGATTACATGAGAGGGGTTGAGGTCCTAAACTATTAGATGAGCTTGCAATGAAATTACATATTTGCCCTTAATGAAATTGCTACATAAGCACCTCTAGAACATTCTTGAGAAATATGCCATGTGCCAATCCTGAGCATCATCAATAGTCCCCTCGGCTCGGTTCCAATCCTTGCAGTTGAAATCGAGCTGACAACAACCAGCCGAACCTGATGACTTGACGCCGAACTTCGCACTTAAGGCCTAGTGACCTTTTCACAACTCCAACTGGCTTTAACTGCTTCAAAAGACTGTAATCCGAGCCGAAGCACCCTCATGATCCGAAACTTACCTCGGCTCGCTGACCCGAAAGTCGAGACCTCCTTTCCACTTTCACGACCAGTGAGTTTCCTGGTGAAATGTGATTATTTCAATAATTACCATTCATAACTAGCCATTCGCTGAGTCTTCATGCACCATAATTACATCTGACACTCCAAATTTGCTGCACTTATTATTGCGCCGAATAACGCCTCGTTTTTACACATCATCTTTCCAATTCCCCAGAAATAAAATTTCAAAAATTTGCCAAACTTCCCCCCTAAACCACAGAAAATTCTAGAGGAAACTTCTCATTTTTATACCCCATTCTTCCTCATTTACATTTTTCTTTCCTCATTTCAGCCTTAAAGCTTGCCCTCACTTATTTTGTTTTCCTTCTCCTTTCACCACTGCTAAAACTCCCTACTCCTTCTCTTTCCCCTCCTTCATCACTCTGTCCTCTCTACTCTCAGTTTTCCTATCTGCTGAGTGCCGTTTGCTGATCAAGCCGGACACCCTCCACCGAAGTTTTTCCAATTTTTCAAACCCTGCTTTGAGAAGAAAATGGCCGGTACGTTCACTCCCTCCTCCCTTATTAGCACACCTCACAACCTCCTTCTCCCATAGATGACGTCGATAGGTTGCTTAACCCTTTGACGAAGCCTGTTTAGCAGCAGTCCCCTTGAACTTTCCCTCCAAACCTATCTCTGCCGATCCTCCTCATAATGACTACCCCAACCTTCAAATCCTAAACCTCCCGAACTCCCTCGACTCCGAGAACATAAAAATTGTTAGGGATAGATACCGCTTCCCTAAGAATGTACACATTAAGCTTCCATCCCCCAAGGACCGAGGCCACTTGCCTCCTCCTGGTTACCTAACAATTTACCAAGAACAATTCGAGGCAGGGCTAAGGCTCCCAATAGCTCCCCTCCTTGTTCATCTCTCAGCTCACTGGGGTATTAGTATATCCCAATTAATCCCAAACGCCATCCGGCTTATAGCTGGATTTTCATTCCTTTGTAAATTATACGATATTCCTTAGTCCTTAGACACCTTTAGGATAATGCTCAAGCTCTCCCCTATGAAGGGATTTTTTTACATTTCTCCCCGAACCGCGGGTAAACAGCTCACCTCGGTAAACCCTTCTTCCATTCACGACTAGAAGAAGTCTTTCTTCTTTACCCGGTACCTCGACCCTTCTATGCCATGAGGTCCTTGGAGCTTGTATAAAGAAAACTTAAAAACCAAAAATGCCTCTCCTCCCGACTCCATCGACGCCAAGAGGCTCGTCGAATCGAACCTCCAGATAGACTTCCACAACCAACCAGCCATTTTTTCTAACAACATCCTAGCTTGGGCTAGATTGTTCCCAACCCACAATATTTCTTCGAGCTTCGATTCTCTCAAAGGTCTCCTTTCCCTTTTCTCTTTTTCTCTCTTTCTCTTTAAAAAATAAAAAAATTGAGGCTGATGGAATTGACACTGGCTTTAATTCTCTGGTTTCCTGTAGACCTTGCAGCGTTTTTGAGGAAACTAGTCTCCACCACCCTGCTCCCTCCACTGGTGCAGGCACTTCAAGCCAACCCTCGTCCTCTAGAACAGTCGAGTCCTCATCCGCAACCGCCAGTGGCACACCCTCAGAGGGTGCCGGAACCATACCCTCCGCACCTCTAGACCTCACTTCAGAGATGCAAATAAGTTCAGGAGGCTCGGGTGATACCCAAATCATCACCGTGACTCTACAAACTTCCAAACAACCCGCACCAAAGGTAGCCCGGGTAACAAGGAAGCGGAGCAGAGAGACAGCACTCTCCCCTTCTGTAGCGGTCCCCAGCTCATCGCTCTCTCTACCGAGGTTTACTGGAATAAGCATTGTTCCCTGGGGCCCAGGGAAGAGTTCCAAGAACCTCTCCCTTTCCAAACAAAATATTTCTTCTTACGGTAAAACCTTCCCATCACAGCACCTTGAATTGAAACTGAACTTCCTTCACATTCATCATTTTACTGACTGACCTATTTTTTCCGATTTGTTCAGGAAGGTGAAAATACACTCCCGAAGAGGAGAGAAAATCTACAGCGTCAAAGGATCTTCCATGGTCCTGATTCTCTATTGACCCTCTGTCGGTTCCTGCCTCTTCGGATAAGGAGCAGCTAGCTCCGACTCACCCCGCCAATCAATGTTAACGATCGAGCCCAATTTGTAAGGGTGGCTCGGGAATAGGCAAAGCTGGTTGCTTTGCCACGGGATGTGAGTTATGTAAAGAGAGTCACTCTCCAACAGAGGCTGGACGAGCTGCACGTCTGCCTGATGAATGTAAGTATTTTTGTTCTTCTCCAAAGTACCCACTTTTTATCTTCAGTGTTTTAACTTGCCTGTTTTTTCTTTTCCAGGCCATCACAACTTTGCTCGCAGTTGCCGAGTGGGAGTCTACCTTCAACTCTACCGTCAACTCTATGAAGCAAGAACTAGCTCATGCTAGGTCCACGGCAGACCAGAAAGTGAAGGAGGCCATGAAGGCCAATGACATGAAGTGTAACATTGAGTCTGGCAAGAAGTATGATGAATGGAAGGTCGAGCTTGATGAAGTCGGGATAGACTCCATCAGGCTGAACTGGAGAAGAAGACTCTTCAAGTAGACATTACTGATCGAGACCATAAGAATTGCTGATCTCGAGAAGAGGATTCTACAACTTCAAGAAGAGGCAGAGCTAGCCGAGACGAAGTTCAGCTCTCGGGAGAAAGAGCTTATGATACGAGGGAGAAATGCATTCGTCACCTCGGAAGATGCCTACGCAATGCTAAATGATTTTACCAAGAATGTCTTCACTATAGGGTTCACTATAGCATGTGACCGCTTGGTGAGAAATTTTGAACTCTACCAAGTACTGCCTTATAATGCCTCCATTAATGATGAGGTCATCAACGCTTTACAAGTACAATTTAAGGTGCCCTACCGATCTCCAAAGATCCTGAGATCGGAACCCCAGACCAAGGCAATCCTACAACTTCTGCTCCCGAGATTGAACTGGGACCAGCGGGTCCATCCTCCACCCCTTCAGCCGGACCTTCTAGTGCAACCGATTAGGCTGACTGTTGTAATAGATAGGATCCTTATTGTAATAGTTTAGGATCCCTGATTTTATTTTGAGAATACTGTTTTTGTTGATAGCTCTCCTGCATTAATATAATGCCTTTGTTTTTCTTGCAATCATCTCCCGCAATTAAAAGCAACAAACTGATCACACAGTATCAAACTTTAAATATTTTGAATTTCAAATCTGATTGAAGCGAAGGAAAACTTTTGTTAAGTTCCAATCCGAAGTTTTAGCCTCTCAGGCTTTTTCCCTCTTAAGGCTTTCTTGGGGTCAAATTTGCATTTTGTTGAACTGAGGCCAGACCTCTTAAGGTCGGATTAGCCTGATTTTTGCTTTTATTTTGAACTTGAGTCGAACCTCTTAGGGTCAGATGAGTTCACTTCTATTTGAGGGTATAAAGCTATTAAGCCTCAGCCCTCGAGGGGGGACCACTATGTCTCTACCCTCTAAAGTTGTTTTGTTTTGAACTCGAGCCTAACCTCTTAGGGTCGGACTTAGTTCAAGATTTCTTGTTTGCTGAACTTAAGCCAGACCTCTTAGGGTCGGATTAGTTTGATTTTATATTAGGGGGCTATTAAGCCTCTGCCCTGAGTATATGATGGGGGACCACTAGGTCTCTGGCCTCACACACCATCTTTATTTGCAGTCATGCATGTCAAATGACCATTCTCTTTTTCTCAAGAAAAAGTAATTTTTATTACATTCTCTGGTAATATTTCTTTAAATTCATAATATTCCACATTCTAGGGACTGGGTCCCCACTCATATAAACTAGTTTGTAGTAGCTCGAGCTATGTGCTTCTATTACACGATATGGACCTTCCCAGTTCGGTTCTAGTTTTCCCATTCTTTGTACTTGACTCACCTCATTCTTTCGAAGCACCAAGTCTCCCGGTCGAAGGTATCTACTCTTGACCTTGGATTTATAATGTTTAGCCATGACTTACTTGTACTTTGCCTCCCTGATAGACGCGTCTAGCCTTTTTTCTTCCAGTAGGTCCAGATTAGCTCTCAGGGCATCATCATTTTGCTCCAAGTCGCAAAGTTCGACCCGAGCCGTGAGTAACCCAATTTCAGTGAGAATTACAGCCTCGGACCCATATTCTCAAGGTCAAGCTAAACGGGGTGTTCCCATTGGTCGTTCGAAGGGGTAGTCCGATATGCCGATAGAACGCCAGGTAGCTCATCAACCCATTCCCCTTTGACTCACTCTAACCGAGCCTTGAGTCCCATCAATAGGGTTCGGTTGCAAGCTTCCGTTTGTCCATTCGCTTGTGGATGTGCGACCGAAGTGAAATATTGTCTAATGCCGAGGTTAGAGCAAAAACTCTTGAAAGACTCTCATTCGAATTGCTTTCCATTATCAGAAATAAGAACAGAGGGGATACCAAATCGACATACAATGTTTTTCCAGAAGAACTTTTCTATGGCCTTTCCTGAGATCGTGGATAGGGGCTCAGCTTCTATCCATTTGGTGAAGTAATCGACTGCCACTACTAGGAACTCAAGTTTGCAAACTACTCTGGGTAGTGAGCCCAGGATATCTATTCCCCACTGGGCAAATGGCTACAGGCTCTGATTAGGAACCATGTCTGTACCTGGCTTTCGTGAAATAGGTGCATGCGTACTTGGCATTGATGACACTTTCGCACTAGAGTATCTGCATTGATATGTAAAGTTGGCCAATAATACCCAACTAGTAAAACTTTGCGAGCCAAGCTTCTTGGTCCAATATGGCTTCCACATATGCCTTCATGTCCCTCTCTTAAGACATAGTTAGTCTCAGAGGGACCGAGGCACCTCAGCAGTGGGCACAAATAAGTCTTTTTGTATAGGACTCCATCAATAAGCATGTATCTGGCTGCTCTATACTTAGTTCTTCTATCTTCGATTGGATCTTCAGGGAGCTTATTGTCCTCGAGATAATTGACTATAGGTTCCATCCATCCGAGGTTCGCATGGATATATAAGATTTTTTTCAGAAAGATCTGCAGACTTAAAGTCTTGTACCTCCACTAATACTTCCTTGGTTAAGTGGGAATACATCGCCGAAACTAGTTTGGACAAGGCGTCAGCATATGTATTCTTGGCTCAGGGAATCTTAACCACGTCCACTTTTTTGAATTTTGACACATCCAATTCTTTACTTGAGACAGATACTTCTTTAATATAATGCCTCGGGCCTCATAATTTTCCAAACTTTGATTCACAGCCAGTTGGGAATCGGAATGTATCTTTATGGTTCGGGCCTCCATTCGATGAGCCAATTTCATTTTGCCGATGAGTGTCTCATATTCGGCTTTATTGTTTGTTACTGAGAATCCGAATCTGAGGGTGTATGTAAAATAATCCCCTTTCGGGGAGTGAATTATTATTCCTGCCCCAGCTCTGGAATCGCACGAAACTCTGTCAACATGCAACTCCCATACTATGTCTTCTCTGATCTGCAGTTCTTTGAATTGTTCAACTGTCATGACGAGGTCGATGTTCTTGGTCCCGCAATTTTCTGCAATGAAATCTGCAAAACTTGTGCTTTTATTGCTATCTGAGGCTTGAACTCAATGTCAAACTCGAACAGCTCTACAACCCAATTTAACATTCTTCCAGATGCGTCAGGCTTACTCAATATATTTTTTGACGGGGAGGTTAGTCAGTACTGTTATTTTATGACTGTGAAAATAAGGCCTCAGCTTTCGAGCTGATACTATCAAAGAGAATGCAGCTTTTTCAATAGGTGTGTAATTTTTCTCCGGTCCTTGAAGCACCTTGCTTACAAAATATATAGGACATTGTTTACCATTCTCATCCTACTTTAGTAGAACCGAGTTAATTGCCAAATCCACAATTGAAATGTATAAATGTAGGGGTTCATCCTTTTTGGGAGATGTGAGCTTTGGTAAGTTGTCCAAATATACTTTTAACTCCTTAAAGGCTTTCTGAGCTTCTTTCTATTTGAAACCTTCTATTTTGTTTCTGAGTTGGAAGTATGGTAGGCCTCTTTCTGCTGACTTTGACAGGAATCGGTTCAGGGCTACCATTCTACTAGTAAGTCTTTGAACTTCTTTAACTTAAACAGGAGTTTTCATATTAATTATAGTTTGAACCTTTTCAGGATTTGACTCGACTCCTCGGTGAGAGAATGAATCCTAGAGAAATTTTCTAAAGGGAACCCCAAACGTGCATTTTTTAGGGTTTAGCCTCATCTGGATCGATCTCAACGTTTCAAATGTCTCTCTTAAATCCTCCAGGGAAACTTCCAAGGCTCGGTTCTTCACCACTGTATCATCAATATAGACTTCCATATTTCATCCTATTTGAGAGTTAAAGGTCTTATTGACGAGCCTCTGATAAGTTGCTTCGGCATTTTTGAATCCAAATGGCATAGTGACATAACAATATGTGCCTCGGTCAGTGATAAAAGTATTTTTTCTTCATTTTCCTTGGCCATATATATCTGGTGATAGCCTTTGAAAGCATCCAAGACATGCAGGACATGAAATCCCACAAAAGAATCAATTACGGTATCGATCCGAGGGTACGGGTAACTGTCCTTAGGACATGCTTTATTTAAATCAATAAAATCTTAACACATTTGCCAAGTCAAATCTTGTTTAGCTACAAGGACTGGATTACAAATCCAAGTAGGATACAGGACTTCCCTAATAATTTTAGCTAATAGGAGTTTATCCACCTCGGCTTCAATTACTAAGTTACGCTCTGGACCGAAAAGACGCTTCTTCTGCTTAACGGGCTTATAGGTTGGGTTAACCCCAAACTTATGCTCGATAATTTCCCAATGGATGCATGGCATGTCTTCAACTGTCCAGGTGAACACATCCTTGTACTTAGCGAGAAGTCTAAAGAGAAGAGCTTTGAATACTGGAAGAGCTGCGCAGACCTTAATTTTCCTATTTGGGATGTTTGGGTCTAGTGATATCTTCTCGATGCGGACGTCATCATGTGGCTCAATTTTAGCTTTTCCCTTTCTCTTAGGTTCAGGCAGTTCTGGGATTTCAACAGCATTACCATGTGATACTGCACCTTTCTCTCTCTCACTCGAATTGATCCTCTACTCTTCGGTACCGCTAGGAGCAGAGGGGGTATCAAAAGTTTTCAGGAACATTTTATTCGCAATAGACATGGTTTGCGATTGAGATTGCAGGGAAGAGAATCATATAACAGGCTTGGGCTTCCTATTGATTCCCGATCATCGTGCCTTCAGACCCGTCTCTCATCATGAACTTTATTCCTATGTGGAATACAGAGAGAAAAATTCTGTATGTATATTGTGTGGGTCGGGCAATAATCATATTATAAGAACAGTCTCTTTTTACGATGATGAAGTTTGTCATCTCGATTCTATTCTTCGGGAGAGTCCCGAGGGATAAAGGGAGCATTATCTGCCCTTCAGGCATGACCAAATCGCCCATAAAGCCAACTAATGGTGTTTTGAAGGGTCTTATCAGTAAGGAATCAATGTGCATTTTTTCCAAGTGTCCCAGAAAATGATGTCTGCCGAGCTCCCGGTATCCATGAATACACGATGCATCTCGTAGCTGGCCACGTTTACATGTATCACCATAGGGTCATTATATGGCATACGGCTAGGTGCAGGGTCCTCCTCAGTGTATCCGAGGCTCATGAACGGTTTGAGGCACTTTCCCCGATCCTCACTTGGGGGTATTATACGTATCGCACGTACTTCTTTCTAGCATTACTGGAGTCACCAGTTGCAGGTCCTCCATTTCTTGTATTTATTACTCCGGCTATGCGAACCTGCTTTTCTTCCACCGAAAGATTATTCCTGTTTTGGCCTCCTTGGTTTTGTTGACGAGGCAAGCGTAACTACATCTGGTTGGCTCCATTATTGACATTTCTTTGGAACTGTATGGCAATTCGGCTAATAAAATGCTGTAGATGTCCCTCTTGAATGGTTTTCTCTATTTTCATTTTCAAATTATTGCAGGCTTCGATATCATGACCGTGCTGGCCATGGAGCGCACAATATTTTGCTTTGTCCCTCTAATTAGGACCTGATATTATTGGAGGGAGAGGCTGTAGGACACCGGTGTGTTGTACTTGGTACAAGATTTCCCTCCTTGAGGTGTTGATGGGAGTGAAGTCAGAGTTCGGGAGAATTCTTGTTCTCGAGGGTCGGCCTTTGATATTATTGTTTGGATACGCTACCCGGTTACGCCAATGGTTTGGCTTGGGGATAGCTCAACCTATCTAGGACCTTCTGCTTTTTGGATGATGAAGTGTCCGATGTTTTTGTAGTCTTCTCCTTTTGTGAATCATACAATTCTCTTTTTGTCCTATTTGACTCATCTCCTCGGATGAACTCTGATGTTTTTCTAGCAGCTCAGAGTAAGACTCCGGTATCCTTTTAGCTAACTCGGCGTTGAAACTCCCAGGTTGGATGCCGCTGTAGAAAGCAGCAATTAGAATATTCTTATCAACATTTTTTATTTGGATAACTTCATCATTGAAGCGATCCAAAAACTTGTTAAGTGATTCATCTAGCCTCTGGCAGATGTTCATAAGATGTGACTTGTCTTTCTGCAATACTGACTTGCTTCTGAAATGACACAGGAAGGACTTTGCCAACTCGTCAAAAGTGGCAATTGAGCTGGCTAGCAACTCCTGAAACCATTTTTGAATCGGACCTCGCAGGGTTGTGGCAAACAATTTGCAACGGATGGCATCACTATAGCCGTAAAGGCTCGTGATCGCCACCACATGTTGAAGATGATCGGATGGGTCACAGTCTCTTTTGTACCGGTCTAAATCCGGTAGTTTGAATTGTGTTGGGAATGGCTCGGCTCTGACAGAGAATGTGAACAGGTCTTTGTCAATTTCTGTTAGAATAGTGGCATTTAACACCAAATTATTCTTTCTCAATATTTCTTAAATTTTGTTTTTGAGGCTCTGCTCCTCGAGCTGTTTTAAAACAACCAAAGAGGGTCCTCACAATTCAGTGCTTTTGGAGGATTGTGTTCCCAGCCTGTTACGCACTGGCAATTTTTTTGGTTGACTTGTAGATGAATGCTATTCAACAGACTGTTCGTCCGATCTCAACTTTGTGATTTGGTGCCTAGGATCACTCGGTCCTGTGGTGTAAACTGGTTGTTTTCCAGGCCTTCGGTCAGGTTGTCGTTCAGCCTGCAATGTGATCGCTCGGTTCGCGCATTCGGACGGGGTTTGATTCTCACGTACGTGTTCGACGAACGCTCTGAAAGATTCAAAGTGATCGGAGATGTATTTTAAGACGTCATTTTATTTTTGTTGAGCTTCAGTGGAAGCCTCGAGGCTCTCCGCTTCATCATTTTGTATGGCGAGGTGTTGGTTACTCGCCTTGGCTTCCATGTTAACAATACGTCTAGTGCCTCCATTCTTCATCTTTCTTAAAATTGGAATCAATTGGAAGGAAATATTTGAAGAGATGTCAATTCCCACAGACGGCGCCAAAGTGTCTAAGTAGGAATTATGCTGAAGAGAGCTTACAGAGGGATTTTTTTTTAGAGCAATTCTTACACCAACCCCCCCTATTTATAGAGTTACATGAGAGGGGTTGAGGTTCTAAACTATTAGATGAGCTTACAATGAAATTACATATTTGCCCTTAATGAAATCGCCACATAAGCACCTCTAGAACATTCTTGGAAAATATGCCATATGCCAATCCCGAGCATCATCACTGCTAATTAAAAAAGGTCTAAATTATTCTTGATTGTCATTTATTGCAACTTCTAATCCTTATTTTATACTCTTCTGGATTTCTAAGTTACAGCAATATACTCATAATAAATAACCACTAGTAATTAAAGAAACATCTTCTCATTTCTAATGATAATTCAATTAAACATTTCTGCAGCTTAGTAGTCTCACAAAATTTAGAATAGGGTTAAATGCACTAAACCCCTTGAACTACACAATGAGTTGTACTTTTTCCCTTCCAACTTTTTTTTATAGGCAGTTAACCCTCTTTTTGTATTATTGGACAAAAATACTCTTGCTAAATAATTGTTTTTCTTTTTCTTTTTCTTTTTTCCACTATTCTTTCCCACATTTTTTTTTCCTTTTTCTCTTCTTCTTTTTTCTTGTTTTATTTTTTATTTTTCTCCCTTCTTACCTGCCATTAGCTACTTTCTTTATTTTGCTATAAACATATATACACTTGGAATGAATTTTTTTAATTCTCTTTAACTAATTATTTATTTGTTGTACCTTGTCTATTATTTAATTCTCATTATAATAAGATATATATATATATATGTTATATTAATAAAGTATTGTTTATCTAAATTTGAATTATAAAAACATTATATAAACAAGATGGATTTATAATTAGTCAACTATAGTAAAAACAAATAAGCAAATAATCAACTAGTGATAATTTCAGTTGTTTTTATACACTATTAAATTATTAACCCTTATTTTTATTTTTATCTACTTATTTGGATTTTTTAAACTAATATTTGATTTATTGAGACTCAAAATTTTGAATTATTGAAAGTCTAATTTCTTTGTATACATTTAAATAATTTAACTAAGTTTAAATACACTTTGATGTACCTAACATATATTCTATAATAAAGGAAATTGTAATGTATTTACAAATATAAAATTTAAGAAGCAAATGAATTAAAAAATTAGTTGAATCAAATTAAAAAATTATATGTCATAATTATACAAATAATAACAACATAGTGGAATGACAAAATTTTAACCATTTATTTAATTGTTCTCCCTTTTTCTCATACCACTAGCTAGTTTATTTTCTCCCTTTTTCTTATACCACTGGTATAGTTTCTTCCATATGCTATTATTATTTGTATAATTAGGACATATAATTTTTTTATTTAATTTAACTAATTCTTTTTTTGTTAAATCATTTGTTTCTTAAATTTATTGTTGTAAATTCATTACAATTTTCTTTATAATAGAATATATGTTAGTTACATGAAAGTGTATTTAAACTGTTAATTAAATTATTTTAATACATAAAAAGAAAACAGTGTTTCAATAATTCAAAATTTGAGTCTCAATAAATCAAATGTTAGTTAAAAAATCCAAATAAATAGATAAAAATAAAAATAAGTGTTTTTTTTTAACAAAAAGAAACCCACCTCTTCCCCTAAAATAATAATAAGGGTTAATAATTTATCAGTGTAAAAAAAGACAAATAAAAATATTACTAAAGGGTTAATAATTGATCAGTGTAAAAAAAAAAAAAAAAAAAAAAAGACAAATAAAAAATTACTAGTTGATTAATTTTCTTATGTGTTTTTACTAAAGTTGGCTAATTATAAATCCAACTTATTTATATAAGTTTTTATAATTTAATTTTAGATAAAAAAATATTTTATTAATGTAGAAAATGTATGTCTTGTTATAATAAGAATTAAAAAATAAACAAAGTACAACAAAATAAAATAATTAGCTTAAGAAATTCAAAATTATTTATAGTAGAACAAAAGAAGTAGCTAATGTCAGGTGAGAAGGGTGAAAAAGAAAAAAGGATAAAAGAAGAAGGTGAAAAGGAATAAAGGTGGGAAAGAGTAATGGAAAAGAAAAAGGAAAACAATTACTTAATAAGGGTATTTTTGTCCAATAATACAAAAGAAAAGGTTAAATACCTATAAAATGAATTGAAGGGGACAAAGTGCAACTCATAGTATAGTTTAGGGGGTTTAGTGCATTTAACACTTTAGAATAATACAATAACTTCAGAATACCAAAGAGTCAAAAGGCTTTGATATATGGAAATTTTAATAATATGATATTTTAAGGGAAAATTCTACTTTTTAAGACCAGTATATAGAGTTTTGATTTTTTTTTTATTTAACAACTATATTTCTGTGGTATTGCTTGGGGAAGTTTTAGTTTAATTTATATTGAAGAGAAGATAAATATTGTTTTATAAGCTTTAAATTCGATTACTTTTTCACAATTCTATTCTTCCATAAATTTGTTAATCTAAAGAAAGAGAAAATATATAGTTCAAGTTCAAACCGTTTTCGGTCAGTTAAAAATCAATTTTATCCTAAATTAGTTTTAATTTTGCAACCGTTATTAATCAATTGTAATTTTGCCAATCTAAATTTTGCAATAAGAGCTACAGTTTCTCAACTTTGTTAGCCAACTTCCTGCTTCGATTAAGACACTAGCTAATTTGAGTTAGAGGGACAATAATAAGTTTACAAAAATTTAACAAGATGAAACAAATAATTTTAAATTTTTTATATAAAAATTGTAATTATTCGCACCTAAAATGCAGGGTGCAACAAGATGGTGGTCACCCCCATCTGCCCCTACTTCCTGAAGGAGTTGAGGGATATAATTCTTAAACTCTTTTTCACATTAGCCATATTAAATCTTTTATATCAAGATCAAGTAGTGTGCATAATTTAATTTCTATATATAATTAAAATCTAATTATACGTAGTTTTTTTTCAAGAGAAAAGGAAATTTGATAGGGTAGTACAGAACAAGAGTTGAACTTGTAATATTCTTTTACTTCGTTGCATCTTTCATATGGTAACTATTTGGATTACTTCTCGTTACCCTGATTTGAATCTCTCCATTGCAAAAAGAAAATTAAATATAAAAAAGACCAGCGTTAATTACTGGAATTAATCGAGTGTGATTATGAATACACTGAAATGAGCACACTCTAATTCAAGGTAAATTAAACAATAATAATAATCATTACTACCACGTATTATTATTATTATTATTATTATTATTCGGGGTAAATTGTGCTCGACTCCATATGTCACTAATCTTATATTAGGTGAATCTCTCAAGAATTGAGCATACATTGTGAGCATTGCATATTTTAGTGTAATTTTATTAGGCTTCTTTGTAGGATGTAGGGAAGGAGCTTGGTGAGTTGGTGGCAAATAAAATTGTCACTAGTATTGCTCCCCGACTTCCGTATGTATGGTTTCATAAGTCATAGATATATATAATTGTGATCGTATCAAAATAATTTCGCAAATTACCATCAAATTAATTTTCTCGAGAATTTAACATAATCTTTTACCTTTTTTAATAAAGTAAAATGATTTTATTAGTGGACAATAAATATTAGAATGGTGTGTTGTAGATCATAAGTGTTGTTTGTATAACACATCAGCAGAACATTATAACTTCGAAAAGGCAAATATTTAGGTAGACCTGATATTTGGCCACATTTGTAAATCTTGTGGTGTGGATTAAATTTTAGACAATTTATGACATCAGCTGATATAAGTAAGATTCTTTAATATTTAATAACTTGACCACAAGGTCTACAAGTGGAGTCAAAAATCGGATCTATCTAAATATTTTCCCTTCGAAAATATAGATTTGACACAGTAATAGTATCTTTTTAAAGTTGAAGTTAAATGAATTCAACAAAGGTTCCCTATTTATTTGTTAAATACTTGTTAAGCTAATAATTTATTTTGTTTGATATTATGTAAAACAACATTTTTTTTTTTTTTTTTTTTTACAAATGACAACAATCTAATTTATTCCTATCTATCTAATTCTACAGGGAAGGGGAGGCCCAACTGGATCAAGGGACCGAAAACCTAACTTCTATCTTAAAAATGCAAGAAAATTCGAACTCCCAATTTCAAACTCAAACAAAATATTTGGTGGCTAACTCATCACCTAATGGAAGTTGGTTTAAAACAACACATCAATTACCAATTAGTTTTAACATCTCCATTATGAATAATAAGTTTGTTAAGCCAGAACTAATATAAAAAGGATTTGCATTGAAATGAAAACTCAGTCTAATACAATAGTTATATTAGGTTGGCATTTGATAAAATTGAAAATTAAAGTTTGAAATTTAAATGATGATATTGATTTGCTGAATTTAACAAAGTCATGTCTAATCAACTCAACTTGATCAATGAATTAAAATATTTTACTCCATAGTCCATATGCATAATGTAGTTTAAATGTTTGATAATAATAATAATAACTATTTTTAACTTTTTATATTCAGTTAATTTTTTACAGTAAAATGAACAAATTATTTGCTAATACGGAAAGAGTGTTGTGTGTGTAAGAGATAGTATGTGTCCGCATTTGAGAGAATAAAAATATGTATTTATTTCTATGTAAGAGAGATAGAGAGAGATTGTGTCCGTATGTGAAATAGATAAGTGAATATTACTACTATACTAATTAAAAAAAGTCAGCAAATTAATCGGTATTTGTTGTATTCAAAATTGGGAACTTGGTATTATAAACAAGCTTAATACAAAAAAAAAAAAAAAAATATTACTTAATAAATTAATTTCAAATACTTAATGAGTTTACCAAACATCCATAAGTGAATATCTCACCATTTAAACCTAAATTCTGGCACTAGAATCTGGGGCAATTTTTAACAGGTTTTCTGTTTTCTTTTTTCTTTTGAAACATCATCATGCCATTATAATACTTTATAGCATTTCGCAAAACATGTAGTAGTTCCACATATACGACAAATTTATAGTTTGCATAATTCAGAATAGTATATCCAGTTTAGGAAATTATGTATACACAAATACACTATACTACATCTAATTTTTTAGTAATAAAAAGTAATTAGTAGAATGGTATATTATCCTTAACTATAGGATTAAGATAGATCACCTGCATATTTTGTTATTTATAACGGTGCTTAATAGAGATGAAATGTAGCATGTTTCAAAAATAATGGAAATTCGTATGTGAATTTGATTCATGGCATAATGTCAGTCCATGATCTACATCACTCACACAACACATCACATTACTTAAGTGAGTGATGTGTTTTATGTATATGGATTAAGAGTTTCATGACACTATTCTATGGACTAGATTCATATACGAATTTTCTCAGAAACAAAGATATAACAGCATTTCTAACCAATTTTGTCCTTAAAATTTTCAAGATATGCCTATTTCATCCCAAAATGAAATTAATTTGATATTTTTTTTTCAGTGTAAAGTTATTGTTACCAAAAACGTTTCAAAATATCTTAGATTGTCAGAAAAAGCCATCAACTCCCCTTTCATGTGTAAATTCTTATGAAATTCAAATTATAAGTTAATCGTGTATAAACATTTAAAAAGTAAATAAATTAACAAAAAAAACAGAATTTTCTGACCCTAAAATAAAAAATCTTACTTTGAAAACCTCAAATCTAAAGTTATAATTACAAATAACATAAATATGTTTCTTAGAGTGCGAGCATGCTATTTCTAACACGTTTCTAGAAAAAAATATCAAGGGAAAATCGTCAAAATAGTCCCTCAACTTTTTTACTTTAGCCAAAATAGTCTCTCAAATCAAACTTTTTTTTAGCCAAAATAATCCTTCAACTTTTATTTTTTAGTCAAGAAAGTCCTTTTATGGTGGAGCCACCATAAAAAACCCTTTTCTTTTTTTGATAAATTTCACATATACCTCCTTAAGTTTACTTATTTTCTACATAACCCCTATATAGTTTATTTAAAATAGAAAAAATAAGAAAGAAATTAATTTGAAGGGGTGAAAAAAAAACTTCAAAACAATTTTTAAAAAAATGAAACTTTATTTTTTACCAAAAAAAATCTTAAAATCCTAATACTTCCCTCTTCTCTTTTTCTCCGCCGAAACTATCACCCACTCAACTCTAGAACCACCCCTTCAGCCACCCAAGCGCCTCCTCCCAACCACAAGATACCAATTGCCACCCACTAACGCTACTGTCAGATCCCCTCAGTCAACCACTAGGCCTTTTTTTAAAAAAAAGTTGGCCATAAAGTTTTGTAAAATTTTAAATTAGTCCAATGTGAAAAATAACTAAACCACAGGGGGTGTATGTAGAATTTATCTTAAAAAAAAGAAAGAGATTTATGTGGTGGCTCCACCACAAACGAACTATTTTGGCTAAAAAATAAAAGTTGAAGAACCATTCTGGTTATAAAAAAAGTTGAGAGACTATTTCGGTTGATTTTCCCGAAAATCAATTTGATGATTTGTCAGCCGTAAATTTGATCGAGATTTGGTATTGGTGGGTTCAAGTCACTAAGAGGGAGAGAGAGGGTAGATTTTTCTTTCTTTTTTTTTAAAAAAAATGCCATTAGTGCGTTTGAAATTATGTGAGGGACAAAAAAAAGATATTTTATAAATTTGAGAGATGAAATTAGTATATTTTACAAATGTGAGAGATGAATTTATATCATTTAAAATGTAAGAGATTAAAAAAAAATTAAAATATATGGGATGCATTTAATTATTTATCCTTTTACTAATATTATTTATTATATAAATTAAATATAAATGTTGGTCCTCCCAAATTTTCAACTAAAGATAAATAATATCCACAGATATCATGAAAAGTCAAAAGTAATGAGTTTAGATTTGCCCCGTAAACATGAGATAGGGAAGTTCATATTCCATGACAGCCAAGTATTTATTTATTTATTTTGCATGTGTTGTCAACTACTATTAAAAGGTTAAGCATCTTCTAAGAGATATTGTATATTATTTTTTATTATATTATTAAATAAATAATTAAAATTATTTCATTAAAAATTATATTATAAAATCTTAATTTTATCATAAAATTTTAATTATTAATTTAACAATATAACAAAAAGTGACACAAAATATAGAATAAGAGATCTTGTCCCTATTTAAATGTAAATAGGACTGTCCAGTCCAGGAATCTTTCTTCCTCAATTATCAGTTCCAAACAATTCAAATCCTACGCAACAGTCCAGCACTCATATCATGCTACCCCTTGAACTTTTTTTCCGCCAAATTTTGGCCCACAACTGATAATTTCACAAACCTCCCATAATGTTTATGTTATTACATAAATTTTCCCTGATATTTAGGAAATAACGCTTAGAACTCTCCTCCTTTTACAGTTTGGTCTACAAAACTTTTAAAAAGGCTCAACAAAACTTCAAATTAATATTCGAAATTACCCTTTTTCTAACCAAAAAAAAAAAATTCCTCAAGCAATACTACCAAATAATTTATTTTTTTTCAAAAAAAAATCACAAGCTCTGAAAATATGATAGTCATCCCGCACAAACCACTTTCCTCCCTCCACAAAACTATTCTCAAGGCATTACAACAATCATTATGAACAAACACATATACAAAGACAAATAGGCAATTCACCCTTCATCATCATAAAATTAATTTAACAGACTAACGCAAAGACTAAAAAAAAATGGGAGAGGAGTTTTTTTTTTTTTTTTTAATTATACTTCAATTCCTACACCTTGTTATATGTGGAATAAGAGATGTGTTTGGGAGCTATTTGCTTTGTAGAATGTTCTATTTTTAGATTGAGGGCATAAATGTATAATGGCGGGATGAGGTGGGTTGAGGCTTGAGACAAAATTGTATGCGTTAACAAACAAGTTATTATTAAAAAAAAAAAAATTCAAACATGTTAAAATAAATTTTATAAAAAATCAAAATATGGTGAACAAATGGAACGTGAATGATTTCTATGTTAGAAAAGAGATAGGAGAGAGAAGAACGAAAAAAAAAAATGGGGAATTATGGTAGGGCGTTTTGCATATATATATATATATATTTTGTTTCCTTTTGGACAAGTATTATTTGTAGGTAATATACTTATACCCCATGATCAATTATGCAAATATGAGGAGAGATCTCTGCAATTCCTTCAAACTTTGGGGATGTTCTGAAACAAATCGAATTATTCGTAATTGCTTGTTAGTGAAAATAACAGAGAACCAATTTTAGATTTTTTAAAGTTGCGTACTCTACAAGATTGATATTTCAAAATTATCAGCACCGTGTCGAACCTAAAATATAATCATATTTGTTGAAGGATCACTATCAAGAACCAACTTAATTTGCTTTAAGAAGAAGTATTAGTTTTCATATCTCATTTCTATCAATTTATTCGCTCTATTGTTGCACACATATATAATATGTCAGCCAAAAAAAAAAAAAAAAAAGAACTTTTCATAAGAAACATCACTTAGGTGGTAAAAGCAGAATTAATACTCTTCTTCCCCCTCTAATCTTCACATTAATACGGACGTATTAAAACATAATACATTTGTCTATTAAAATAGTTCTAGTAGCATTCTGAAAATTTTATCACTGGAAAGTAAATAAACATACTTACAATTCTAATACATTTAAAATTTTAGTATAATTAAAACTATAATGCAACTCAAATTCTAGTACAATTAATAACTTATTTACCTAAATGGTATATACTCCAATTTTTAACCAATTATACTGCCATCGTATCACGAATTAACCTCACGCAAAATGAACGTACCCTATTATGCAATAATGAGTAAAACAAAACCCCCGTATTATGCTGAATCAATTGCGGCTTAAATTTGTTAAATCTTTAAAGTTTAATTTTGCATATTGAGTATACGGCATATTGTATAAACTCCTCGGCCGAAAGACAATAACCTTTCTCATGTATTAAAAATTACTTGTACAAGCGGATTTAATTTTATAAAATTTTGTACAAAAACAATCCATAAAAGATTCTGTGATCAAAACTTAGTAGAAATAAAATTTTAAATAATTTATATTAGGAAAAAAAAAACACCTCAAGCATAAAATCAGCTCACCCCTCACACCTACTCCTGCCATTTTTTCAAAAATCTTTAATACTTTGGTCTGTTTCGGGTACATATTATACTTTTCTATATACCATTAAAAAATTGTTATAGTTTAATAGATCATGTTGATATGTAAAGACTTGTTGAATTTATTGTTTTAATCTATGTCAGAACTATGATTGACTCAATAGGATATATTGATTAATCAATTTTTTTTTATCAGATTAATAGGAGTAATATAGTAGAATTAGAGTACGTCAATCTAAATTAAAGTCATTCAATCAAACAATAGCAAGAACAATGTCGACAAACTTCAAGAATAATGGCAAGTTGACGTAATTATACAGAACATCATGACAAAGCAATCAAGTTAAAGTTCAAAGTTTGTCACGAACCTGATTTTAGTACAACGCAAATGAGATATTACACGGTTGTTTGCCACCCTGAATTATTGGTCCCTTGTGGATTGTATTATTTATAATATTATTTTGGTTTATTATTTGAAAAATTATTTGAGTAATATAACAAATAATAAAAAAATATAAATAATTTGATTAAGTGTTTGAATTGTGAATAGTGTAAATAATTTGTTTTTGTAAATAAGTATTTGGATAGCTTTTTTGCATTAAAAGATAAAAATATACACGAAATTCGAATGAAATTATTTATATTAAAATATATAATTATATTCACTTTCTTTTTCACATCATCAAATCAAATGCTAAAAATCACATACAAACGTATTTGTCTTCTCGTCGTTTGAAATTCGAATCTTAAAAAATAAGACATATTCATACATGTATGCTAACATGTATCTATTTAATATAAAATACAAAAAATATAATTTAAAAATTATTTAATATTTTGTACACTAAAAGACAAAATACGTTCACAAAATTTGAATAAAATTATTAATATCAAAATATATAATTCCATTCACTTTATTTTTTATACCATCTAATCAAGTATTAAAAATCACATGTAAAGTTAGTTATATTTCCTCTGTTTGAAATCCGAATCTTAAAAAACGAAATGTGTCCGTACGCATATGCTAAACATGTATTTGTTCAATACAAAATAAAAATACAATTTAAAATTTATACTTTTCTGTCTATAGTTAGAATTTTCCAACATAGGTTCGAAAGTCCGAACCTTATATATCATTTTAAACTCTATTTTCCCGCCTATAGTTCGAACTCCTGAACCTAAGCTCGGAATCCAAATCTTATACATTATTTTAAACTCTATTTTCTTGCCTATATTTCGGACTCTTGAACCTAGGCTCAGAAGTCCGAACTTATATTTCTATTTTTTCTTTGTCCGAAAAAAATTCAGACCAACTAAAAAATTATGAATATTATAAAAAAATTATGCTAATATATGTAAATAGTATAATACGTGTATAGACGAATAGTAAAATAATTGATTAAATAGTAATGAATAGTTAAAGAAAATTTTGAATTGTGTAAATAATTAATAGTATTTTGAAAAAAAGTAAAAAAAGTTGACCAAAAAATTTTTACTAACCAAACAAATATTTCATAAAAATATGAATAGTAAAAACAAAAAGTGATAAAAAATATTTTAAAAAAACAATCCAAACGGGACTATTAATCTCACGTTCTACCGATATGAGTGGCAACAAAAGAGCGACACGTGTGGAAGTAACATTTTACGAAACCGAGCTATTGGGAATTTGATTACAATTATAAATTTTATGATTAAAATTAAATTTATAAAATTTTATTTATTTTAGTTGATATTATTTATTTTATAAAATTTAATTTATATTATAAAATTTACAAATGAAATAAAAAATTAGATTTATTTAAATATTTTTATATGTCATATATTACACCAAACATTTCACTTTGCATTGATACAAATTGTTTCTTACTCCTATTTTCTTTACTTAATATTAGAGTTAGACTTTACTATTATTTCTTAATCCATTGTGTAAATTTTTTTTTTACATAATCGGGTTTAAATATTTATCGAGTAATTATTATTTTAATTTTAAATATTATTTTTATATATATAATGTTCAAGTAAACGTGCATCCAGCCTTAATAATTTTATAAAAAAATCCTACACCAATAATGTAAGAAATTAATCCTTAAATTTTAAAGCACCGAATAAAAATTGAGCGGCACATCACGTCCATCACATGTAGCTAATGATGTTACAAAGGGACAAACACGTGGCTAATTTCCCTAATAGACACTTGTAATTTGAGTTCATTCGACTTGAAAAGATAGTTTTTGTGATTGAACCGTATAGTATAATTTATACACTTAAAATACGCACAAATATTTCACTAAAAAGTATATAATACATTATAAATTTCCCCCTAAATTTGTAATAATTGGAATCTAGTCGAATTTGTTTTTTCTTTTTCCTAGCCAGTCAACGGAAAAACTACTTAAATTACTCGGATCAATAAAAGTCGAGTTACCGTATCTGAATCTAAATCTAGTCAAGTGAGCAGCTTGACTCCTTTGCTGCCTTGATCATATTGTCAAAGGTGAGAATATTTCATATCGACTAAATAAAATATTATGAATAAATTAATAAATTTTATAAATTATTTTATTTATTATTAATTAGTTTTGAAATAAAATATCATATTTTTTAATATGCTATCAAAATTAGTTTTAAATGTTTTTTTATTTACACATGACTTGGACTCTTTTATACATTAGGCTTGGCTTAATGCTTCTTGTCTTGTTTATGATATTGAGTTTGATTTCATGAATATCAATTATGTCAATATCTGAGTTAACTAATTAGGTTAGGTCTTCAGTTTCTTTATTTTAACTCTTATCTTATTTATGATTTTAGCCTTGATTTATAGGTATCGGTCATATCATTACTTGAAATGTTAACTAATTGGGTTAGATCTCTAATTTTCTTGTTTCAACTCTCTCATGTATGAGAGAGATTCTGAATTAATTAATAAGATTTATGAACCATTTTACTTATTATCAATTGGTGTTGATTTAAAATCTATTTTCTTTTAACACATATAAATCTGAATAGGACTAGTACGTACTAATTAAACTCATCTGGTTTTGCATATTTATTATGTAGGTCTTGTAATTAAATCCTTCATACATGCATCTTCCATAATAGGTGGTTCAACTATCAATATGACTAGTACGTACTAATTAAACTCGTTTATGAGAAATTTTATTTTGAACTAAAACAACTGTTTAGTATGTTTAGTAGTTATTTTAAAATTAATACAAATTTTACATGTGGAATAGAAACCATACTTTCTAAAAAATAGGGGATTATTATTTTATGCCAACCAAATCATCCACTCCACACACAAATATATCATTAATTCTGGAGCGACTACTAAACATGTCAAATAATTACTCATTCCGTTCAAAATAAAAATTTCCCTGATCTCATTTTGCATATTTATTATGTAGGTCTAGTAATTAAATCATTCATTCATGCATCTTCCACAATAGGTATCCTGAAAATGGTTTTTAGAGAATAATTGAGTGGATATACTCCTTAAAGTTACATTTTAAGCTCGTCTTGAAATGATTATATAATTAGATATATGCTTATACAGGTCAGTTGCTATAATATAAATCTACTCTCCTCGCCATAGTTATGTCATGCATATATAATACTTCCTCTATTTTATTTTATCTGTAACTTTAAATAATTTAATTCATATTTATTTATCTGTATTTATTCAAGAAAATAATAAATAAATTTAATCTAACTTTACCCTTATTAGTGCAAATTAATGGAGGAAAAAATTAGTAGTTAAAAAATATTAATGTAAAATGATAATTTAATCACTTTGAATTATTTTTATGTAAAAATATTACAATTTAATAACTTTATTAATTATATACACTAGCCTAAAACACGATAGCTAAAACTTAAAAGGGTTAATGCCCTTCTGGCTCTCAAAACTAGATAAAAATGTCAAAATGGACCTCAAAATTAAAAAAGTATCAAATTGGCCCTTCAAACTGAAAAAAGTATTTTAATATGATCTTTTTCTTTGAAATAGTGTCAATTTGGCCCTTCAAACTGAAAAAAAAAAATTCTCAATTTAGCTATAAATTAAAAATTATAATTAGTTCCTCCAAATTAAAAAAAAAAATTAAAACAGCTATATTAGAATAATATTTTCATTTGGTAGATCAAATGTATACTCTTTTAATTTGAAGGGCCATACTAGAACACACTAGAACACTTGTATTAGTTTAGAGGGCCATATTGAATACTTTTTTTAGTTCGGAGGTCCAAATTAAAACTTTTTCTGTTTGGAGCACCATATTAACATCTTTACTCACTTTGAAGGGTCAAAATGGTATTAAACTCAGTTAAAATGAAACAGAGAAAATAACAAAAATTAATGATTTCCAGCATTATCAGTGTATAATATTTTACACAAACAACACTCGATATATATTATGTATGAATAAATAATTTGTATTCAAATAATGATTATGTAGAATGTATTTAAATTCGATTGTATACAAAAGATAATTCTATATCGATGGTGTAGGAAATATATTAATCATCATAATAGTATCTTATCCACTTTTATTAAATCCCATTTCCAAGATGACAAACATTATATTTTCTTTCCTTTTTTCTTGTTTGTAACATTAGCTAATAACACTGGTAATCTAATCTCCTCTAAATCCATGAACTAATTAAACCAACCCTAACCACTGTTAAATACTCTTACGTTGCATCTAGATTGAAAGATTTGATAAAATATTTAAAATTTATCGATCTGTTGGAATAATTTTTAGAACTAAAATAATTGAATGTTAAATATCTTTTAATTTAAATGTATATGAAATTCATTCATTCTAATTTTATAAATTTCTCCAATAAAGAGTATTATAGAGAGATTATTCTACATAATTAATTTTCAAATTTAGATAATGAAATTACTATTAAAAGTTTTATCCCAAAAAAAAAATTGGAAAAAACTTTCGTGGGTGGAACTGCAAGAGAAGACTTTAGGAAGAATCCAAATAAGGTACCAAATTCATAAAAATTCCTACTGTATATATGTGTTATATATTTATTTATTTTGTGGTGTTAATAATTTTCCATATCCATTCATTCACACCAAGAAGCAACAAACCACTCTGTAACTGACCCAAAAGAAAAATAAAGAAAGTACTAACAAACAGGAGAAGAACAAACAGTAACTCATGACTCTCTCTCCCCTCACAACAAACAAACCAAGAAAAATGGTAAAGCTGTGTTGTAGACACAAAAGAACACTTGTCAGACTAGGATTCCAAAAACTCCCCATATAAAAATATTTTTATTATTTATTATTATTAGTATAATTGAGTAAACAGCCTCTGAGAAATCTGAGCAAAGTTTCAGATCAAAATTATTGTTTGGTGAGGTGAAAAAGACCACTAGACCAGCCTCTGACCTTCATGGTATGGAACCTTCACTTCTTTGATTTCCTATTATTCTTTCTGCTATGGATATTATGCATAGAAAATTATTTATTTCTGAATTTTGTACTGGTAGAATTTATTGTTTTTTTTTATTGCAGTTTAGTTTTTTATTGGAAAATAAGTAAAGGGTCCGAGTAAATTGACTATTTGGTTGAGGGAAAATTTATGTTTTCTATTTTTTTTTAAAATTTATGTTTTCTGATTTTTTTTAACTGTTCTTGATTTATGAATTTTTTGGATCTTGTTGATGGGATGTTGCTGAATTTTCATGCAGAGGTAGAGGTGAAAGATCAGATTTTTTTCGGTGATTGGTCGGCTGTTTGGCAGAAAGATTTCGTGAATTTTGGTGATTCAGGTTAAAACTATTGATGGGTTGTTGTCAGAATTTTATTCTGAAGTTGGCTCTCAAAAAGACTGCCTTTTTGGGCCAGATTTTATTTTGTTCTTTGGTGATTTGTTGTAACTAAAGAAGTATAGAAGCTATTTTTGGGATTGATTGGATTTTGAGGTTTAATATTGCTTGAAAGAGTAGAAGTAAATAAGTTTCGGATAATTGTTAGGAATGGAGGAAAAAATAGTTTATAATAACGGGTCACCTCTGAATTTAGCTAAGAATTCTGAGGTTGAAGAAGATGAAGAAGAGTTTCGAAGCTGTTGTGAGAATGAAGATGAATTGAGGGAGAGGGAAGAGTTGGTAAAGGAGGATTGTGAGGATGATGATCTTGATGAATTTTCTGCAAAAATGTACTTCAAGGGTGTATCTGTTGCAGCTCCTGGAGAGTCTGGTTCTGGATTTTCTGGCATTGGGGTGATCATGAAGAGGTCAGCAAGTGCTTCTCCTATTCAAGTGCAGAAAAAGCTTGATTTTTTTGTTGAAGAATCTGTGGCAAATTATTTAGCTTTGTTGGATGGTTTAGTAGAGGCCAAACAGAACAAGATTATGAAGGTTTTTGCCTTTAGTCAGATTCCAAGATTTTGTATGAACAGGTTAGAGATTTTTTCCTTTAAAATGTCTATCATTCTTGATTTTTCCTCCCGAAAGCTTCCATGTTTATTGATTGTTGGTGACAAAATTGCTAAAGCATTAATGCTGGCTAGTTCAGTCGGTGTTTGAGAACTTGAGGTTCAAAAATCTTTCTGAAATTATTTTGGTCTGTCAAGCTAAGTTATTTTTCCACTTTGATAGAAAAATCTTAAACCGGAGCTTTGCAGGGTTGCTCTTTCCTATTCACTCCGCTTTACCTCAAAGAGAGTGAATGAACCATTCTTTTTCCCTTTGGGTTGCTTTTCTTGCTAAATGTGAAGTTCAATGCTGTTGCCATATCCTCTCCTTTATTTATGGTAATTAGTCTCTATTTATTGAGTCAAAAGTTATTGTATAAATTCTGACTGGGTAGTTCATTTTGTAGAGAGGTAGTTCCTTGGTGTTTTGTTTTTACTCTGCATGCAAATCTTGTATCTGATGAACCACAAAGCTGTTCTAAATAAAGGAAACCATTTTAGTTGGATTTGAACTTCTATGCTTGATAAAATGCATGCAGATGTTTGCTTATCTAATATCCATATATCTACCGTTCAAATCAGTTTTATTTGAACCTCGTAGAACAAAACTATTGCTTAGTTTGACTTCCAACAATTTCAAAGTGATATAAACTTCTGTCAGGCTATGCACGGTGAGAGACTTGAGGATCCACTTCTAATGGCACTCAAGCAAAGGATCCTGGAACACACCAGTGATTTGGAAGCATTCACTCTCGATTTAGTTCCTGCATTTGATCTTCAGAAGGCTTTAGGATTAGCTCAAGTAGCAATTGGGGTTATCTCTTTTCCTGCTAAGGGAATGGAGTTAACACGGAGTTGCTCAATATGTTGTGATGAGAAGCTTGCTTCAATGATGATCACAATGAAGTGTTCTCACAAATTCTGTTCCCACTGCATGAAAAAGTATGTTGAGGGGAAAATACTAGGACTCTAGTCAAGTCCCAGTTAGATGTCCTCAAGTAAAGTGCAAATACTACCTCTCAGCTACTGAATGTAAAGCTTTTCTGCCTGTCATCTCCTATGAATCGTTTGAGAAAGCGCTTGCAGAAGCAAATATTCCCAACTCGGATAAGATTTATTGTCCTTATCCTAATTGTTCAGTCCTACTTGATCCTAATGAATGCTTATCATCTAGAGCAAGTTCTTCAAGCAACTCAGAGAGCAATTGTGTGGAGTGCCCTGTTTGTCAGAGGTTTATCTGTGTTGATTGTGGGGTCCCTTGGCATTCATCAACGACTTGTGAAGAGTATCAGGGTCTTCCATTGGAGGAGAGGGATGCAAGTGATATTACTTTACACCGTCTAGCTCAGAATAAAAGGTGGAGACGCTGCCAACAGTGTCGTAGGATGATTGAGCTGACACATGGTTGTTACCATATGACATGCTGGTAAGGCAACCTTTTTTATCTTTCAATAATATCTGTTGAAAAGATACTATGAAGTCTGTCCTCAAGTCAACTTAGCCAACTATACATTTATAATTTTGTGAGGCAAACATGTTGGGTATGATTATTGCATATCTTTTGCTAGTTTAAGGCACATCAGCTGTTTAGTTTGGCTTGTCATGGTCACCCTCCACTGGGCTTCTCTTCTGCCTGTGGAGGTCATTCACCAGGTAATGTTTTCTAAGATAGAACAGTATAGAGCGAGGAAGTTTGCATATACTTAAATACAAGGAGAAGGAAGCTTACTTACCTGCAGAAGGAGCAGAATGTTCATTCTCTTTTGCACTGCAAATGCATTTAGGTACAATTAAGAGCTTTTTGCATAGGACTGTGTGCCATGAATATATTTGAACAATCCTCGGAAAGATGATCTGGTCATTTTGTGGTACCTCTTTTAAGTGTTTTGGACTTAGAAACACAATGCAGTTCTCTCATGTGCACACAAGAATGGCCACTAGCCTAAAGGTTGAATGTAGCAACCACAAGCTGCAAGTGATGTTGACAAGAAAAGTTTTTCCTCGGCCCGGAGGAAAGAGCTTACTAAGTCAGCTATCAGTTTTAGAGTATATTTTTAATGAGGTAGCTGTATTTGCATATTCTACGAGATCTCCTGTTATGTTACATTTATAACTTAATTAAGAATTAGTTTCACTCCAGGAAGATTGTCCCTTTATAATGATGCAATGGAATTAGCTGTTGATAACTATGACTTAAAGATGTATGTTGTAGGTAGGCACGCATGTCAACTGACTTGCAATCTGTTCTCATAAAGTACGGGAAATCAACTTCTAGCTGCAATGCATGACTATCTTTGAGGCACATTTCTTTCATTGGAGTGAGGATGCTTAGAATTAATGATTTCCATTCTGATGTTTGTTTGCACAATAAAGGAAATTTTGTTTTAGGTTTTTTCCTTGAGGATAAGCAAAAAAGTAGCCTCTGCTTGTTACGCATGGCAATGTTTTGCATTTATTGCATGTTAACTTTTCAAATGTTGGTTAAGTTTTATCTTATGTAGTTTCTTTAATGTACTTAACATGCACATACTAACTTTTATCCTGATTTTCATGGTATTTCCTTTGGCATCGGAGGGACATAACTTCAAAGAGATGTGATTTCCAATGCACATTCTTTTCCTTACAATTATCACATGCTCACACTATCATTATCCATGAACGTGTCCAAAAACATACAAATGTTACTGAAATACAATCAAATATGCATTCCTTCACCCGCATCCAATGTACTAAAACACCCTTAGGTGTTCATCAAATTAAGTCAAGATGGAAACCTAAGTATTCTAGTTCAAGTTTTTAACGAGAAATACTGAAAAAAGAGCCTGAGTCCACTTGGCTAAATTCTGTGGCGAGTCATATTGTGTGCTCTATGTGGTATATTAGTCGACAATCAAGGTTCCGTTAGAGTGTTAAGTAGTTAAAGGAAAAGCTTTTGGGTTGTGATAAACTTGAATCACCACATAAGTCGCTTGAGCTTAAAGAGGTCGAACTGCTATGTTTCATGCTGGAGTGCGCTTGACTTAGTTATGCTGTGAGTCATATGATGCATATTATAGAGGTACTTTGTATATGTGCACATATATGTGTGATGCATATTCTTATGACAATTTTTGCTTGATTAGACTCATAAGTAATTGTGTGGATTTGTTTATGTTCAACTTTAGTTACTACTTGAGCTGCTTGAGCTTGAGCAACCCAACAAAACACGACTCTAAGAATGATCTACTTAAGCTTACCGGCCCTGATTGTCTTAGATAATTTTTGTTTGCTCACATCATCCTGTAGAGCATTTTAGGCTTATGAATTATGTATCTTTTTCATTTGTTGTACTATTAATAGATCCCTCTTCTTGATGGTCACTACATTGGTTTGACCTTTCCTGGAACCATCTATAGTTCTTAATCCATATTTGTTATGTGTTCGTTTATATGTGCTTAGACCTGGTAAAAAGATCTGCTTGTAATAGTTTTGACTCTTAATAAAAGAAATTAAAATAGAAATGATTGAGACTGGTGGTTGCAAAGCCAGCATCCTCTTGTTACCCATCCAAATATAATTGGCAGAACACAAAACTAAGGAGTTTTTCCCTTGGCCAAGTTGAAACTATTTAGTTACCAAGACGGTGTTTAAGTTTTGGGGTGTCCTCATGAAATTTTCTACTCGAAAATAATCCATCTTGAGAATTCGACTAAGCGTGTAGTACATTCATTAGAATTTTAGAAGTAATTCAGGTCTTCTTTTAAAGGACTCATTGTGGTCTTTCTATATATATCGTATGACAATTGTGACTCAATTGTCGCTTAAATTCTCTGCCATGTTTTCACTCCCCCACTCTTTCTTCTTAAATAATCATCTCCTCCATTATCACTGAAAACAGCAGTTTCTCCTTTATCTGAAAAAAAAAAAAAAAAAAAATTGAGGTAGTTTTGGAAATAAGGTACATTTATTTTTTGCATGGCCCATGTGTCACCAAATTGGAAGATTATCATGGCATGCTTTCTGCATTTAGATTTGCTTTCTTTCTTGACATGCAATTATCAATTTTAGGAGTTTGTTCTCTGTTGTCACGTAAAATTACTTAAGCATGCATAACTTGAACTATCACAGTTTAATGTTGGTATGTTTTCAATATTATGCCCGACTCATTAGACTATTTTGCGCAGATCTTTCGAATTGACAATAACAGTCAGAGAAATTATGTGAACTGAGATTAGCATTCACTTAAATTGATTACTGTTTTCTTTCTTTACTGCTGTCTTCAAGTTTTTAGTTAAACATAATTAACTTTAACTTAACAACACAATCAAATTAAAACCAAATCACAATTAAGTACAGTTATCTAACTATGTCTTGTAGAGGCAAATCAGTATCCTCTTTAAAGGTTGTAGCAGGGCCAGATTATAGCTGTAGTCCTAGCTCCTATATTCTTGCATGCTTGCTATAATGCGAATTCTTCAAAGGTTTGTCTAAGTCTCTCTATTTTTATTTTTATAATCGTTTTATTATTTTTTTTTCAAAAATAAGTATCAACTATTTGACTTGTAAGGAGAACATCTATTGGTTGTAGGAAGACATTAGCATTTATAGTCATTGCTAAACATGTAACATTCATCTTAAGAAAAAGTTGGGATTAGTTCTCATGGTATTACTTAAACACTATTACTTGTATTTTACATTCAGAATATGTAGTTTTGACTGAGTGCTTGTGCAGTAGAGGTAGCATGCTGTTTTGTGCAGAAAAGGTCATCCAGACGAGTTCTAGATTATTTGTGCACATCTTAATACACAACTTAAGATCGAATAGTTGATAAATGTCGATTTGTTTGTACATTATGAGACCTTGGGGGCAGGTGCATACTGCATTGTGCAAATCTCCAACAGATATATTGATCTTATTGAACTTTGGATGTGAATGTTATGAAGTTTTGTCACTGGATTAATGCTCATTTTTCACTGTTCAGTTGGTGCGGGCATGAGTTCTGTTATTCTTGTGGTGTGATGAGTACAATGATGCAGAACAAACTTGTCAATGTACATTTTGGGATGAAGATTATTCTCGAGACTTGTTAATGCATCCTTCTCAAGAGTATGAACATTGGGCTTGGGACTCATTTGAGTCACTTCCATTAATGATGGATGCATATTCAGATCAAGAGAGATCACAGCTGGAACTGATACAGAGGTTTCTTGCTGGGGGTTTCAGCTTAACTGATCCACATCCCGACCAATCCCCACCTCGCTGTACAGACACCTATGCTGATACCATGAAGGATCTCCATCAGCTTCCGTGGCTTGAAAGATTTGTTTCTGTCATTAGTGATGATTTTTATGAAGACTATAATATCCAATGAAGTATTGGAACATTGGACGCTGAAGAGCTCTCGGAAAGAAGTTGTCGAGGGGTATAGAGTATCTCACTCTCCTTACTTCTCTTGGAAGTTTTCAGGAGATAAATGTAATCATCATCCTGAGCTGAAATTCCCCTGACCTTGAATTTCTTATATCTAAGGGTTGAGCATCCCTGCATGAAGTAACTGTCTCCTGGAAAAGACCAGTGAAAGAAGAAAACAAAAATTAAAAAAAAAAAAAAAAAGTCTTAACAATTGGAAAGCTATGAAATATACATCTTTACAGTTCCATATATATATATATATAGTAGCTTTCATTATTTTGCACTGATTTTGTGTATCTGTTTAATTTGTTGAAATTACGTCAAATAAGGTGGTGAAATCAAACTTGTTTCGAGTGTTCAGTAAATGGTACAAAGCCAATAGTGGCAAGGTGATGAGAAGGATGGTCTGACCTAATGAAAGTTATAAATTCGATTTTGGGTACCTTCAATCTGCTATTAGGGGGGCAATCTATATCACGATAACCTACAAATGTGTAAGCTATACTGGGAAAAGCTTCTTGTGAAGTTCATCAGTTAGGTATTTTTGAAAGATTAAATATTTTGGGCAGCCTTTATTCTTAAAATAATATTTGGATATTGTATTTGTAATATTTTTCTATGGGATATATGTGTAGACAATGAAATTTTATTACAATTAAAATTATCAAGAGTCTATAAATAAATTTAATTGAATATTTATGGTCCAATTAAATAATGCCATATATCATATATATATTTTGGAGTATTGGTTAATTTAAAACCAGTTATATTGCTCCACATGTCAAGATGAGGTAGTTCACCAATTAAATGTATTTGTGTCGCTTCTTCCAATTAAATTGTCCATGTCACATGATCGTAAGACTTGGCCAATAAGGATATATGCACTTTAGTATTTATCTCTTTGTTAATAAATAAAATAAGGAGATAATATCAAAGTAAGATCCTTATGTATTAATATCTCTTATATGTGTAAAGAGATAAGAATTTGTTTCTTGGTATGCAAGTAAGAAGTTACATATGTACTACAAGTCTTCTACCTTGCTCCCTTCCATGCATGTATAAATAAGGGTCATCCCTCTCAGATACACGGAGACATATACACAGATACACAGATACACACATATTTCTGAAGTCTGCAAGCTGTGGAAGCTCTGAGTCTTCAAATTTTCTCTTCAAATCTTCCATATATATCAAGGTTTGAAGATCTTCATCAAGTGTTCTTCAGGTCTCCCATATCAAGATTTGAAGAATTCAATATTTGATTCGGGAATAAGCTGTGAAGCCCTGGATCGCATCCAAGCAAAGAATCGAAGGAATTTTCTCCCATATTGAGAATATCCTAGAGATTGTAATCTTTTATTCATATATTCATATTTTTATCATTATATTTCTTGTTTGTTCAATTTTTACAGACTGAAATATTTTGTTGCGCCTAACTTTGGCACTGGGACAATCTCTACCTTCCATCTCTTTGCTTCATATATATTCAACTGCAAATCTACATCAATGGCTCCAAAGAACAGAGGAATGATGCCTGCAGTGCCTGTCTCTTATACACATCTAGATGTGTATAAGAGATCTGCAAATGATTCTGTGAATCCACGATGCTCTTGGTCCAACCATGTCACCTCTATTATGACGAGAGCCCTTTCAGCAAGTAATCCAGAGGTGCAATCCGTATCAGCTCCCGTGTTTGGCTCGACACCAGCCAAAATCACTTCTCCTGTGTTGGGGCTCAAAGATGTTGGAGCTTCAATCTTTCAAACCTTCGCGATGCTCGAAGCAGGTTCTAATTCCAAAGCTTCAAAACATGATGATGACGTATCAAGTAAAGATTCTACATCTTCGCAAGGGACTCCGCATGCGAGATCTCCTGTTCAAGAAGATTCCGCAACTTCTACAGCATTTTCTGTTATGCCCTATATGGTAACACACCTGTCTCTTATACACATCAACCTTTTACAGCATAAGTAGAATGATTCAAATATAAGAGATGAAGGTGGTCTATACCCAAGTCCCATTGACATGTTGACAACAAGAAAGACAGAACCGCGAAGGAAGTCAAATTAATTCAAAGGCACTGTGAACATCAAGAAGTGAAACTGTTGCCGAGAATTAGTGATAGGCATCTTCTATGACTTCTGATGGGATGATTCATGCCGATCAATTGAAGGAGTTCGTTGAAGGTATGATCAAGGTGAGATATGAAGATGGTTCAAAATCAAACCCTATATACGCTAAGCCTTATTCTGCAAGAATCAACAGCCTGATGATCCCTTGTGGATATCAATACCCAAGTTTCAGGCAGTCTATGACCAAGTCCCATTGACATGTTGTGCGACGTCCGCCATCGAAATGTGCATTCAAGGCATGAAGTGGGGACTTCGTTACATCCTACAGGGTATCCAACCTCCGACATTTGAGAAATTGGCAACAAAAGCTCATAGTCTTGAAATTGGCCTTGGAAATCAAGAACCGCCTGTTCCTGATAGATGTGTATAAGAGACAGGGATAATGGGATCAATAATAAGTCATCTGTCTTACTTGCATATTATTAAAGCGCAAAAGACTAATCTGCATCCAAAATTTCGGATGGGAAAAATACGGGTTGCAAAAAGAAAGTCCAGAAGAATAACAATTTCGTCATCAATCCCTCCAAGTGGCGTGATGTTTCAAAATATCCGTCAACCTATTACTTTGAAAGAATTCATGCCAAGAGGATCTCTTATATAATGCCTAGACGTGCAATAAAGGAGCTTGGAATCACAAGTGATGAACTCTTACAAAGCCGTCTCATGATCCAAGGATTCAATCAAGGAGGACAAAGAGCCATTGGTCTTATAACACTTGATTTATTAATTGGCGATTTATCCTCAAGTGCACTATTTCATGTTATCGATGCAAAAACATCTTATAATATGCTTCTTGGGAGACCATGGATTCACGAGAATGATGTTATACCATCAACTCTTCATCAATGTTTCAACGTATTGCCATAACGGCGTCATAAAGAAAGTAGTTGCTGATGAAAACCTTTCAAAGCCGAGAGTTACTTTGCGATGCTAAATTCTACCTGCAGGGTAACACAAAGAAAGAGCTTCTCGAAGGAAGATGCTCAAAAATCTAAGACACATGTCTTACGCTATGTTCCAAAGTCAAAGAGAAAAGAAGGTCAATCTCCTTTTGTTGGAAGCGATAAATTAAAGGAGTTCACTGTACCACTCACCAAAATTGAGGTGGTCAAGCATAGCGAAACTCTTCTTGAAGGCTTTGTTCGGCCAAAGGTGGAGTCCGAAATAGAGCACAATTCATTACCTAAAACACGAACCGACGAGCGATTTGGTCCAAATGCATACAAGTTGCTCGTGAAAGCTGGTTACGATCCTAAGGAAGAAGGAACTTTGGGTAAGCTTCCTGCAGAGATAAATGGAGAAGAGACACATAGAGACTTCTGGTAGAACTGTTGAAAGACAAGGGATATGCTGTCAAGGCAACATGTCAATGGGACTTGGGTATAGACCACCTTCTCCTGTGCGTATAGCAATAAAAAGGGCTAATACGCATCATATTACTATCAAAGAAGAAACTGCATTAAAAGGTTCAAGGCGATCAGTCTTTGATAGATTGAGAAAGGTTACACCACGTGTTTCGGTGTTTAATAGGCTTGGCCCACGAGGAAGAGTTTTGATGAAGCAACCTACTCATGAAAGGTTGAGTTTTCCAAAGGCACAAGAGTATATTTTTAATACGAAAGGAAACAATACTTCCTGCAATGATGGAAATTTAAGAAGACAAGTTACTAACCTTTTCATACATTACGGCGATTTCTTAAATGTAAGAAAGGAAACCATCATTGATATATGCACCAAGGAGGAAGACAATGAAAGCATTGCCTCCTGCAACCATATCACTGTCAAAGGTGCAGCCTTTAGTTCTCATAGATGCCGAAGATGCTCCTCCTGAATTGGAAGAAGGCATGAAGGCAACCGTTCTGATGAGTTGAAGGAAATCAACCTTGGCACAAATGATGATCCTCGCCCAATCTACATAGGTACTTGGTTGACTCCTGAAGAGGAACAAGCATATGTTGAACTATTGCTCGAATTTAAGGATGTTTTTGCTTGGAATTACAAAGAGATGCCTGGCTTAGATCCGAAAATTGCTGTTCATCACTTGGCCATTAAGCGAGGTGCAAGACCCGTTAAACAAGCCCAAAGACGTTTTCGGCCTGATTTGATCCCATTAATTGAGATGGAGGTGAACAAGCTCATAGAAGCTGGTTTCATCCGAGAAGTAAAATACCCGTTTTTTCAAGTATAGTCCCCGTGAAGAAAAAGAATGGACAGATTCGTGTTTGCGTTGATTTTCGAGATCTCAATGAAGCTTGTCCGAAAGATGACTTTCCTCTCCCTATTACTGAATTGATGGTCGACGCCACAACTGGTTATGAAACCTTATCCTTTATGGATGGATCCTCGGGATACAACCAGATTCCGAATGGCACCAAGGGATGAAGAACTTACTGCTGGCCAGACTTCCCAAAGGCATTTATTGCTATAAGTGTCATGCCTTTTGGCTTAAAGAATGCGGGAGCCACATATCAAAGGGCCATGCAAAAGATCTTCGATGACATGCTTCACAAGAATATAGAGATGCTATGTTGACGATCTCGTTGTCAAGTCGAAGAAACAAGTTGACCATGTCCAAGATCTTAAAATGGTGTTCGAAAGACTTCGAAGATACCAACTCAAGATGAATCCTTTAAAGTGCGCTTTTGGAGTTACCTCTGGAAAGTTTCTTGGGTTTATCGTACATAGCCGAGGAATTGAAATTGATCAATCCAAAATCGATGCTATCTCGAGGATGCCCGAACCGCGCAACATTCATGAGTTGAAAAGTTTGCAAGGAAGATTGGCTTATCTTCGAAGATTTATCTCCAATTTGGCTGGGAGATGTCAACCATTCAGCCATTTGATGAAGAAGGGTGTACCTTTTGCGTGGGGATGAAGCATGTAGTAATGCTTTCAAAAGCAAATAAAAACATTTCTCACGAAACCACCCGTATTAGCTGCACCTATTCCTGGTAAGCCTTTAATTCTGTATATTGCCGCACGAAACGGTCCAGTAGGAGCATTACTTGCCCAAGAAAATGGTGAGGGTAAAGAAAATGCACTATATTATTTAAGCCGGATGATGACACCAAATGAGTTAAATTATATGCCGATTGAGAAGTTGTGTTTGGCTCTCATATTTGCCATTCAAAAGTTAAAGCACTACTTTCAAGCTCACACTATCCGTTTGATATCCAAGGCAAATCCGATCAAGTATGTCATGACTAAGCTTTTCGATCGTCTTGCAAGGTGGTACCTTCAAATTCAACAATTTGAAATTGTTTACATTCTGCGAAGGTGTCAAAGGGCAAGTGTTGGTGACTTCTTGGCCGACCATCCCATACCAAATTGAGTGGGAATTGATTGATAAACTTCCAGGATGAAGATGTTTTCGTGGTCGAAGTTCTTCCGCCTTGGACAATGTATTTTGATGGTGCCGCACATCAAAGGACTCAAAAACAATCGTTGTGGCACATTCCTCAAGGACAGATGCGTATAAGAGACAGCATTATTTGAACATTGATGAGTTAAAGTCTTCCATTGCTTGCATAGCTTCATCCTCACCGAGACATCGCAGGAAAACTCCATCAAACGAACTACAACTGAGAGTTTTTGGAGATTCCAAGTTAGTAGTCAATCAGCTCCTTGGCCTTATGAAGTCAGGAAACCTGAGTTGTGGCCATATTATAATTATTCTAGGCAACTAATGGGGTGGCTAGGTGATGTGACTATAGAGCATGTTCCAAGGAGGGACAATCGACAAGCTGACTCTTTAGCAAGATTAGCTTCAACGCTCATCTTGCCTAATCAACAAGTTCAAGTCCCCATATGTCAAAGTTGGGTTGTGCCTCCTCATTTTGAAGAAGGAGACGATGTGAAAGAGGAAAATACTCACGTGGTTTCTCGTCCATTTATGAAGTGGAGAAGGAAGATTGGCGACAACCAATAATTGATTATCTCACTTATGAAAAGTTACCTGACGACGCAAAAAGAAGAACAGAAATTCGTCGTCGTGCACCTCGCTTCATCTACTATAAGGACATTCTTTATGGCGATCGTTTGATGGAGTTTTTCTACGATGTCTCGGTGAGGATGAAGCTATGCAAGCAATGGAAGAGGCTCACTCAGGAATATGTGGTGCTCATCAATCCGGCCCTAAGCTGCACTTCCGCGTTAAAAGGATGGGGTACTACTGGCCGACATGGTCAAAGGATTGCATAGACTATGTAAGAAGATGTCAAGTAACAGTTTCAGCCAATTTCATTCATCAACCACCGAACCGCTACATCCTCTGTTTCTTCTTGGCCATTTGATGCTTGGGGTTTAGTTATAGTAGGACCACTGCCAAAGTCTTCTGGTGGACATATCTTTATCCTAGCTGCAACCGACTATTTTTCGAAGTGGGCTGAAGCGTACTTGCGACATTGTCTTCTTAAAGATTTCGAACTCCTACTCAAGCAACTCCATACGCACTTGTCTACGGTGTCGAAGCAGTTCTTCCACTCGAATGTCAAATACCTTCTTTAAGGATTGCTGTGCAAGAAGGACTTAATGAAGAAGACAATGCTCGCCTTCGTCTTGAAGAGTTGGAAGCACTTGATGAGAAAAGGTTGGAAGCTCAGCAACGACTTGAGATTCCTGTTACCAAGCTCGCATTTCTAAGGCATTCAATAAGCGAGTTCGGCCGCGCTCTTTTCAAATTGGCGATATCGTTCTTGCTGTTCGAAGATCAATCATCCTTGCACATGGAGGTCAAAGGAAGTTTGTCTCAAAATGGGATGGCCCTTATGTTGTCCAAGAAGTCTATACAAATGGCTCGTACAAATTGATCGCTGAAGATGGATTAAGGATTGGCCCCATCAATGGAAAATATTTGAAGCGATATTATGCATGATTTAGCTGCTCCTTGACGCACGAGCCTAAACTGCATGTTGCTCCTGGCCCGCATGAGCTAAAACTGTGGACGGCAACCACTAATAGTGTAGTATGTGGTTAAACTGCTGAAACACTCCACCAAGTCTAAGGTGGTAAACAAATAGATACTCCTGACCCGCAAGAGGTTAAAAGTGAACGGCAAGTCACACGTAGTTCCTTTATTTTTGGAACTACGTGTGACTTGATACTACACTATTAGTGGTTGCCGTCCACAGTCTGTCTCTGTGGAAAAATCTAGATGCTGTTTAAAATACTCATTTTCCTTAAAGAAAAATGTGATATTTCAAATTAAGTTCATAGATGTTAGTTACTTTACTTATTTTGCCAAAAAAAAAAAAGAAAAAAAAAACGCAAGATAAGAAAAAGTAATTAATGTCTTTATTATTGAAAGAAAAGTGTCCAAACAAATGAAATTAAGGGATTTGATATGATTCAAATATCAAACTTGAGATCCACTACACTATCTTGCTTGCTTCAAGGATGTTGCTCATCTTCTCAAGCTCATGAGCGTCTTCATTTGTCAGGAAGGTAGTCTTTCGGATGGAAGAAATTTGATCTTGTGCTAAGATACTTCAACTTGCATTTGCTTGAGATTTTCATATTCTCGGTCAATGGTCGAGTGACTTCCACATTTTGCTTCTCCAAATCATCAAGATCTTTTTGAAGAATGATTTTTCTATCTTCAATAGATTCCCGCTTTCCTTGAAGCCAGCGCCCCCTATATGTGAAGAGATGACACTGTCTCTTATACACATCTAGATGTGTATAAGAGACATGCCTATAATAGATCTTGCCTCTGGCTTCTCGGCTGCAATTGATGAATCTATCCTTGATATTTCTTCAACTACCTCATTGATACATTCCTCCAAAGAAGAGATTTGATCTACGGAAGTGTTTGAGATATCATTGCAAAGTTCTTCCCACAGGCTTTGTATATATTTTCGTTGGCATGATTTTATCTCTTGCGGCCATGAAATTCAGAAATTGGTGTTCTAACTTGCTTGTGGAGACTTCCATGGTGATTCAATGGATCTGTGATGGGGCATAATCCTAAATTGCTAAAAGTCATTCTCTACTTAAAATTTTACTTGGATTGCCGAATGCCCCATCACAGATTCTTTATCCATATTTGTCTCATTGATTATAATGTCTCGATTACTAAATAAATGTTCACCAACTCCTTCTACGGGCGCCTAGAATGGTAGTGAACTAAAAAAAGGGGAAAGAGAAAAGGAGAGTCAGACCAATGTCAAGATGCATCAAAAAAAAAAAAAAAAAAAAGAGGAAGAAAATATATGACGTATATTTACGTATTCTGCCAATTCTTTGGCAGAATGACATCTTTGAGACAGGTGTTGATTCAGAAAATAATGAGTTAACAGAAATGTTCTCCAAACTAGAAAGTTTTGACTTTTTTGGTCGATTCCAGTGACGATCTTTGTTACAGCTTTCTCCAGAATGTTCACCCTCTACTTGAACAAATTCTCTGTCATCCAATATCTTGATCGTATTATTTTTTGATGCTTCCCAAGAAGTTGGGTTCGAGAGGCCCTCATGATTCTTTGGAGATACGATATTGATATTTATCTCCACATCCTCAATGCCTTTCAATAAGGATGTTTCGATAATCTCTGTCAGCCTCAACATTTGTGGATTTGACCGAAGTTGATCGCCCTATCTCCGTTACTTGCTTTCCTCTCAAGCCAGTTGATGCAAGATTTTGGCCTTTTTGTCTCATTGAACGAGGTTTGTCTACTACTGTGAGTTCTTGGGAAGCCTTGTCTATCCTTGTCTTTGCAGTCTTCTTAAGATTCGTCCTGGCTTCCTTTCTCTTGATTGTATTATAGTCATTTTCTCCATGCTTTAAACACTTTGGATGTGTAGAAGATGACAGAGATAAGAAGACTGAGAAAGATATGTCCATCAATAATCTTGAGCTTCATCTTCATTTGCTCTCTTGACGCTAAGTTTGATGATTGTGCTAGGAATGCTCTTCGATCGCATCGACCACCAAGTGTCATACTCTTTTGTAACTAATGGATGTCTTCTTTGCGGAGACTATGGTCGATGAATGAGTTGATGTACGAATTGAAGATTCCCACAATCAACAGCTTTCTCCCATAATATCGCTTCAGTTATCTCCTTCAACTTGTTTGGGATATTTTGGCAAAAACCAAATTGCCTTCTGAATCTGCCTATCAGACATGTAGAAGTGTAAGCAAGACAGTTCGGTGGAAATGGCAACGGGAAGCGTCTTCAAGGTGGCAAGCTTAATGGCAACGGGAGTGATAGTTTTCTCTCATCTATCCCGGTGTTTTTCCTCTTCTTGGGTCATGCGTAGTCTAGGAAAACTTGATGGGTTCACATTTTTAATGATATCTTCTGCGTCCGTAGTGTTGAAGAATTGTGCCATCTTTTCCCCACTAAATTTAGCCATTCGGGCAAGACAGCTTGTTCGATCATTTATGTGATAAGTATCAAAATATTGACCGATCCATGCATAGACATAGTGAAATGGGAAAATAGCTGGGCACTCTCGTAAGTTTGGAGCTTGAACGACCTTTCTTAAGCCGTCATAGATGCTGGCAAGTACCGGGATTGCGAGAGAAAACTTCACTCCCGTTGCCATTAAGCTTGCCACCTTGAAGACGCTTGGACGTATCAAGGCAAATACACACCTGTCTCTTTAATATGAACTTCTGAACGACCATTTTTGGTAAGTCTGTAGTATGCCGCAAACAAGTGTCTACAACTTATTGGAAGTGCAGGTTTTTCGTCCCCATTAATGTTGAGAAGTTCTTTGGCTGTTGGCACAACCTCATCGTAGAATGAGCCACAGATAGGAAGACCTCCAAGCTTATAAAGATCCCAAAGGGAAATTGATAGCTCGCCTGTCGAAGTATGAAGACTGTTTGTTGAGGGGCACACAATATTTGCAGAAGGCACGCAAGATGTTATCACAACGATCATACGAGTAGCGTGACGCATAAACAGCATCATAGACATGAGCCCTCAAGAGTGTCTCCTTGTGTCGCACGAGCACGTCTTCCGACCATTCCCAGTTGGAAGTATGTCTTGCTTCACCAAAGTATGAGGAAGGACCATTCCACGTGGTTTTACCGAGATTAGAACTCAAAAAGGAAGTGAGAACTTGGCGGCACTCGCTCCTTGGTATCTTGCGTGCCTTCTGCAAATATTGGTGCCCCTCAACAAACCTGTCTCTTATACACATGACGATGCAGCAATTGTCTCTTTGTTTGGCTTAATCATCCAATTTTGAGATGAAGCTGACATCTTCAAGAGGAATAGTAAGGTTGTCTCTTATACACATCTAGATGTGGCTAAGAGACATGTAATGACAAACTCTTTACCAGATCCTTCTCTTTCTTCGAAGAGAGAGATGTGTGGTAACGGTATATCATAGTCCTTGATTTGCATGGTTAATGTGGTTGCATCACAAATAAAATTCGAATAAAAAAAAAATAATAATAATAATAATAAATAAATAAATAAATAATAATAAAAAAAAAAAAAAAGAAGAAGATAAATCAAGAATACTGCGAGAAGTGACAAAGAAGAAGAAAAAAGAAAGAAGCAAAGAAGAAATGGCAATGAAAAGCAAAGCGGCAGCGGCAAAGAAGCAGCAGCGGCGGCAAAGAAGCGGCGGCAGCGGCAAGGCAAAGAAGAAAGCGGCAGCGGCATCAGCAGCGACGGCGGCAGCGGCGGCAAAGGCAAGAAGCGGCAGCAAGAAGCGGCGGCAGCAATGAGGCGTGAGCAAGAAGAAGAAAAACAATTGCCGGAGCAACAAAAACAGATTTTAAAAGCAAATTTTTGCACTAACAAGATTAAAATTGTTCTCTGAGCGAGAACACCACCATCAAAGAGATCCAAGCACGATCTGTCTCTTATACACATCTAGATGTGTATATAGAGAGACAGCGGAGAAGAAGTCCAATTTTGAAAATTCTTTCATCCGAAGTCTTTGGAAGTTTAGTTTGACATCTAATTGTCTCAAGTTTAGTTCAAAAGGGAATTGCTTTCAAAGATTTGTTTAATTTCAATCCTAATTGGAAACTGGATTGTTAAACAAATTACCTCGAAATTGGTAATAAATGGGCTTCGGAATTCATACAACATGAGGATGCAATTTCTTTGGGAGTTCTTGTTTACCACTTGGGAAGTCTAACACATCTAGATGTGTATAAGAGACAGTAATAATGATCATCACGTTCCTTCTATAAGATCATGAACTGAGAATTTAACTTACGGCAGATGGAATTCAAGTAGAGCTCACATGAGCAGCATATTTTTGCTCGTGGCTTTATTCAACATTAAAATTTGAGATATTTTGATGAAAGCCCAAAGAAGATATCGAGACTTGTCCGCTCAGTCACATTAATTATCAAAATTCGGCATTCACGAACAAGTCTCGAGGGGGCATTTGTAGACAATGAAATTTTATTTCAATTAAAATTATCATTTGTCTATAAATAAATTTAATTGAATATTTATGGTCCAATTAAATAATGCCATATATCATATATATATTTTGGAGTATTGGTTAATTTAAAACCAGTTATATTGCTCCACATGTCAAAATGAGGTAGTTCGACCAATTAAATGTATTTGTGTCGCATATTCCAATTAAATTGTGCCATGTCACATGACTGTAAGACTTGGCCAATAAGGATATATGCACTTTAGTATTTATCTCTTTGTTAATAAATAAAATAAGGAGATAATATCAAAGTAGTACAGTCCTTATGTATTAATATCTCTTATATGTGTAAAGAGATAAGAATTTGTTTCTTGGTATGCAAGTAAGAAGTTACATATGTACTACAAGTCTTCTACCTTGCTCCCTTCCATGCATGTATAAATAAGGGTCATCCCTCAAAGAGACAGATGAGACACGGAGACATATACACAGATACACAGACACACATATTTCTGAAGTCTGCAAGCTGTGGAAGCTCTGAGTCTTCAAATTTTCTCTTCAAATCTTCCATATATATCAAGGTTTGAAGATCTTCATCAAGTGTTCTTCAGGTCTCCCATATCAAGATTTGAAGAATTCAATATTTGGTTCGGGAATAAGCTGTGAAGCCCTCGGATCGCATCTGAAGCAAAGAATCGAAGGAATTTTCTCCCCATATTGAGAATATCCTAGAGATTGTAATCTTTTATTCATATATTCATATTTTTATCATTATATTTCTTGTTTGTTCAATTTTTACAGACTCGAAATATTTTGTTGCGCACAATATGTTAGATACAAAGGTGGTTGAAAAATGTGTATGAAATAATTAAAAAATATTAGTTAGAGAATAATGAAAATTTCTCACTACCAAACTTATAATTTCTCCTCTTGTGATTTAGATTTTTTTTTTTTTTTTTTTTTTTTGTAATAGATGGAATGTTAAAAATTTTATAATGGATTTGTGCAAAAAGTAAAAAAATATTCCTAAACTTATTATGCCTCCATTGCTTAAAAACACCCTTCAATGGAAGGAAGAAGCTGCTCGACCATAGCATTAAAATAACTAAAGTAACCATTTAAAATAAAAAATTTCAACTTTCTTACTATGTCTTTGAACATAATATTTAATATAATTTTAAACTCTAAGGAAGCAAATTATAAATTTATAAATCATAAGAGATTAAATAAACCATGAGGATGTTCCTCATAATTTACCCAATCTATAAACCAAACACCACTTGCAAGATTTAGGTCTCTTAAAAGTTACTCCAAACAAACGTTTAAAATTAGAGATCCCTAATCGTGGTGACCTCTTCACAAAAATGGCTCGAGTATTAGCCAAATCAAGCTCGAATTTGTCTTCAATATCAGTCGAACATCATATTCTTCTTTGAACTTTTTGTTCTCGTTAAAAGTTACAATTTAGCTTATGGCTCATTATTTTTTAACTGTCATTTGTTTTATGCATGAAGAATATCTTGTCCAAAAAAGAGAAGTTTCGATATGTCGCCAAAATACAATAGTGGTTGACCCATTGTGAATTACTACCCTCACATTTGTGAAAAAATAAAGTTGGATTTGGTCTAGAATTAGTGTTGCACAGTTATAGAACTCCAAGTATGATATTGCTTCTGTTTTTCCACAAAAAAAAAAGAAAAGAATGAAATTTGTTTGAAAACTTTGTATATCATTACAACAATCTTCCATATGAACACCATTTTAAACTCCTGTGCATTATCCTTCTTAAATTGCATATTCAACTTACTTTTATTCTTCATTTCCCGAAAAAATAGCATGTTATACCTCTCTTTTTGGCGATGACACCTTAATGTTCGATCCTGTCAGTTTTGTCCCAAAAAAAAAAAAAAATGTTCGGTGCAAAGAAATAAACAGAAAGGTTCTATCCCTCCCCCCCACAAAAAAAAAAAAGTAATGTCACTAACAAGTTTCAAATGCATTTTCAAGCTTTTAAAATTGTCGACATAATAAGAAGGCTGATGATAGTGCCACAACCCAAATGTTAAGGCGGCAACATTTGGTGTGTAAAATTACCATAATACCCTTTTTATGTTGTGAAAGAATAGATTAGAAATAAGGGTAATATAGTAGTTCCACAGGTCAAATGTTGTAGCATTAACAAGAATTTGTGCTTCTCTACTCGAATAAAAAGCTAGAAACCAATAAAATGAACTAGCACAAAAGGTTACTTCATTCAACTCTGCTTTCCTCTTCCCCTTTCTGTCCTCTTTCCTTCCTAGCCAAGGCCAAGTCAATGAAATTAAATAATAAGTCTTTCTAATACATTTTTTTTTCCATGACAATGACATGAGCCACCGAACAAGAATAATTTATTAAATATCCTAAGCTATAGAATCCTCGTAGTCGTAGAACACACGGAAAGTGGACTTCCATCAACCAGACGTTTCATCATAAACAAGTAACCAACCAAATAGCAAACATCCAACACGCATGTTCTATGTCGTACATAACCCAATAAAATTACAAACTTTTTCTACGTAGTAGTTTTAAGGAAAAATCACCAAAATAGTCCTTTAACTTTTTTACTTTAACTAAAATAGTTTCTCAATATTTTTTTTGGTCAGAATAGTCCGTCAACTTTTATTTTTTAACCAAAAAAGTCCTTTTATGGTTGAGCCAACATAAAAATCTTTTTTTTTTGTTGATAAATTTCACATAAAAGGTCATCTTGGCTAAAAAATAAAAGTTGAAGGACCATTCTAGCTATAAAATAAGTTGAGGGACTATTTCGACTAAAATAAAAAACTTGAAGAACTATTTTAGCGATTTTCCCTAGTTTTAATTTGGATGAGTGTTATTAAGTCATTTTCCATTTTGATTTACAATTTCTGTTTCTAAAATAAAGTATTTAATTCAAAACCAAAATCATAAAATAACACAAAGTAACGTATACATATTTTAAAATAGCCTTTAAACTCAGTGAAAAATTGGAATTGGATGAGCTTTTTTTTGATGACTACTAGTCACCAAAACACACTCTAGGTATGTACATGTGGTGGTTTTCGAGAAATTATTTGGTAATGGGTTACAATTATTTGGTGTAAGTTAAAGGAAGTTAATTGGTAATGGGTTAAAGAGAGTTACTAAAATTACACTAAAAAAATAATTGCACCAAAAATGCTTTTACATTATTAAAGTAGTAATTCTCAGAAAGGGTTAAATACAGTAAACCCCTTAAGGTTTAGGATGTTTTGCATTAAACCCCCTAACGTTATTTTTTTTTCACTTTATCCTTTTGACTAACGGTAAAAGGGAACCCCATCGTTAGTTTTTTTCAAAAAGATAAATTTACCCCTAAATGTCAATTGTAGTAAACCCCCTTAAGTTTTAAGTGAGATTTCACTTTATCCCCTCGTATAAGTTTTGTACTCCATCCATCCCATTTTATTTGATATGGTCAATCTGACACACAGTTTAATAGTAGTTGATATTTGGCCAACTAATAACCTATGTTTTCCATTATTGTCAGTTCCTATATTCAAATTCAAAATTCATTAGTTGGTATTGGAGTTTCAAAATTTGAAATGGTTTGTCAAAGTAATTAGTGCTCTAATATGAATTTAATGTCATTTTTAGGGATTTGTATGAAGGACAAAATAGGTAAATTAGCTTTTGTTTAATTGCCTTTTTAAGGAGTGATAAATAATTTGGGACAAACAAAAATAGAAAGAGTGACTAATAAAATGGGACGGAGGGAGTAGCATTTAATACATTGGGATAAAAATATAATTCAATAATGTTATCAATATTGTTAAAAATATAAATATGCTCTAAATTAATTAATATTCTAATTCTCAAATTATGTTTTTCAATATTTAAAATTTATAAATACTGTGAAATAATTAATTTTAAAATTTTTGATGAATTATTAAAGATATTTCATCTAAATTATTTTAATTTGAGTTTTTGTTTATATGATAAAGTTACTTCGTATAATTTAGGTATTAGTTAAATTATATTAACAAAGGAAAAACAGTAAGAAGAAAATTATTTTAAATAAACATTAAGAAAAGCAAAAAGAAAATAGATTAATATAACTTTAATAGATGATTTTGAGTCTCGTATATTTAAAATTTTATTTTTATAGGAAAATAAAAAAATAATGAAAAGACCAAAAAATAACGATAGCATTAGGGATTTTTGTATTTAAATTTTTTTCACAAGTATTTTTAAAAGACCACTGGTATTGGTGAGCATCATTATATTTTTAATTGTGTTGATAAATTTTTTTATTATGATTAATGATTAAAGTAGATTAATTAACACAAAACTATAATTAAGGACCAAAATGACAAATATAATAAAGGGGTTAATTTTTATTTTCTTACAGTGCCGAGGGGTAAAAATGTCTTTTTGACTTTTTAATACTCAAATTGCAGATGTGTACTAACGGAAGGGGCAAAGTGAGAAAAAAAATAACGCTAGGGAGTTTAATACAAAACAACCCAAACCTTGAGGGGTTTACTATATTTAACTCTCTCAAAAAATTTTACTTGTTAATCCATTTCGCTTAAAAAAAAAGTTATTGCATTAATATTGGAAAAATTGTGAGTTGATTTAACAAATTCAATTCTAATTTACTTGTACCATAAATAAATAATCGTTTACTTATTTACTAGTAGTAATCTCACTCTTAACAAAGCCTAGTACATCTTTAATGCAATGTTCTTGCTAGGAAAAAAAAAAAAAGAGTAGCTTTCACCCAATTATATTAGGGATAATTTCATATGCCTCCCTTGAGGTATATGTTAATATAACTTAGTATCCCTGAACTTTCAGAAATATCACTTACATCCCTTTTCTTCTTAGTGGGACCCAGAGTTAGTATCAAAGTACATAAAATGACATTTATGTCCATAGTACTCTAGCCATATAACAAAAACGGTAATTTCAATAACCTCCCTTGAGGTTTTTTAATAATTTCACTTGGCACCATTTTGGTTTCTAATAAAAATTTTTCTTAGGTTATTATTTAATGTATTTGTTGCAGTCTTGTAAAAAAATATTTAAACATGTAAAAACACATCATGTATGGGATGATAATATGATTAATATTATCATATAAATCATATGATAATATGATTAATATTTTTTTAGAGAATCAAACTCGTAATGCAAAATAAATTAAAATGTATTTTCTCGACAAAATTTTTTATCAACTAACTGAGAAAAATATGCGTGCATGTTAATGTTCTTTTGTCCATCGGTTAGAATAAAAAGGTTAGAATATATAAAAATAGACCATATAATATAATAGAAAAATATAATTGATATTTTTTATAAATACCAATTACTAGGGAAAAGTTTCATTATTCGGTCAAGATTCTGCTCACCAAGCATTAGATTGAATAGTCTATCTTGCAACAGGCCTTTTCGCTCTAATACTTGGAGCTCAAAATATTCACGATTCAAAATTTCTCTAAAATGATTCACATTGATAGCTGTTCGAAGTGTTCTTGAACTAGTCTTTTATAGTCCCCCCAGGTTATTTTGAGGGGGAAGTTACAAAGTCATAGTAATGCAAGTTTTGAATATTTCTTACACACGTATATATTTCAGCCTCATTCTCGGCCACAATCACATTTCTAAATATAATCAAGGATTCCGAGCTTGATGAAGACTCTAGGGCTAGAAGATTGGTTTCTCTTCTTGAATTGTCATTTTCATTCCATCATGACAAAACATTTAAAATTAATGTAGATAAAGCCGTTGTCACACCTAAAAAAGCGAAAATCTTTTCTAAAGCGGCGAAGTGCAAGAGAGAGTAAAAAGTTCTCCAAATTACTGTATCACCCTGATCTAGTAGGATTTGCTTTAACCTTGATTATTTCCTAAATACCTTAACCTACCTTAAGACCTAGTTAGTGTTATTTGACGAAATAAACAGAGAAAGAAATTAAAAAAAAAAAAAAGAGAACAGTTAGTAGAAGGATGGCTAAATAAACGCGAGAGAGGGGACAAAAGAAAAAAAGAAAAAAAGAAAAAAAGAAGAGGAACATTATGACAAAGAAGGAAAGAAAAAGAGAAAAGAATAAGAAAGAAAAAGAGAAGAAGAGAGAAAAAAATTAATTGTCACCATAGATTTTTCACAAAGAAAAGAGAGAAAAAATTAATTATCACCATAGATTTTTCACAAAGAGTAAGTGTTCGTACTTCAATTTAGTTGAATTTTTAGGTAAAAATCATGAATTCTAGGTTTTTAATTGAAAATGATTATTGTAATTATGTGTTTATGTTCATTTATGAATGGATTGAAATTAGGGTTCTTTTACTATGTAAATAATATACGAAAAAATATGAATTCTTATAAATCAAGAAAAATAAAGGATGTAAATAGGTTTTTGTATGGTTTTTGTTCTAATTATGTTGCTATAATATAAGAATCTTAACAATCTAAAAATTAGAAAATCCACAACCAGAATTCAAGCAGAAAGTACAACATATATTTAGTAAAATGGCTTTAGATGAACATGAAAAACTAGGATTAGTTTGCCATTTTTTAAAATAAAACTAAAGTTCTTGAGCTTTATTTCATTTGAACATAAAACTCATGTTGTGTGCATTTGTATATTAATAACGGAAAGTCTTGGAAGTTGACTAAAAATCTGTTCTAAAAATTTATATGTTTTGTTTTATTTGTAATTTTTAAGTATGTCATGCTAAGAATCTAAATTTGACTTCTTCATAAGATTTGTAATTCTTTGAATTTAGTTTCTAGAATTATAAACAACATATGTAATCCAATCTTTATAACCTATATATGTTAATTTTTGTAAAACTAGTCTGACTTGGAAAACAGTGTTTGCTTAACATAATTAATATGTTCATGACTAATATTGTGTATCTTAGAGTAGTAATCCAAGTAAACTTTTTTCATATAATTTGTAGATGATTAAAGAGCTTTCTAATAGTATAAAGTACGTATTTTTTTGATTTATACATGTTGAAATACAGTAGTTTTCCTAAACTCTACCTATCTAAAAATTTAAAACATAATTCTAAAATTTTATCATTGAATTAAGATGCATTAAAGAATTAATTTTTGACGAGAAAATTCCTAAATAAAAGTTTTAGAATTCTGAATAAATTTTCTAATGGTGTAAAGATCACACTTATATGATTTATATATCTCAATATATACTGGTTTTATTAAACAGTGCCAAATCTAAAAATTTATTCATATTATCCTACTTTTATATTCATGAATTGTTCAATCCTATATTTTGGACTAATAAATGAAAACTAGTTTCTGAAAATTATTACATGTATTGGAGTATTTTGGTAATGATTTAAGTTTAATAAGTTGGCTTAATAAAAAATGTTTGTATTGGAATTATTTGTGTTATCTTGTGTGCTTGTGAGTTTTGATAAGTTGTGATAGTTAAAATAGGATTTATGATGAGTATAAGTATGATTATTAGATCATAAGAATGTTATTTAGGAAGGGAGTTGCTATATTTCGTTAATTTATTGTATCCTTTAGATTGAGAAGCTATGGTTTGTATTTAGGAGAATGAAGTTGATAAGAGAGATCTAGCTATGTACTAGAGATGTGTAGGTAAGTCATTCATGTATCTTTCTACTCCTTTTATAAATGTTTTTGAAAATTCTTTTATGATCTAAAAGTATATTATGATACAAACAGAATTAAAAATTCATGTATCTTTCTACTCCTTTTATAAACGTATTTGAAAATTCTTTTATGATCTAAAAGTATATTATGATACAAACAAAATTGAGTAGGAAATATGTGTGCCTTTTAAGATATGTTATATGTATATGACTACTGTATATAATACGATTGTGAAGCATGTGGGATATGATTGCATGTTGCATGTTTGGCTCATTGTAAACCTTGGTAATTCGAAGACAATTACATTTTCCTCTCTCATTCTCTTTTTCTTCTTCTTCTTTTCTCTTTTTCTTATCTTTTCTGCCGTGATGTTTTTTTTTCATTTTTTTTCCTTTCTTTCCCTCTCCACGTTTCTTTAATCGCCCATTTTACTAATTGTTCCTCTTTTTTTTTTTTCCTTTCTTTCTCTGTTTATTTAGTCAGATAATATTATGCTAACATGATTTTAAGATGGGTTAAAGGATAGTTTAGGAAATAATCAAGCTTAAGCTAGATCCTACTAGATTAGGGTTATACATTAATAGAACAATGGCTCATAGTTCCCGATAATGATGAGCTGAAGAGAGAAGTCTTGAAAGAGGCTGTCAACTCCCAGTTCTCTATACATCTGAGAAGTATTAAGATGTATAGACTTGAATGAGAACTTCTAGTAGAGTGGAATGAAAAGGAATGTTGCCGAGTACGTGTCCAAATGCTTGGTATGTTAACAGATGAAAGCCGAACATCAGAGGCCTAGTGATTTGTTAAAGCTACTGGAAATACCAGAGTGGAAATGGGAGCACATTTCCATGGATTTCATGGTTGGGTTGCCCAAGACCAGATTAGGCAATGATTGTATTTAGGTAATTGTGGATAGGCTAAAAAAGTCAGCATATTTCTTATGCATTCCACCACATCCATAAAGAAGTTAAAAGAAATGTATGCAAATAGTATTGCGCTTAAAACTTCATGGGGTGCCATGAGTATTGTGAAAGTTTTCTTGAAAGATACAACATATCAGTAGATATTTAATTTTATCTATGGATCACTAATTAATTGAAATATAATACCTTTTAACACCAAACAAACTAGATAATTCTTTATCTTGATAACTACCAAATAGTATTTGATTAAAAATAAATACACACTAATTAGAAATTTAGACAAGATACTTCTTAATTTCTCCATTATACTTAACATGTCATATATGAATTTTTTAAATAAAATATGTATCCAAATTAGGGATAATATCGTTATTGTCGTACAAATATCACAAATAGTTCTTAAGTAATAATAAACGTAGTTAATTGCATTTTAACCATTTTGTGTTGGATTAAATATATAATGAATTCAAATACATACTCAATAATAATGCTCCTTAGTTGTCACTCAATATAATATACTTAATTTTTTGTCATTTAGTATGTCTGAGGTTTTAAAAAATAAAAATAAATAAAATAAAAAATAAAATTTTGTCATTTATTTGATTTAATTATTAAAAATTTCATGTAATATCTTTATTTTACTAATATTATTTTAATATATAAATTAAATATATTCATCTTCCCCGAGATTTTAAGCTAGTCATATTATATTTTAACTCTACACTTATTTAAACTAACTTTTTAATTTGTCTTTATCTCAATAATGAAGGATAAGATATCATAAATTAATTTTTAAAAAAATATACCCACCCTATAAGTGATAACAAAATTAAGACGAAAGGAGTATAAGTCTTACAACGCAACTCTCTTCTTCCCATAACAGCAACACGGTCCACCAAAGACAGATAAATTATGGGTTAATTATAATATGCACTCTTGAATTATTAATGTTTTGCACTTTACATTTTAAATTATTAATTTTAGTATTTCAATATTCTATATTATCAATTTTTAGCACATTATTCAAATTGATTAAAAATTAGTGCATTTTTTTAAGTATTTTTAGGTGAAAAGACTTTAATAACTTAACCTTAATTTACATTTGATTAATAAAATATTCTTATTCATATATTGGTATGAAAGTTTTTTCATAAAAAAAAAGCTATAAAAAATGATTAATTTTTAACTAATTTGAGTAATGTATCAAAAATTAATAATACGAGATCTTAAAGTATATAATTAATAATTTAACGTACAAAGTGTAAAACAATAATAATTCATGAGTTTATTTTACAATTAACCCTAAATTAAATATCCTATGAAGAATCATTGTAGAACGCAAAGAAATGAAGAATTTGACCTCACTCCACCAACTCTGCAAGGCATGTCAGCTAAGCCACCCTAACAAACAATTATTTTACACGTAATGTTACGCTAACGAACTTTTCATGCTTAATGTAGCGTTACTTTTGACGAGTGCAGTTAAATAATTTATATTATTTTTTCATAATTTCTTTTTCGAAAATGGCCAGAGTAAAACATTAGAACCTTTTTGACTTGTTCTTGGAAAATGGTAAATTTTTCTATGTGTGATATCCATACACAAAAAAAATGGCCTTAGGAAATGACCACACTAAAATATTAGTACTTTGTGTCCTCGATGATAAATAATTGTCATTTTAAATAATTTATCTTTGTATAATATTATCTGTCACTTTAAAAAATTAAGGAAGTATTAAATGATATTTTTTCAATTTTTACTCTTAGGGTGTGTTCGTTTGGATTGAAAATATTTTCTTCTTTGGAAAATATTTTACATGAAAAAATCCATTTTCTATACAATTTTCCGGTGTTTGGTTGACAAAATGAAAATATTTTGAAATAAAACATTTTAACGGTTTTATCTTTAATTTTATGAATACAAGTTAAAAAAAAAACTTATAACAATGGTAATAAATACCTTACAAGTAATTGTGATTAATAAAAAATTGATTTTGTTCAAAATTAAATGATAGTACAATATAATAGTAAAATATTCATAATGATAGTTATATTAGTGTGTGACCCATGATTGAGAGAAAAACGAATGAAAAAGAATTCAAAGCGAACCAAGTAAATAAGTTTAGCAAACGAAATTCTAAAAGTAAGTATTTGAGGTTTAATTTCACTCTTGAATTATCCGAAAAATAACTTACGCTCAAAAATTCCATAAGTTATTTCAGCCAGAGGAAGGAAAATTGGAAAATATTTTACACCGAAAAATATTCTCCAGTGTTTGGCACCAAAAGAAAAATATTTTCTTGAAAATATTTTCAATCCAAACGAACACACTCTTAGTACTATATTAATGAAGGAAGAATTATATAGTTAAGATATTAATACAAAAGGGTAATATAATCATTTTGAACTATCTTTTTATAAAATTGATATAATTTAATAATTTTTTTAATTCATGTGCATCAATTAAAAGTAACAATTATTTTGAAAGGAAAAGAGCTTACTTATTCATTTACTTGGGGACTAAAAAAACACTATTGTTATTTTGTACAGTGGATAAAAACCGAGAGTTGATTTAACAAATACAATTCTAAATGATTCCTAATACAAACGAGTAGATCGATAACATATTTATTGCAATGTTCTTACTATGATTCAAAGTGGCTTTCACCAATAAATTGTCTCATTCGAATGGAATATGTATTTTAGAATTTGTACCTAAATTATTCTTCTTAATTTATGTTCCTAAATTATTCATTTTAATCCTTCTAAATAGTTTTTTTTTTTTTTTTTCAGCAGAAGAGATGAAGTTGATACAATGGATATGTTGGTTGATGAAAGAGCGAGAGTTTAACAATTTGGATTAACCCTTGAATGCTGATGAGTGATAACAAAATTTTTTATTATATTTTGGATCACAGTAAATGAATGTGCTTAAAGATAGGACAGCATTGGTAATTAAATTTACTAGTCTTGCGGGTACATTTTACATGTGTACAATTGCAATTCTATATTTGAAATTGATCAGAAAAAGAAAAAAATAAAAATAAAAATTAAATTGGGATTACGGGAATTTTTTTTTTGAACACTTATAGAAAGTTATGTGCACGATGATATAATATTTTAACAACTTTTTTTTCTTTTTATTTTAGTCTCACATATAATATAATTTTAAAAAATCAATCAATTTTACGTTATACCAAAATTACCTTTTGTTCTTACGTAAATGGCTCAAGTTGGATAGCCGTTATTTATGACTAGTGTTATTTGTACAATCATATGTGTGCATAAAAGTATACTAAAATTTTCCAAAACTTAAATACAATTAAATTAGAAGTTTGTGTGTACAATTTTGTATTGGGTTGATGAAGAAGTTATTTGGTTGTGGGAAGTTAGTGAGGTGTAGGAACTTACAAATTTGTAATATAGATGGATTGCTGATTACCAAAAATTAAGAATTACATCAGAAAAAAGCTCTTTTATTATAGAAAGTATAAGAGACTGAATCTTATACATATTATTGTAAAATAATTATTATAGGCAATTTTTAATATGTGAGGTAAGATGGAATTAAAAAACCTGTTTAAGAAATGTAAAATATTATTTAAAAATAATGGGAAAAAAAAATAATATCGGGCAAATCACAATTGACAAGTAAGAAGCAAAACAAAAAAGGGCTTTCGAATGATGAAAGCACCTTTGGCGCATTGTAGAACATATGGCATCAGTTACTCCGTCTCTTCCTCCCACTTTCCCCACCCATACCAAATCCTCATTCCCTCAGTTTTCATCGATCTCGCCAGAATCTTCCAGATTCTTTCCCGTTCCCTCAATTTTCCATTTCCCTCCCCAACATTTCCTCTTTTACCTCCACCTTTTCACTAATCCTTATCCGCTAAGTAAGACCCTTTGTCGTAATTTCAAAATTCTCTCTCTTTGTTTACTAGTACAGTAGCACTCTGACTGACTTCCTCAGCACGACTACTAGTGTATAAATTTGGTTAATCTAGCTCTCAGATTCAGAAAAAAAAATTCACTTCAAAATTGTGCATCGTATAATACTCGAAATCGAAATGGAAGGAAAGGGTGGTTACAACAAAAACTACGGCCGTGGAAGTGGTGGATCTGCTGGCCCTGAATTAGAGCCGTGGCCGTGGCCGTGGCCCTGGCCGTGATCAGCAGGATCAAAATTTCCGAGGAGGTCGGTACCACCACGACGGTGGTGGTAGAGGAGGAGAGAGGGGTCGTGGCGGGCCCGGCATGGGTGGTTCCGATTACAGGCCTCACGTCCCCGTTGGGGGTGGGGTGGGACCCACGGGAGCCGGGGTTTGGAGTGGTAGACCGTGGGGTCCATCTACTACTTCTGGTTCTACTCAATCATCAACTGGTCAGCAGCATCCTGTGTATCAACCTCGGACTCCTCCTCCTCCTGGTAGACCGTGGGGTCCATCTCCTCCTTCTACATCGTCTTCATCGCCATCAACTGGTGGTTCTCGACCTACTCAGCCTCAGCAGCAGTATGTCAAGAAGACGACTGAGAGGTCTTCTCATCAATCTACCTCTCCTGGTATTTTTATTCTTTTCTTGGTGTTCATTTTTTTTTTTTTTTGCTAAATTTATTTTGTTCGACTTGATTTTCTGGGATTTGAATTTAGAGGAAAATGTACATATTTTTTTGATGGACTTTATGCAGCAAAATTCAGGAAATTGTGTTATTTTGCACCATACATAGTTGTTTGATATCTGGATTCTGTTATCTTAAAACTTGCAGTTTAGAGTGTTAGTCTTTAATAACAGACTTGGTTTGTTAATTTGTGCAGATCCAGTTCAGCTAAATTTTGGATCACTGATGATTTCGGATCTGAAATCAACGTCATCGGGGGAGAAATCAGAGAATAAAATGGTGCCTATAAGAAGGCCTGACATAGGTAGTCTTGCTGTTAGGAAGGTCAGTCTTCTTGCTAATCATTTCCGGGTGGAATTCAACCCGAACGCCACTATCATGCATTATGATGTTGATGTTAAGCCAGTTATGCCCAATGGAAATCAGTCTTTGAGAAGATCAATTACTAAGGCTGATATGCATTCGATTAGAGAAAAGCTTTTTGCTGATAAATCCCTGAAATTTCCGGTAGATATGGCTACTTATGACGGGCGAGAAGAATATCTTCAGTTTTGTTCCATTACCAACTGGGGAATTCCAAGTGAAATTATCTGATGGGGACGATGGAAGGGTTCGCACTTACATTTTCACCATCAAAGAGGTGAATCAGCTAAAGTTCTCTAAGTTAAAAGACTACATGCTTGGAAACCTCCCGCATATGCCTCGTGATATACTACAACCTATGGAATTGGTAATGAAGGATAACCCTTCTAAACTTAGGATCCCTGTAGGTCGAAGCTTTTACGCTCACGATTACCGAGAAAGTGTTGATCTCGGTCACGGAATTGCAGCATACAGAGGCTTCCACCAGAGCTTGAAGCCTACCTCGCAGGGTCTTGCTTTGTGTCTCGACTACTCAGTCTTGGCATTTCGCAAGCCTTTGCCGGTTTTAGATTTCCTGAGAGAGTGTTTTGAGGAAATTAGAAGAGTGGATGACATTATGGGGATGATAAGAGACGTTACTAATGTTTTGAAAGGGTTGAAAGTTAGAGTCGAACCCATCGTCACACCAAACAGAAATATACTATATCAGGGCTCACGGCAAAATCCACACGTCAAGTTGCATTTGACCTTGTAGATCCAGATGGCCATTCTCCACCCAGAAAAATCAGCATTGTTGATTATTTCAGGGAGAAATATGACAAGCAAATTACCCTTCTGAATATCCCTTGCTTAGACCTTGGTAAACCGAACAAGACAAATTATGTTCCAATGGAATGTTGTGTGTTGGTTGAGGGACAGAGGTATCCAAAGGAGTACTTGGAAAAATATGAGAAGGATGCAGCCGTGCTTTTGAAGAAAATATCACTGGCTTCCCCAGCGGAAAGAAGAAGTACAATCTGTGAAATGGTGCGGGCTGACGATGGACCTTGCGGGTATGTACCACTTAAACAAAGCCCTTATTCGTGTTTGATTTACATCTTCATATTTAATTCTTTTTATTCTATACCTTTAAACAATTTTCAAGTTTGGTGATTCAATTGTTATGTGGCTCTACACTCACTTGACTATTGTCAAGCAGGGGTCGTAACTCATAAGTCGATCTTTAAGTTGGTTGTCCAACATAAATTCTTCTTATTCTTTTTTTTTTATTGCATATTTTTTCCTACAATATTTTTGCTGCCCTTGATTACTTCACTCCTTTAGGGAAAAGTATACACAAAAATTTATGTATTGTTCTCTCTCCCAACTTCCTATCTTATTCCCCATACTCTGGTATTTTTTAGTTTTCATGCAAATGGCTATGTTGGTTTAAGCAGAATTACCTGTTTTGGAAAGAAACTTCTAGGCTACACGCAATGTTATAATGAACTTGCAGAATGGATGTGGAATGAAAATATTATTCTTGAGAAGTTATTGTCCTTATTGATTGATTTTGTGTGTGAAACTGACTAGTTCATAGAATGATGAATTATATACTGGACAAATTTTGGAGGTTTTGAATCTCAGGGACAGTAGTATTCATCAACATTTTAAAGCACTTATAAAAATATTAGATGTCCCTAGTAATGTGCATCCTGTTAACTTTCTACTGTTATTTGTGCATTATAATTTATAAGTTGCATTTTAAATGATGCATGTGATGAGTGACCAGGTGACATTTCTCAATCTTATTGTATGTGTTCTCCGTGTGAGACAACTCACTAAGTTTTCACCTTTTAAATGGTGCAGAAATGTCGTTAAAAACTTTGAAATGGAAGTTGAAAAAGATATGACTTCTGTTGAAGGTCGCGTCCTTGGTGCTCCTGAATTGAAGTTAGGTGCTTCAAATGGCACAGTGTGTCCTGTAAAAGTTGACCAAGAGAAATGCCAATGGAACCTTGTTGGGAAATCTGTTGTGGAAGGAAAACGGCTTGAACGTTGGGCCTTGATAGATTTTACCTCATATAGCCGATCTAAACTGCGGAGGGACGAGTTTATCAATAAATTGATGCAGCGCTCTTGGAAACTTGGAATGCACATGGAACATCCTCTTGTTTGCCATGTTACTGGAATGAACGAACAACCTTTCTCCTCAGTTATTAGGATTGATGGACTTCTGAGAAAGGTTATTGCTGAGGCTCGTTGTAAGAGTGGCATGCAATTGCAACTGATTGTTTGTGTGATGGCTGACAAGGATCCTGGCTACAAGTATCTTAAATGGGTCTCTGAGACACAAATTGGTGTAGTGACTCAATGTTGCTTGTCATATCTTGCTAACAAGGGACAGGACCAATATCTTGCAAATCTCTGTCTCAAGATTAATGCAAAGCTTGGTGGTAGTAATGTAGAACTTAATGAAAGGCTTCCTCATTTTGTGGATGAAGATTATGTAATGTTCATTGGGGCCGATGTAAATCATCCTGCGGCACAGAACTATACTTGTCCATCAATAGCTGCAGTAGTGGGCACAATTAATTGGCCTGCTGCCAATCGGTATGCTGCAAGGATTCAGCCCCAAGAGCACCGCAAGGAAAAGATTGTGAATTTTGGAGCCATTTGTCGTGACCTGGTCAATAATTATGCCCATGCGCACAACAAGGTGAGGCCAAAGAAAATCATAGTGTTCCGTGATGGTGTTAGTGAAGGGCAGTTTGATATGGTGCTGAATGAAGAATTACTTGATTTGAAACTGGCCATCTATGATGATCATTATCAACCAACAATTACCCTTGTTGTGGCCCAAAAGAGACATCAAACTCGACTTTTTGTTGATGGCAGAAGGGATAGAGGTGCCAGTGGAAATGTTCCTCCAGGAACTGTTGTGGACACAACAATTGTTCATCCATTTGAGTTTGATTTCTATCTTTGTAGCCACCACGGAAGCCTGGGGACAAGCAAGCCTACGCACTATTATGTTCTTTGGGATGAAAATGCATTCACATCTGACAGGTTGCAAAAGCTCATATACAATATGTGCTTCACTTATGCTCGATGCACCAAACCTGTTTCACTAGTTCCGCCAGTCTATTATGCCGACCTTGTTGCCTATAGGGGACGGTTGTTCCAAGAGGTGGTGATGGAGCAATCTCTGATCTGCATCATCAGCATCATCATCTTCTGCAATATCCTCGACATCATTGTTATCTTCTGCTGCTTCATTTGACCAGAATCTCTACACTGCGCATCCAGAACTGAAAAATGTCATGTACTTTGTTTAGGCAATCTCATGAAGGCTGCTAATCTCCTTCACTCAGCATTGGCAGAGATTGTTCACTTCAGAAATACCCCAAAACGCCGATCTGTCTCCTTTCCTAAGTGACTAGCAAAGGAGTTTGTGCGTGAATCTAATGGGATTTCACTGTGTTTTCTGCTCTGATGCTTGTCAGAGATGGTGTGTACCTCTTTTTCGCTTTCTTGGTTTGATGTAGCTGTAGGTAGTGGAGCATGGTCAGGCTATACCCTTGTGTTAGCTACCTAATAAACAGTTTGTCATGTGTTAGATTGGGTTGTTCTGTGTATTGTCAGTTACTGCTGGGAAACTGGTTTGAGTTTCTCTTATTTAAATAAACTAGTGTGTGTTGAGATGCTATCATACGTATCATAGGTGGCTTTTGATTGTTCCAAGTATTTGTATTCTTGTTCTCATGCCTAGAGCATAGTGCAGAAATTAAATGTTTTGGAACCTTGTGTATTTTATGAATTACTATAGTCTCTTTTTGGTGACCTTGTTGTGCATGATGGCTGTCCATGTTCTTTGTCAGTTGATCCACATTTCTTTGTTTTGTCGACTTACTAAAGTCTCTGAATTCTTTCTACAAAATTTATTCAAAAGTTGTTGACGTCTTTAATTTGTCCGAGGACTTCAAATACTTGTGGTCGTTCAGTTGGTTTCTTCCTTTTATTTTAGAAGGCAGCCAATTAATAGAAAGATGATATCATAATAACAAGGAAAATAATTTCTGTGTAATAGAGTTCAGAATATTCCCATTTTTTTGTAGACATAGTCGGTGATGATTTCGGATGATTGCAATTCATTTTTAGAAGATGTATCCACAATTAAGTGATAAGTTCGTTGGTGGGTTTTTGTAAGACAACAGATTTTTCTGGAAGATGGAGTGATTATCGTTTGATATTTAATAGTCTCTTAAATATTTACAAAATATTTCTTTTAATCCTTCGAATATAAAATGATGAGTTTTGATGTTTTAAAAATCTAAAGTATATGTTTTTGGTTCTTGAACACAATTTCAGTGGTATTTTGGCTTGAAAAAAAATAAATGATCGTCCCATATCAAGATTTTCAATGATAAATTAAAAATAAACTTTATTTTGTCCCAAATCTCACTGTCACCCCAAGTCCACTGGCACCGGCTAAAACAACACCCACCACTGCCATTGACTCTTTATAATATGGAACCAATTTCAACCAATCAGATTCACTAATTAAAAAGGAAAAAAGAAAAATCCAAAATCACCAAAGAAAAGTGAAGAAAGGGAACTGATTTTGTGGAAAGGAAAGTGGATGGAAGTTGGCGAAGAAGGGAAGAGACACACAAGGAGGGTGAGACGGGTGGAGTGGAGTTGAGGTGGGTGGCAATGGAGAGACTTTGGGGCAAAATAAAGTTTATTTCTAATTTTACTCTTGAAAATATGGACATGTATTTTTTCAGGCTAAAACACGATGGGAATTGTACTTAATGACCAAAATATATGTTTTAGATTTTTGAGGGATTAAAACTCATCATTTCATATTTGAGTGACTAAAAAATATTTTCTAAATATTCAAAAGATTATTTGTACGATTTTTCCTTTTTGTTTTAGAATGAATTGGACGACTGATAGAAAATGCATTTTGCACCCAGAATACGTGGGATAAGTAGTTTTTTATATTTCCTAAGATAAAGACCTAGTAAATAATTCTTACTTTGAAAGGTGAAGATTAACCATTTATTTATTTTACACTCTGAAAACTACTCAAAACAAATAAATACAAAAGTGAATAGAAAATGACAAAAAAATTTGGGAAACTTCTATGTTCAATTAGATGAATCATCTAGTGAAGCATATGCTTCCATAACAGGGAATCAATTTCTCGAATTGCTTGTGATGATTAAAGATCTAAATCAGATATAAGCTCCTTTGCTGTCCATGTCACTTGGGAGAGTTTGTCAATCTCATTTATGAACTCTTTAGTGATCAATGTTTTTAATCTACCTACAAAATCTGGGAAAAAATTGAAAATGTCAATAGTGAAAATTCGTAAAATATTTAAATTGATCAAAATAGAGCACTTTTGGTTAATAGATTATCTAGCTCATACCTGAGCCCTTCAGGAGATTGAGTAATGAAAAGGAAGCAAGAACTCTTTCCTCCATAGTTTTATCATAATTCAAAGCTTCTAGCAGCTGTGGCACAAGGATTGAGCATGCCAAAGACTGAATATTTCTTTCTTCAGATAGCTGGACAAAACAGCTAATCCAAGAAACAGTAACTAGGCTCGCTCTTGCTAAACTAGGAATTCCGTTGGCTATGGAATCAGAAAGAGCGACGAGCAAATTCCTTCTTCCATTTTTAAGCATAACCATTGCTGTTCTCCTTTGCCAGTTTTGTGCTGCTTCGTCGTCTCTCTCACTCTTAGGTCCACTGTCTCTTACCTGTAGATTGTCAACAGAAACTAAATCAATAGTATTGACATAAAAGGAACCTAAAACTTCATGTTCATTAGTCATCTTCTTTTATTTAGCTTCTAAACCATTGCATTGAGCGCCTCAGTCCTTACACATGAAGCTGAAGAATGCGGAAGTTGCTTTTGTTGATTACTTTCGAAGTATAGAGGGACATACCAGATGTGTGAAGTCATGGATTGTAACCTTGTTGCTCCTGAATGAATCTAATGAGTTTCCATCAAAGCCTGCTTGTTTTAAGATCCATTTTTCAGCAATTGGCTCTCCTGTATATGAAAATTGGCCGGCCAATAGCAAGAGAGCTCTGGCTGACTGCTCCTGGACTTTCACATTAAGTACTCGACAGTCCAATGCTTTTACAATTTCTTCTATAGCCTCGTCTCTATATACACTGCACTCAGAAAGATCTCCTGGCAATGTGAGTCCTAGTAGATTAGGATCTCCCTGCAGATGATGATTTACCCAAAGTAATGTGTCAGTGACATGTTGAAAATCTCAAGACGAATAGTGGAATTGAACGAAGGAATAGACTTTTCGTCTTACCAAAAGATCAAGCTGTAACAATATTGCTGCAACAACAGGACGTTCTTCTGGTTGAGCCCTCTGAAGGTAGACTAACAAAATGTGCAAGGCATTCATTCTTCCCCATCCTTTTATCAGTTCATTCAGCAATTCTGTTCTTTGATAATGCCTGGATTTGATAATCGTTATAATGAGTTCGATACAAAATTATTAATCTTAATACTGTCTTTGCGAGCTACTCTCCAGCAGCTTGCTCGTTAACCACACCTTATCTTACCTGTGAAGGCAGAAAAGCTCTCTCAGCAATGCAAATGCTTGATGTTGAGTTGTCTTGTCTCTCAGGACAAGGAGGCAAATGAGGGATTCTTTGTTCAAGTTTTGGGCAAGGTAGTGTCGACAGCTTCCATCGGCTTGAATACAACAATAAATGATAGAAGCAGCTTTATTGACCTTTTCACATATATCGCCTATCTCCATCCTTCTTACCAGCAAGTTTAATCCACCAAGAGAAACAACATATCTGGCATTCTCAATATTCTTATCTTCATCAAAACAATTAAGAAGTTGGTCTAAGAAGTAATAGGCAGCCACTTGAGGACTGCAATGGATGGAGAACAAGGTTTGTGACTGATCTCCAAATTCTAACACTCGGAGGACCAGTGGGATCCATTCCATTGCTATCATCTGTTTTGCCTTTGGCCTAACTAGATAAAGGAGAACTGCGGTTTTCAGAAATAGGCTGTTGTCTCTCAGTAGTTTCATAAAGATATCAAGCTGAGGGTCGAAATTCAGTATGATCTTTGCATTCAACTCCTTTTTTGTTGCGATTTGTGCTAAAACTGAGATAGCAAGTTCTAAGATTTCATTGTCACTAGATGCAGATAAAACCTCTAGTATTGCTTCTATCACACGTGACTTTGATATTGCAGTTTCTACTGTAGGATCTCCGGGTCAGAATCAAGCCAAGCCTTGGTCATCAAACGGATTGCTGTTTCACACTCAATTAGGCCATCTGAGGTGCAAATAGTTCTAACAGCGCTACTTATATCATTTGACAGAGAAACGCGTCTACTTCTATCCTTTTCTATTGATGCATTGCGCAATGTATTGTCTTTATATACTCCGTGTTCTGCTGTGTCACTCCTGCAATTTAAAAGGCGGAAATAGTCTGATTGCTTTTCGCCCAGCCAAAGCTCAGCTTGTACTTTTCTATGACTTGTGGTTGATGACCTTTGGCTCCCCAATGATCTTGTCTGTTAATAATATAAAACAACTCAATCAGCTGAGAGACATCATTCAAGTGTCTTAGTTAAATGTAGAACAATTTCGGATATTCGGGTCACCTACTTCCAGGTCAAGTTTAGCTTGCTTAACAGAATACTTCTTTTGTTCTTCTGAACATGAATGATAGTTTAAATCTCCATGCTTATCACTCAATGTCTTTGACTGTCTCATTTCCAGAATGGGACCAAAAATAGCTCGATAGCTTCAACGATTTGAAAACTAATTAGTGAAGATGGAAAGGCTCAGATGGCAGAATATGCCACAATCAAATAAAATGAATTTACTATTTTATTAGTACGTAACATATTCAGTAAAATGCATGTTGGCTCACTTACAGAGATGACTTGTTGGAGGACTGCGAAGTAAAAGATTCAGAATGTCTTCTTCTTGAAGGTCCACGATTCAGTGTCGAAGGCAGAGGCACAGAAGGAACAGCAGGGGCTTTAGCCCCATCTTTAAGCCACTGCTTGTAGTAAAGAGCATACTTCTGTGTTCCAATATCCATTCGGTCGTTATATACCTTATCCAAAGCTTTCATTTTCATATCCTTATCCAGATACATTGAGTTGGAGACAGATTCAAGCTCCTCATTGTACCAAATCTTGAGATGAAGAAGGTAAGGAAGAAATAAATGCTCCCAAAGTTCAGGAAGCAAAAGTGTCCGAGCAATAAAAAGTAAAGGCGAATCGCAAAATACTTGCAGGAGATGTCTTGCTGATATTTGATCACTTTTATGTATCTTGTAGACAATTGATAAGTAAAGCTGTGTACAAGCAGCAAGTTGGGAATTTTGCGCTTCACATTTTATACCATTCTTTGAACTCTTAGAATTTAAAGATGCAATAGTACTACTTAATAGCCTAATGCAATATTGCAATGACTTCAAATTTAACTCTTTTTCTGGCCCTTGATCTTCTACCAATCTCTCAACATTCACAATTCCCAATTCCATTTTCTCCCAATCTCCATTATTTGCATCCTCAATCCAACTAAAACAAGAATAGCATTTAGCTCTTATGGTTTCGCGAAATTTCTTGTCTCTCAAAAACTGGCCAATGTAGCCACCAAGTATAGAAACAACTGCTCTAATAGCAACTTCATCAAGTGCAGGCTCATTTCTTCTAAAGAATCCCTCATCAGTGGTCCCTATCATGGATTTCCACGAATCAGATCCCGCTCTCTTTCTTCTTGTTGATGAAGACACAATAGAGCCGTTACGCGAAAAGGCCTTATCGGTCTTTTGCTGCTTTGGAGCATCAAAGCTTCTTCTGCGTTCATGGCAAACATAAATAGGCAATACAATGGACTCATCCTGAGCTCTTCTGTCTCTGAACTTCACCTTCTTTTCATGACCTTTTTGAAGCTTTCTGCGACTCTCAAATCCGCCTTCCACTAGCAGTTCCTGCAAAGATGCCATGCTTTTGTAGTAGATTGTGTAAGGATATGAAGGGCCAGAAAAGTGGCAATTGTGCAGACATTCCCTCAAAAGCCACAGAAAACAATAATTGCAACTTTGGTCGAAGTGCCAGAGGTGATGAATGCCTCAGAAATGAGGACAAAAATGAATGGCTGAAGATTGGGAACCTCTTAGATTCCTACATTTTAAAATGTCACTTTACACACTGTCTATTTTACATTATCCGTTATTTTAAAAATTTGAAAAAATATTAAATGATATTTTTTTCAATTGTTTGTTTACTATTAGTGCAACATTAATAAAGGGAATATTATGTAGTTGAGATATTAACCGGTAATTTGGTTACTTTGAATTATCTTTTTGTAAAATGGTAATTTGGTTACTTTGAATTATCTTTTTGTAAAATTGAAGTAATGTAATAACTTCCTTAATTTGTGTGTACTAATCAAACGTGACATTTATTTTGAAACCGGGGGAGTGCATTGTACCCTATAATGTCCAATTCCTGAATTCGGTAATAGATCAGTGTACAAAACTTTATTTTTTAAAGTACTAGTATGGAAGCACACGCTTTGCACATTTAGATATACTAATTATTTGATATTTATTACTACGAATTAAATATTAAAGCATGTATGGAGATCGTAATTGTTTGATTTTTTTCAGTTCATTTCATTTTCTTCTTATATAATTCCTAATTAATATTTAACTAAGTCAAAAAAAAATTTGTCGGATATGAGAAATATTTGTTCATAGGTGATTTTTGTACATTTCTTTTATATCTACGTCATTTTGTTAGAAACAAAAGAGATTTGTTCAGTTTAATAGTTCAAGTAATTTCATGAAACATAAATAATTTTGTCACGTAAATAATACATCTACCTTGTAATTTTAAAAATAAAAGTCTATTTTCTTGGTTGAAATTTATTGAAAATTTCTACCATATAATTTCATTGGTATTCCCTACAACTTCGAAGATAAGAAAAATCTAAAGGATCAGCATATTGGAGCACAATGCATGACATGAAATAGTATTGAAATTTATTATTACATCCATTTTTGTAAGTTTAGTAATCAAAGAAGGGAGTGTAGTCTTGAAAAATGTTGACAAATTATAGAATTTATTGGAATCGTTTATTTTCTTCAATTATTCAAGTGTTATCTTAACAACTTTGGAGGGCCAAATTGAGGAACACATTAGGATATTTATTGTTGTTTAGATGACCAAATTGAGATTCTTTCAGGTTTAGGGACACATTAGGATATTTATTTTTGTTTAGATGACCAAATTGAGAGATCTATTGATTCTTTCAATTTGGAGGACTCTATTAGAATTTTTTTTCAATTTGAGGGGTTAAATCGAGAATTTTTAATTTAAAAGACCATATTGAGATTTTTGCTTAATTTTAGGGCTAAAATGGTATTAACCCTTTAAAATAACTTTGTTTTCCTTCATTTTCTTTTCTCAAGCAAAATTTTCCATTTTCTTTTTACAAATTTGTTAATATGCATATAAATGTTGTCTAGTCTATTAGTGTATCCACAATTTATATATGTTGATAATAGTTATATGCGTAATTCCATTTAATGACATCCAATTAAGTTTTTTTTTTATTAACTTTATTTAATTAAGTCTCACAAAGTTAATTTTACTAAGTTAATTTTACTTTCTCTTTTACTTTTTTAGGTTTCTTTTTTCTTTAAAGGTCCAAAAGTATATAAAATATGTAAATTTATTTTTCAAGTAAATTTTATTTCTTTATTATTGCTTGATTTTTAAAATCCATCCCAATAAAATTATTTTCTATTGGTATTCTTTAATTTGTATATCTTATTTCTAATATTCAATTATATAAAGAAATATACTTTAATCAAATTTATTTTTTAATATGAAGCTTTAAAAGTAGCTTTTATTTCCTTTTTTTACTCTTTGAGGAGTATTTACATAAATAGCCTAAATAATCATGAAAAAGATATTCTAGGTAGGACACATAACAAAGTCATTAAATTTTATAATGACAGTAACTTCGAAAAGAAAATCTAAATCACTAAATTAGATTCCCTCATTTATTATAGTCTAGATTGCACTGTCAAAGAAAAATAAAAAATAAAATATTTTTAGTCTATAAATAAAATCGTAAAATAGGATCTCGCCTATAATTTTTTTAGCATATGACAAAATATTTTTGTTGCCTAACAAAGGGTCTGAAGTATAATAAATTCAATCAAATATGACCTTTGAAGACTTGACACGTACAATTTTCAATTTATATATTGGGTTGAAAGTATAATAAATTTAGTCAAATATGACATTTAGAAGGCCTAACAAGTACAGTTTTTAATTTATATATTTAGAATATAGTGTAGTAGGTTTTTCTGAAAACTTTATTTATTTTGGTGTGGATGGCATGCAGGCCTATGTTTCATAGTTTTAACATATAAGAATGTTTTTTATTTTCTTATACTCCTTTTTATCTTCTTGTTGTTTTTTTAATTGGTTAGTTTTAGTATTCATAGTAAATCACAAGGGTAATAAAGGAAAGGAAAGGAAATATAATTTTTCATTGCAAGTCAATCTTTTTATGCCAAATTTCAACATGGACTAAATTTGTTAAGCAAAAATCAAACCTTTAAATTTCAGGAGGTAATTTAATTTTTGAAACTAAAGAGTAGGTAGGTACAATTATTCCCAATTTTAGCTGAGGAGTCTGCAAAACCCACACATGGTGGAATAAATACTAACATTTTGTTATAAAAAAAAAATACTCTTGTCACTACCCCTTAGTATCTCGAATCTGTGACTACTAAATTGTAGGAGAAAGTCTGTCTCTTAGGTACATCACCGTCTTACCACTTAACTTGCATTTTGTTATCAATTACCTACCCTACTCATGCTCTACTACTACTACCTACTACTTGTTTGCCTGCTTGTTGCTTGAGTGTTTCTTTCTCTCTATTGAGAATTTTTTTTATCATTGTTGCTGACTACTTTACCGACAGGTGTTAGAGTTTGCTCATTGACTGTTGGCCCCATGAGCTATTGGTTAGCAATAAATATCAAATAAGCCATAATTTGATTAGAAATTTCATAATGTATTTCTATGACACGTTAATAGTATTTTCACTTTGTCATTTTATTTAAATGTATTTCTATGAGTAAATGGACGTCAAATAAAGAGAAAAGCTATGCTAGGTGTTTGTGTTAGTGTGGAATGGATAAATTTATTTCTTTTATGGCTTCATATTGAAACACAAAATGATGTAAGCCGTTTAGTTAACAATTGTTAATTAATATATTATCGTTTAACAAAAGAATAAAAAAATAAGCTAGGGGTCAAATCCTTCGTCACATAATTGATTGTAGAAGAATTCAAGATGAACTCATTGATTTTTCTAGATTTAATGCACATAAAGTTCTTAGATTTAGATATTACAAAAGTAGATTATTTAACACCTTTTTTTCTTTTAAGTAAACCATCACTAAAATCTTAGTTCACAAACACATGAATACATTCTTTAACCTTGTTGGTCCCAAAGCAACCTAAGAGAAGAGGGGGTGAATTAGGTTTCAAAAATTTCTTTTATAAAGATTAAACTAATTGAGACTTTTTCACCAACAAATAATATAATGAAGATAGAATCAACGAAGCTTAAGGAATGTAAAGAAAGTAAGAAAGGAGATTAAACAAACAACACTTCCAAGCTAACAAGCTTGAAGTATTAATCCACTAGAATGCTTCACAAGTTTGGTGAGCCAATAATCTTTACAAAGTAGGACAATTCTTGCTCATACTAAAACTCTTCTAGTTGAGCCAAGAATTTTACTCACAACCTCACTTTTGTACAAGATCACAATAATTATCACTCCACTCAAAATTTTGAATTGCACTCTAAGCTACACACAAATACAATTTAGCATTGTAGCCAATTTCCACTCAAATTGCTCTTTTCTAAGGCTTGTATTCAATGTATTAGATTATCCTTACAGAGCAATAGAATAGTTATTTATAGGAGCAATAAATTCTGGTTGTAACTACTTCCCAACGGTTCAATAATAAATGCACAAAAACTAGCCGTTAAGGGTTTCGGCCATCAGAGATAAAGATGGTACGTTCGACACAACATCTGATCTCAGTATAGTTGGTGAAGGATATCGTTCGGATGGCCGTGCATGCGTCCGTTTCATCGTCCGGACTGGGTTTCGAACGTCCTGTTCGTCCGAAGCAAGATTTGTTCAGACAATTGTATGCGTCCATTGATGAGCTTAGGATTCTTGATTCTTATCAATCGGACAGAAATATATGTCTGAGGGATATTTACTCGGATGTGCCTGTGCGTCCGTTGCAGGAGCATGAAGAAGTTTGCGTTTCTGATTGTCCGTTCGGACGGTGAAATGCGTCCGAGTGAATCTGTATCGGACGCTCTTGTTTGTCCGATAAAATACTATAGTTCGGACGGTGTACTGTGTCTGAATGACATATTTCTAGCAGAAAAAAAGATAGCAGACCTGCACAGCTTGTTTTTAGAGTTTAGTGCTTATGTCGTCATCAAAATAAGGTTTGAGAAACATCAATCTCCCCATTTTTGATGATGACAAACAGTCATTGAATAATCAAATATATCCAATCATGTATATACAAAATCAACAGATATGATTAATAGTACAATTTTGCATATTCCTACTCCTCTTTTTGACATCATCAAAAAAAGCTCCCCCTGAGTAAGTGCACAACAATAACAATAACAACATCGTCAAAATTAGATCATTACATGATAATGGCATCTATTTTAATTTAAAACCAATAATAACAATGTCAACATCTAGTTCAATTCCAAAACCAAACCAAAAAAAAAAAAATCAGAAGTAATGTCAACATACAAATCTTATTAATGACAGAGAATCTAAGTCGAGTCATTTTTCTTCTTAGAGCGTGTTTCGATCTTGCGCTTTTTGGTGGGGGCATCATTGCTAGTAGCTTCATTATCATCATCTCCGTCGTCGTATCGTTGCAAGATAAATTAAATGGATCGTCAATGTCCTTGTCGCCATCCTCATCAGCATTAGCATCAGTATCAGCATCAGCAGCACCTTGATCATCAATGCCCTCGTCGTCGCCCTCACGATCATCCTCTTCTGCAGCATTGTTATCACTCTCGGTAGAGGAGTCAAGGGGGTACTGAGATTGAATATTTACAAATTGAACTTGAGCTGAAGTAGACATGTCCAAGCTGAGTGCCTCTTGCAGGATCATTTGACGAGTTTCAAGACGCTTTAACTTGCAATTAGTGCGACGTTGGAAGGAGCTCACCTGAGTGCTCAAAGAACTGAGAAGGTTGCAAATGTGTGAAAGGGAAGGTTTGGAGGAAGAAGGGCGAGGATCATGGACTGGTGGAGGTATTTGTTTGAGATGGAAGGAAATGGGGAAGTGCCAGACCAGAGATAGAGGCTTGAGTTTTTGATCTTTCAATATCATAAGCAGCTTTAGTTAACCATTGAGCATTAAAAAAACGGAAGCCCTTTCGCTCAATGTAGGCTTTGTTGAAGTAGGGAGGGAATTGTCTATTGCCGCTGAAAGGTATGTCAAGATAATCAAACACTTTTGTGAGAAATTTGCTAAATGGAATGTTTCGCAGAGTATCGGTGAGAAATAGTTCCCACAAAGAACAGAAAAGGTACCCAAAATCAAGAGGAATCCCTTTGAAAACGCAGTAAAATAAGTAAAGCTGCATTTTTTTGGGCTCGGTGCGATGCCCGTCAATTGTTAACAATAAATTTGTGACAAGAGTGTATAAAATGTTCATTTCAGGAGTGAGCAAGATAGTCTTGGCTTCTGAGGCCTGTTTGAAATTGATATTAAAAATTGCTCTGATCTTGTCAATATCAAAATCAGTGTCCAGAGCGGGCCATTTGCATCCAAAGAAAAGAAATAAGCAAATTCATTCGGGGATGAGACTTCACATTCAAAAATGGTATTTATGATGTTGGAAGAAATGTCAAGATTTGTGTTGTTCACACGAGAAACTAGTGTACGAACAGTGGGGTCTTTTCTAAGGTTGGCTGTGAATTGGAGCACCATGTCATCATGATAAACAGGTAAGTCAATGTGAACTAGGTGACCCCAATTTTGTTTTTCTAAACAAGATTTGACAATTGAAAGATTAAATTCATCAAAAAGACCTTGAGAAACAGGTTTTTGAACGATGATAGATTTGCTAAGAAAAGATGTATACCGTTCAGATGCATTGGCATCTCTGAATTTTGGTAGGGGTGGATTTGTTGAAGCTTCAGGATTAGCGGATGATTCATTTTGCACTGGAGCTTTTCCTTTTGATTTACGTCCATGAGTTGCTGTTGAAGAGCCTCCACGAGATCGAACCATTATGAATTGAAGATATATATAAGAGAAGAAAAAAAGTGTGTGATTTTTGGGAAGTTGGTGGAAATTTGAAGAAATTTGATGGTAGATTGGTGAAATGGAGTGTAATAAGGGTAATGAACAATTTGGGAATGAAGATTCCTCAAACAATTTGACGAGAGAAAGAAGAAATTGTAAGAATTTTGATGGGGAAAAGTTTTCGCCATAAGAGGGTTCGGGGATTTGGCTGAGTCCGAAAGGGGGAAAATGAATGGTTTTAAGCGAGCAGAGGGACCGTTCATGTGTCCGAAAGCTGATGAACGGACGGCCAAAACTTAGAGTTATTGCGTCCGATATTTTCTCGGACGATGGGGAGCATCCGGTAGGATTCCAGTGGAAAAATGAAGAAAGTGAGGAAAATTCAGTCAGATCATAAGCATCCGAGACAGAGAGTCAGTTTTTGGACGAGTGAGAGCGTCTGACGGAGGGGGTTGTTCGGACGAGCATGTGCGTCCGAACTAATAGACTATGCCGATCTGAACTTTAAAATCCCTAAACGATTTCTGAGAGATTCAAATGTCTTGCACGATCTAAAGCCAAAGGTTTGGTAAAAATGTCAGCCAGTTGATCTAAATTAGACACAAATTCAATACATATTTCCTTTTTGCAAATAAGATCTCTAATAAAATGGTGCTTAACATCAATGTGTCTAGTTCTAGAGTGCATTATAGTATTTTTTGTCAGATTAATTGCACTAGTGTTGTCACACCTTATAAGCACACAATCAAAGACAACACCAAAATCTTTTAAAGTATGTTTCATCCATAGAAGTTGGGCACAACAATTTCCAGCATCAATGTATTCGGCTTCAGCCGTAGAAAGAGAAATAGAATTTTGTTTTTTGCTAAACCAAGACACAAGATAATTACCCAGGAGATGACACATACCACTAGTACTTTTTCTATCAATTTTACACCCAGCCAAGTCAACATTAGAATAATAATTAAATCAAAGGTAGAAGATTTTGGGTACCACAGACCAAAATCCATTGTGCCCTTTAAGTATCTAAAAATCATTTTTACAGCCATTAATTTGGAAGTGCGATTCTTTAGGGCAAGATTGAAACCTAGCACATAAACAAACAGCAAACACAATATCAGGTCTGCTAGTCGTTAAATAAAGTAGGCTTCTGATAATACCTCTATAGTATTTTTTCATCAACACTATTACCTCCTTCATCTTTATCAAGTTTGGTTGAGGTGCACATAGGTGTACCAACTAGTTTGCAATCTTCCATTCCGAATCGTTTGAGTAGCTCCTTTGTGTACTTGATTTGTGTAATAAATGTCCCTTCCTTTGTTTGGTGAACTTGAAATCCAAGGAAATATTGAAACTCTCCCATCATACTCATTTCAAACTCCTTTTGCATCAAGTGTGAGAAATCCTTGCACAAGCTTTCATTAGTTGCTCCTAAAATAATATCATCAACGTAATTTGAACAATTAGCAAATCATTGGAATTTGTTTTGGTAAAGAGAGTGGTGTCAACGACACCTCTTTTAAATCCATTTTCAATAAAAAAAATCTACTTAGTCTTTCATACCAGTTAGCTCTTGGAGCTTGTTTCAAACCATATAAGGCTTTAGAGAGTTTGAAAACATGATTTGGAAAATTTTTATTTTCAAAACCGAGAGGTTGTTCAACGAAAACTTCTTGATCAATAAAATCATTTAAAAAGGACTTTTGACATCCATTTGAAATAATTTGAAATCATTAAAACATGCATATGCAAGAAACATGCGAATGGATTCTAATCCAGCAACGGGTGCAAAAGTTTCATCAAAGTCAATAACTTCTTCTTGAGCATAACCTTTTGCAACAAGTCTAGCTTTGTTCCTTATGATCTCACCTTTATCATTTAATTTGTTTCTAAAAACCCATTTTGTTCCAATTACGGGATGAATTGATGGTCTTTCAACTAAGGTCCATACGTTATTTTTCTCAAATTGACTAAGTTCATCTTGCATGGTAATGACCCAAGATTCATCATTTAATGCATCATCTACATGCTTACGTTGAATGTGAGAAAGCAATGCACAATTACTATAAGTCATCAAAGGTTTATGAGATCAAGTTTTTACCCCATCGGATAGATCACCTATGATCAAATCTTGAGGGTGACTAGAGGCAAATCTCCATGCTTTTGGAAGATCTTTTGGAATATCCTCGTTCTTTTCTTCTTCATCATCTACTTGATGGTTGTTGACATCATTGCTTGATGTGATCTCTTGATGATCTTCATGGATAGTGAGCTTCTCATGCTCCTTTTGAATACCTACATCTTCATCTTCACATATATTTTTTGAGATAACATCATTAGCTTCATCAAATGTAACATGTACAACTTCTTCAATCAAAAGCGTTCTTCTATTGTATACTCGGTATGCTTTCTTGTCACTAGAATATCCCAAAAAAATTTCTTCATCCGATTTTTTGTCAAATTTACCAAGATTTTCTTTGGTTTTTAAAATAAGACATTTGCAACCAAAAACTTTAAAATAACTCACAACGGATTTTATACAAAACAAGAGTTCATAAGGAGTTTTGTTTAAAATGTGATCTCAACAAAACTCGATTCATGACATAACAAGCCGTGTTAATGGCTTCGGCTCAAAAATATTATGGTAAATCACATTCACTAATCATAGTTCTAGCGGTTTCTTGAAATGTTCTATTTTTCCTTTCAACAATACCATTTTGTTGAGGAACTCTAACAATTGAAAATTCATGTGAAATACCAAAATTCGGGAAAACCTTCAAATTTAAATTCGGCACCATTGCCACTTCTTAATCGAGTGATCATCAAATTTAACAAATTTTGAATTTTAGAAAACTATTTTACAAATTTTTCAAAAGCTTCATTTTTGTGAACAAAAAATGATACCCAAGTATACCTAGAATAGTCATCCACAATCACAAAAGCATATTTACGACCACCAAGACTAACATGTTGAATTGGTCCAAATAAGTCTAAGTGCAATAGTTCTAAAGGTTTAGAAGTAGACACACGATTCTTTGATTTAAAGGAAACTTTAACCTGTTTACCAAATTGGCATGCATATATCACAAATTTTATTTCTTAAAAACTTTAGTTTTCTTATAAACCTCTTACCAATTCTTTCTTAGCAAGTTTTTCAATTAAATCCATATTAAAAGGACAAAGTCTTCTATGCCAATGCCAAGGATTGTATATGGAAGCGGTAAGACATTTTACATTGCTATTACTAATTTTGTCAAGGTGAATCATATAAACATCATTGTACCTAGCACCCTTAAATAAAACAACATGATTTTTATCATGAATAAGACATTCATGCTTGGTAAATAACACATATAAATTTTAATCACAAAGTTGACTTACACTCTATAAATTGTAGTTCAAATTATCAGCAAGAAGCACATTCTTAATCAAGGTCTCACCATTTTTACCTACATTACCAATGCCGATTGATTTTGTTTTATTGTTATCCCCAAATGTTATTTTTTCACTATTTTTGGATTTGAGGTTAGTGAAGAGAGAAGCATCACCCGTCATGTGTCTTGAGCATCCACTATCTATGAACCACTAATCCTATTAGCATTGTTGGTGATGTTTAGTACCTATACAACAAATCAATTGATAACTTTTGGTACCCATATTTTCTTGGGTCCATTAGAGTTAGTGAAATTGCTATTAATCCATACGGCTTTCATTCCAAGTTTCTCATTTTTCTTGACATAGCACATATTCTTAATATGTCCATGTTGTTGGCAATACTTACAAATAATATTTTTATTTCCATATAAAGAGGATTTTGATTTTACAAAACATAAGTTATCCATTCTAAACATGACAAAATTTTTGTTGATCAATACATTTCTATTTCTTTTCAAATCAACAACATTTTCTCTTTTTCTAGTCAAGAGAACATTCAAATCAGCCAATCTTTTCTTCAAGGAGGCTTGTTCTTCCTTGATCCTTGATTTCACATGCATTCTTTTCTTCAAGTCACTATGTTCTTGTGATAACCTATTATTTTCATTCACAAGTTTAGAGTTAGCATTCAATAAAGCATTTGATTTCTTTACTAACTCGACTTATTTCTGGCATACGATTCCTTTAAGCTATCATGCAATTTTAAAATGAATGATTCAAGATCATTATCATCATTTTCATCATTAGAGTCATAGTTAGAATTTACCTCACCATCTCCAATGGCCAGAGAAGGCCATTTGTGCCGACTCCATTTCCTCTTCAACTTCTCCTTCGAAATTGCAATCATCCCATGTGATTTGAAAGTTGTTGAAGCGGGGTTTTCTTCCTTCCTTCTATTTCTTGGAAGGACGCATTTGCAAAGTGTCCGGGTTGACCACATTCAAAACGCTTTTCATTTTGCTTCTTAATTTCTAGCTTAGTTTTCCCTTTGAAATTATTTGAATTTGTAGCTCCACCTCTTCTCATTCTCCGTTTGTTGATGTAATGTTTAAGAAAACCTTTGGTGATGAGTGCAAGATCTCCTTCATCAAGATCTTCGTCTTCTAGATTGATGGAGCCATTTTCATTTTCTTCTTGAGAGGTCTTTAATGCAGTGCTCCTTTTATGGTCTTGCTTCTTCATCATCCACCACTTTGGCCTTTTACTTCAATTCATAAGAAGTAAGAGAGTTGATTAGTGATTCAATAGTCATAGTTCTTGGCCTCCTTTATGGCGATTGTTTTGGCCTCCCATTCTTTGAAGAGTGCATTCAGGATTTTTCTATTCTTTTCACCCAAAGAATACTCTTTGCCCAAGGTTTCAAGATCCTTAATGATGTCATTGAACCTACAATACATTTTGTCGATGTTTTCATGCGGTTCCATCTTGAAGGATTCAAATTTGGCCACAAGCAGGGATTTCTTTTGTTCTCGAACATCGTTGCTTCCTTCATGGATTTCCTTCAATTTATCCCAAATTTCTTTGACTGAGATGCATCCTTTGACACGCGTTGATTCGTTGGCATCTAGTGCGTTGTGTAACACATTCATTGCTTTTGCATTCAAGGTCAAGTTTGCCTTGTCTTGTGGAATGAGCTCATCCCTAGTCTTTTCTCTTCTTCTATTGTGTATGATCATCTATGATGGTGGCTTCAAATGGACCTTCATTAACAACATACCACAAGTCAATATCAATGGATTGCAAAAAAAATTTCATCCTATCCTTCCAACTAGTAAAGTTTACTCCATTAAACATAGGGGGCCTAGTAATGGATTGACCCTCAAAAAATAAAACATTGTTGGTTGTCATGATAGATCTTTTCTCACAAGCAATTTAAGTAAAAGAATGAGACCAAGCTCTGATACCAATTGTTGGTCCCAAAGCAACCTAAGAGGGGGGGTGAATTAGGTTTCAAAAATTACTTTAATAAAGATTAAACTCTTTGAGACTTTTTCACCAACAAATAATATAAGGAAGATAGAATCAATGAAGCTTAAGGAATGTAAAGAAAGTAAGAAAGGAGATTAAACAAACAATACTTCCAAGCTAACAAGCTTGAAGTATTAATCCACTAGAATGCTTCACAAACTTGGTGAGCAAATAATCTTTACAAAGTAGGACTATTCTTGCTCACGACTAAAACTCTTTTAGTTGAGCCAAGAATTTTACTCACAATCTCACTTTTGTACAAGATTATCACTCCACTCAAAATTTGGAATTGCACTCTAAGCTACACACAAATACAATATAGCACTATAGCCAATTTGCACTCAAATTACTCTTTTCTAAGGCTTGTATTCAATGTATTAGATTATCCTTACAGAACAATAGAATAGGTATTTATAGGAGCAATAAATTTTGGTTGTAACTACTTCCCAACAGCTCAATAATAAATGCACAAAAACTAGCCGTTAAGGGTTTCGGACGTTCGAGATAAAGATGGTGCGTCTGACACAGCGTCTGATCTCAGTATAGTTGTGAAGGATGTCGTTCGGACGGCCGTGCATGCGTCTGTGTCATAGTCCGGACTGGGTTTCGGACAGTCCTGTCGTCCAAATCAAGCTTTGTTCGAACAGTTGTATGTGTCCGTTGAGGAGTTTGGGATTCTTGATTCTTATCAATCTGACGGAAATATATGTCAGATTTGATGAGGGATATTTTCTCGAACGAGCCTGTGCGTCCATTGCAAGTGCATGAAGAAGTTTGCTTTTTGCCTGTCTGTTCGGACGGTGAAATGCTTCCTAGTGAATCATTATCGGACGCACTTGTTCGTCCGAGAAAAGTACCATAGTTAGGACATTGTACTGCGTCCGAACGACCTGTTTCCAATAGAAAAGATAGCAGACTTGCACAGCTTATTTTCAGAATTTAGTGCTTATGTCATCATCAAAATAAGGTTTGAGAAACATCAAACCTAATATAGCTAAACATGAACAAGTGGTTCCGAAACATGAAACACTATTTTCTGTGTTGGTTGGACAACCTTGGAATTATCGAAGAAGCTGACAAAGGCAAGTAGTGGAAACTAGAGCAGTGCACTCGCACTCTCCGTTGATAATTATGCATGTGCCACTTGACGTTTGTGGTCTTTTCTTTGTTTGTCCTTTTTAAAATCTACCACTTATTTCTGATGTTCTCTTTATCCGATATAATGTATTTAATTTGGTGGTTCGTGAGATTTTTTTTTTCGGGGAAGAATCTGTAGGTTTTTTTTATTTTTTATTTTTAACCATAGGCCATACTAATTTTATTGATAACCAATTCTTCTCATGTAAACGACAAATCACCTAAATAGTTCTCAATTGGTCACCTAACTAAAATTTTACTCAATTTAACCCATTATCTATATCAAATTTAGTCTATAAAAGGCAGTACCGTCCAAAACACATGTTTTTACAACTTCCAATCACTCTGAATAGAGATGTAGATTGAAACATACATTTGCTTCCTATTCCATCCCCCTTTCAATTTTGAAACCCCTTATCCTATTCCTATTCTCAGCCATTGTAACCCACTCCTTTACCCTCTCCCTATCTCTTTCCCCTCATCCTCCAGCTCTGCTGCCTTTCCCCTTGCAGCCCTCATCCAGCTGTGTAGTCCATTCATTCCCTCTCCCTTTCCCTATCAAACCACTCAGCCACGTCTCCCTGCTTGCCCGTAAAATGAAGATGCTTAGATTGAAATGATCTAGAATTGTTGGAGATGATCAATTGAAGAACTCAGGCAGAATGATCCTCTATTTCTTCTTCGATTTTGTGTGTGCAATTGATAAAGTTTTTCATGTCTATGTGAATGTTTGAGGTGCCTATGTCTATTTGTGTGGCTGTGTATAATTGCACGTGGTTGTGTGTGACTCGAAGGAAGGAGACGAGTAGTGGTTGGGAGGACGGAGACGGGATCTGGAGAATGAGGGAGAGGGAGAGGGAGAGGATGGGTTTGCATTAGGACCTATGGGAGTAGGATGTGCAACCTAGTAGGTTTCGAGTAGGGAAAGTTTTGGGGGTAAGAGGAGGTGGCTGGGAAGATGGAGGATAGGAAAGGAGGGGAAGGAAAGGGTTAAGGTTTGGGTATGCCAGAATAATAGGCAAAAGGAATATGAGGGATTGCGATTGATAAGAGGCGTGAAAAGAGGGAGTTTTGAGGTAAAATTTGTCAAAGTAAATTCAAATATGTGGCAAATTTCTATGTTTTGAGAGGTCTCGACATTCAAAAATTGAATTAGATGTGGATATTTATTTGATGGATTAAATTAGTTAAAATTTTAGTCAAAAGACCAACTCAATTTTAATAAAATAGTTAGAATACTATTGATTAACTATGTATAAAACTTGACCTACTTTCTCATTTTGCATACTCATATCTTCTCATTCTTTACTATAAAACAACTTATATCATGATTATATTTTATTTCTATGATAACTTATTGACTTTTACACTTTTGCCTGTCAAAGAGGTTAATTTTAAAAATGTCTTAATATTTGGAGTTTTTGACTTTTTCTTTTTGTTTTGAATTTTAAGGTAAAAGCAATTGTTACAAGAATTTTGAGATAGAGGAAGTATACAATTTCATAATTAATAGTAGCAAAAACCCTCTATCGATATGGGAATCACTAAATGGACTTACCTCGTTTAAGTAGTACTATCCTTATGGGATGTATCATGTTAGAAGTAATATGTTTTTAAAATTAGTATCGGTTAATGGATTAGTAATCTATTTTACAATTCAGCAGATCAGGTTAGACAATTCAATATTTTTCTTTTTTAATTCAAAAAATTTTATTTAGCTTAAATATAGGAAGAATGCACTCTTAGAAAACAAACTCTAAGATGGTTGTGTGGTTTAGGGTGTCATGTTAACATCTCACTTGTCCCATTTTCGTTCATTTTTACATATCCAACTTGTTTATCATTCTCAAAAGGACAAGGATCCTATCCACTTATGGTTAAATGAAGGAGACTCCATTTACCCTTAAAATTTAATTTTTTAAAAAAAAATCAAAAATTTCATTACTCAAAACATGTTTTTATATAAGAGTAAACTGCAAAAATAGTCATTAAACTATTACCTTATTGCAATTGAGGTTACTCAACTATTTTTATTTTTTATTTTTTTGCAAAAATGGTCATTGAACTATCAAAATTGTAGATTCGAGGTCATTCGATACATTTGTATCGTCAAAACAAACTAATAGTGATTTTTTAAGGGTAAACTTGTCTAAAGACTTGAAAAGAGTAGTTGGCAGATAAAACAAAAAAAGAAAAAAGTTTGGCGCTTTAGTTACAATTTTAAAAGCTTTGCCTTTTTCTCCATTGATTAAAAGTAAAATCTGCAAGTTAGAAGTGTGGGTTGGGATGGTAGCTACAGGAGGTTGGGGTAGTCATGACCACGATTTTGGAACCACCAGTTCTGGTTCTATGGAGAATCGGAACCGAAACCAGAATCTTGGGAGTCAGTTCTGGTTCTGGTTCCAGTTTTGGAACTGTAGGTTTTGGTTGGATTCTTGGTTCCGATCACAGTTTGGATTTTGAAATTTTTAAAGTAAAAATAAATTTTGGACAATACTAAAAAAATAATACAAGATAAGATAAGAAACAAAAAATTACATTTTATTTATATTTCAATTGTAGATTTTATTTTTGGAAAAACAAAATTACACTATTGCATTATTTATTGAATCATTAAAAATTAAAGTAAAGATACATTTTGGACATAATCTATACTAAAAGATAATCTAAAGAAAAATTAAATGCATCAATTACATTGGAATATATATATATATATATATATTTTACCCAGTTCCAGTTACAGTTCTAAAAAATGGAAAACCGGAACCTTTTTCACGATTTCGGTTACAGTTCTAGAACTGCTCATTTTCGGCTGTTCAGCTCTGAAATCGGAATCTTGGCCATCTTTAGGTTGGGGTGATGGATTTGGAGAAGGGATGGTGGATCATGAGGCAGGAAGGTCGCAGGAAGGGGTAAAGGGAGGGAAAGGGGAAGGGGTAGTGGGTCTGTGGACGAGTGAGTAAAGGAAGGGTGGAGGCGGGGAGATGGCAGGAAGGTAATGGGGAGGAAAAGGTGACGGGAAGAGAGATGAGGTGTGAGAAGTGGTGGAAGAGGTGAATATGGTAGTTGGAAGAGAGAGGGGATGGGGGAAATAGTAGGGTACTGGGATGGGCAAGAAGAGGTGTAGACTGAGGTGGTAGGGATTAGAGGAAAGGGGAATAGTAGGGAAGAGGTGGGGATAGTTTCAAATTTACAATAATTTGATTTTGATATAAAATGTTTATTTTATTTTATTTTGACATCTCTAATAATTCTTTATTCTTTTTAAATTGAATAATTCAATTTATTTGAAAAATTTTAACCCCATAAAAATCACTTCCGCTAGTCTCTAACGACTCAAATAGATGGAGTGACCCTAAGACTACACTTTTAATAGTTAAGTAAACATTTTTGCATAAAAATAGTTGGGCATCTCATTTGCCATGACTTAGTAGTTTAATGACAATTTTTGCATTTTTCTCTTTATATAAATGCCTTACAAAAAATTGGAAGAAAATAAAAATGTCTGTTTAACTAAAAATTTTATGTTTCATCGCAATTTAAAAACACTATCCAAATGTGACTTATATATAAATCCAACGGTAAAATCTTTCCAAATAAACTGATTTTTGTATATGATTGATATACAGATTGAGATACAAATAAGAGTAAACTACACTCTGTCTCCAAAGATCATTAAATTATTAGCTTGTTTTAAATGATGTCACTTAAACTTCTTTTTTTTTTGGGCAAAAATGGTCATTGAAGTACTAAAAGCATATATGTAGTGCCACTCTATGAAATTTGGTAGTTAAGACAAATGAATAGTGGTTTTTTGGGGGGGTAAACTTATCAAAATGCTTTGGGAAAAATTGATAGGGTTAAAACAATACATAGAAAAAGTATAGGGATTAAATTACATTTTAGAAAAATATCTTATTCACCATGGTTTGAAAGAAAAAAATTAGATTGCAGTGTAATGGTTTTGATTCTTGTGCTATTCTCATTTTGAGGTCACTCAACAATTTGGTACAATTTGAGAGGAAGGTCGATCTGGGAAGGAAGGGGAAGTAGGGGCATAGGAAGAGAGAGAAATGAGAGAGAGGATTGGCAGAGCTGGGGAAAAAATAGGGATGTGAGGGACTATAATGAGAGGGAAGTTAGCGGTGAGTGTGCTAGGAAGGGGAGATCGCTGTGGGGTGATAGGGGCTTTATTTGTAAATTTAGTAAACTAAATTATTTTATTTTGCCCCAAAGTTTGTTTTCTCTTTAAATGTGACATTTCTTATAATTTATTTGCATTCTATCATCGAATTTTTACCCCAAATTGTTTTTAGTAATATTAGCTCACTATAGTTGGACTATTTTAATTCACAAAAAAAAAAAAAATTTCATTAGAACTAGCGGATCAAATAGACAGAGTGATTATAGAAATACACTTACAATAGTTTAATAATCAAATTTATAAAAAATATAATTCGATCTCCTGAGGTGTAACTAACCAATAGTTTAATGACTATTAGTGTAATTTGCTCTAAAAATAACATTATGTTTAAATTATTTTCTCAGGTTTTTATTATTTTGAGATAGGTAAATGGAGAGGATCCAAATACATCTCAAAAGTCTAAGAACAACATAAAGATTTCTATTATTTTCAAAACCCTACCACTCCTCCTTTCTTCTTTGCCCTCCTTACCCTCGGCTTTTCAACCCCTCATTTCTACTATCTTACCCTCTATTCCTCTCTTCGTCTTTCACCTTTCTCTCTTCCTTCGTCCCTTCCTTTGTTTCCCACACTCCTACCTTCTTTCCATTTCCCTCCTTAGTCCTCCTACACCACTCCCTATCCCCAGACTCTTCGCTTTTCCCTTCCGTCTCCTCTTCATCCTTCATCCCTTTCGTTACCCCTTTTCCCGCCTTTGTTGCAACTTCCCACTCCCTAGCACGCCACCTTTCTTCCCAACCCCAAGCCACATTCCCGTCTCTCTCCCCACTCTCTATCTCTGTTGATTCCTCTCTTGGATTTTCTTTTTTGATATGAAGAATTGATAAGTTTGGGATTTGTGATTATAATTTTTGGAGAATAAGAAGGGAATTGGATATGTAATTTGGGATTGGATATCGTATCTGAATATGGGAAAAACAAAATAGAAAAGCAAAAAGAAATAGAGAAAAGGGCCTTGGGCATGCTTAGGTAGGTTCCACTTAATATTATGTTTGGGTATTGGGTTTGGTTTTATTTGTTTTGGGCCAATTCCTTACTAAATGGTGTTGGGACATTAGTTGAATTATTAAAAAGAGTTTTGGGATAAGGGGTTGCAGAAGAGGGGTTGGACAAGGACAGGATTGCTAGGGAAGGGGTTGCATGGGATGAGGAGGTCCTAAACAAGAGGTCAGTTTTGGATAACTGAAAATGTTTGTTGTAAGTGTTGTGAAGGGGTGATGATGGCAGTTTGGAGAAGTTATTCAGTATTTATGGCTTGTGTTGTTGATTTTGCCCTAAAAGGTATAACCTATGATCCACATGTAACTATTTTAGAGCAAAACATAGTTAGAATTGTGTCTAGGTACCAAAATAGTGATTTTGAATTTGTGAGGGATGAAATTATATTATTTAAAATTTGAGGACTAAATAACCATAAACATGAAATTGTGAGGGACTATTTAAGTAACGTTAAATGGGCCGGAAAAGGTTAGTTGTCAATTTTGCCTAAAAAAGATAGCACATGATTATTTGATGCCAAAGTATGACCTGCTTAAGAGCCAAAATACTACGTTTTGAATTATTAAAAAAAAAAAATTAATCATTTTGAATGTGTGAGGGATTTAAAAAGTTCAAACATGAAATTTGAGGAACTATTAAACTCGTTTTCCCTAACAAAACCTAAAATTTGTATTTGGCTTAAGTAGGAAACAAACAATGCAAGCTTCATGATGCAATTCAACATATGGGCCTTTACACATATATTTCTTTCCAATGAAACCCACTATGTCACCAAACAACAGCCCCTTCTTCACAAAAAATTAATAAATCATCACTACTTACCCTACTAAATTCCATAAACATAACTAATATAATTTCTTTTTCTTTGTTTTTTAGAATTCCTTATAAACTATTATTAAATTTGGAATATGAACTATATTTTCTATTTTAAAAATCAAATAATATAGTAAAAATTAATTAAAATTCATTTAAACATGTTTTCCATATTTTTCTTATATTTTCAATATTATTATTAATCTTTTGCTATTGCCATCATTAATTTTTATTTCAATTCTACACATAATCTCAAACTAATATATGCCTATGGGCATGGGTACCGTGTAGAGGTGGCCATGGTTCCGATTTGGATCGACGAAAATCGTCGGTTCTAGTTTAAGAATTGGTACCATCAACGGAACCGAAACCGAAACCATAGACATAGTTTCAGTTCTGGTTTTCCATTTTTTGGAACCAGAACTGGCAATAATTAAAAAAAAATAATGGATTATAATTCTACCATAACCATTTTGCCAATAAATATCCCATTCCTTATTATTTTCAACACACAAGTCTATCAATCTATCTAATGCTCTCTATTCTCTCAGATACTCTCAAAATGTATGGATTTTTCAAAAAATATATTTATTTTAATTTTTAATGGTTCAATAAATGATGCAATAGTGTACCTTTTTTATTTTAAAAAAAAATATAAATAAAATGTAATTTTTTTTGTTTCTCATCTGTTAGCACATATCAACTTGTTTTAGTATTATAATTCCCAATTTTTTTAAAAAAATTTGAAATCTGAACCGTGACTGGAACTGTAGAATCGTTTAAAATTGGCGGTTCTAGAACCGGAATTGGCTCTTCCCAATTCTGGTTCAGGTTTTAATTCTAGCTTCTTCTGGAACTGGAACTGACGGTTCCGAAACTGTAGTCATAACTAGCGGTGTGTAACACAGCACACAAAATCCAATAACTTCAGGAAGTGAAGTGCCAAATCACAAAAAATTTAGGTACCAAAACTTGCCATTGTCTTTCATATCTCTCAACCATCTCACTTTAGGTGAGTTTGCCAACAAACATTTTGTTTGGGTGCAAGGTTAGATATTCGAATCTAGCATTACATTCTTAGGATAGAGGTTAGGTGATTCATTCCTTGGCCCTGATGGGCTTTTCTCTTTCTTTTAGTAATAGATATAATTAGATAAGAATAAATTATAGTTGAAGAAGAATAGGTTAATTTATTAGAAAATTCTATAAGGAACGATCATTTTTAAGGAATTATTCTCTTGTACTTTAAAAGTTTGTATAGTACAACACTATGTATTTTAAAAACTTATACTGTATGATGATGTTAATTAGTGATACTTGGAACTCCCCCTAGATTGTTCTAGAAGTGCTTACGTAGTCACCTCATTAAGGGTAGTTATGTAATTTAGCCCCAGTTGAGTTAGTAGAATGGTAGCCTCATGCCCTATCATGTACATCTATAAATAAAGGGCTTGGGCACTAAGGAAATGGACAATCTCTGTACTAATCTTTCCATATTAATTTTAGTCACAAATTCTCCTCGACCTTTCTACTTTCTCTCTCTACCTAGAATCTAATTATAGCTTCGTCAATTGGCGCCGTCTGCGGGAACCGACAGATTTCCATCTCTTGCCATACTTTTCAGTCTTCTCAATTCTCTGTTTTGTTTCTAGAAGGATGAAGAACCGAGGAACACCCCGAACTGCTAGCAAGGGCGCTAAGGCGAGCAACAAATACCCTCGTGGTGCATACCGGTGAGGCAGAAAACGTCGGTACAACAGCCGAGGTCCAACAGAACCAAAATGACGTTCTGAAATACATCGCCGATCATTTTGAATCTTTCCGAGCGTTTGTGGAGTAACGTGAGAACAAAAATCCATCCGAGCGCTCAAACCGAGCGGCCACACCACAAGCCGAACAACAAAGCGCTCTCCCGGCCGAAAACCTGTGAAACAGCCAGTGGACGCCATGAGTCCAACTGACCTGCGCCACAAAATAACAAAGTCACTGTCAGATGAACAATCTGATGAATCACACTCATGAACGAGCGAATTGAAGAGATTACCACTGTGTGAAAGACTCGGCGTGCATTCCTTAAAAAACTTTGACTCAAGAGGACCCTCCTCGGCCGTTTTAAAACAGCTCGAGGAGCAGAGCCTCAAAAACAAAATTCAAGAGATCCTGAGAAAAAACAACTTAGTTCTGAATACTCCTGCTCCGGCAGAGATTGATAGAGATCTATTCACAATCTCTATCAAAATCGAAACACTCTCGATGCAATTCAAGTTATCGGACCTCGACGACCGCTACAAAAGAGATTCTGATCCGTTCGATCATATTCAGCACGTGGTAGCGGTCACAAGCCTTTATGGCTATAGTGACGCCACCCGCTGCAAGTTATTCGCCACCACCGTTCGAGGTCCGGCTCAAAAGTCCTTCCTCTGCCACTTCTGAAGCAAATCGATATTGCAGAAGGACACGTCGCACCTCATGAATATTCGACAGAGGTTCGACGAATCGCTCAACAAATTCGTGGATCGTTTCAATGATGAAGTGGTCCAAATTAAAATTGTAGATGAAAGAATTCTGGTCACTGCTTTCTGTAGCGGCATCCGACTAGGGAGCTTCAACGCCTACCTGGCCAAGAAGATGCCAAGCTCCTACCTCGAGCTCCTGGAGAGAGCATCGGAGTTCGTACGGGGCAAGGAGTTAAACAAGATAAAAAGAGAACTTTATGATACACAAAAAGAAAAGGTCCCCGAAGACTCCGAACCCCTCATCCTCTAAAAAGCTGATGGTCACAGATAGGCTGAGCTATCCTAGAGCCGGACCATTGGCAAATTAGGTGGTCTACCCTGACAATAATATCAGAAACCGACCTCTACGGACAAGGAGCCTTCCGGACGCTAACTTCACACTACTCAACATATCAAGGAGGGAAATTTTGTTTCAGGTTCAACATTTGGGGTTCTTAGAGCCACCCCCTCTAATGGTGTCGGCCCCGAATCAAAGAGACAGGTTAAAGTACTGCGCTTTTCATGGCCAACATGGCCATGATACCGAGGCCTGCAATCACCTGAAGGTTGAAATTGAGAGGGTCATTCAAGAAGGATACCTGCAGCAGTTCATCAGCCGAACAGCTACAGAGTTCCAAAGAAACGCCACCAACAAAGTAAACCTGGAGCAACCTCGACAACCTCGTCCGCAAAATCGAGGCGGCCAAAATAGAAACAATCCCCCAGAAAACCAAGACGAGCAGATTCGTGTGGCGCCGGGGTGATAAACACAATAACTGGGGAACCGGCGACCGAGGACTCCAATAATGCCAGGAAAAAATATTTCTGGAACATTCATTCAAGCGAAGATCGGGAAAAGCGATTAAAGCCATTCATGAGCCTCGAATAAACTTTCGAGGACCCCGTTCCTAGCCGAACGCCACACAATGATCCTATGGCAATTCACGTAAATGTGGTCGGCTACGAAATGCACCGTGTGTTCATCGACACCGAAAGTTCGGCGGACATCATTTTTTGGGATGCTTGGGTCAAAATGCACATGGATGCCTCCTTGATAAAGTCTTTCAAAACCCCATTGGTTGGCTTCACTGGTGATTCAATCGTGCCTGAGGGACAGATAATGCTCACGTTGTGCCTCAAAACTCCTCCGAAACACAGAATTGAGATGACCAATTTTGTCATCGTAAAAAGGGACAGTTCCTACAACATGATCTTAGGCTGACCCACACAATACACCTACAGAATCCTCCCCTCCGTGTTCCATATCGGAACTAAAATTCATACTGAGGGACGAATATGAAGGAACAGTAATTGGAAGCCAGTAGGAGGCCCGAGCCTACTACATGATGTCCCTGCGGTCCCAGTCCCAAATTATGGACATTGCAAACAAGGCCTTCCTGGAAACTTTTGATGCCTCATCCACCTGGAATGGCCTGGAAGAGCCTTCGACAAGTCAAAGGGAGGAGGAGAAAAATGTGAGAGCACGGAGAAGCGCTACTGAGATCCTCGAGCCTCCCGAACCCAAGGGGAAGGGCAAAGTAAAAATTGAGCCCCAAGATAAGGTCCCCGTTGATGAGGTAACACTGGATCTGAGCCTCCCAGATAGAAAAATAAAGATCTGTGCTACCCTCCTAGCAGAATTCAAAGCCCTCCTCTTCAGGCTTCTGGCTGAGTACAAAGACGTGTTCGCTTGGACTGTCGAAGACATGCCGTGCGTCCCTCAAGAAATAATCGAGCACAAACACGGAGTAGACCCGATATACAAACCAGTCAAGCAGAAGAAGCGTCTCTTCAGTCCGGAGCGCAGTTTAGTAATTGAAGCCGAGGTGGATAAACTCTTAGTGGCCAAGCAAATTAGAGAAGTGTTGTATCCAACTTGGCTTTGTAATCCAGTCCTTGTAACTAAGCAAGATTCATCTTGGCGAATGTACCAAGATTTTACTGATCTTAATAAAGCCTGTTCGAAGGACAGTTACCCGTACTCCCGGATTGACACAGGAGTAGATTCATTTGTTAGATTTTACATTTTATACTTTTTAGATGCATTCAAGGGCTATCATCAGATATACATGGCCAAAGAAGATGATGAGAAAATCTCTTTCATCACCGATCGAGGCACGTATTGCTACACTACGATGTCATTCGGACTCAAAAATGTCACAGCCATATATCAACGCCTCATCAACAAAATGTTCAAGTCCCAAATAGGACGAAACATGGAGGTATACATTAATGACATGGTAGTCAAGAGCCGAACCTATGAGGAAACCCTGGAAGATCTCAAGACTGAAACATTTTAAAATATTAAGATCGATCCGAATGAGGCTGAACCCAAAAAATGTACATTCGGGGTCCCCTCAAAAAAATTTTTGGGATTCATTGCCTCTCACCGAGAAATTGAGGCGAACCTTGAACAGGTGCAAGCCATAATCGATATGAAAAACCCCACCTCAATCAAGGAAGTTTAGAGACTCACTGGTAGAATGGCAGTCTTGAATCAGTTTCTGTCCAAATCGGCGGAAAGAGGCTTACCGTTCTTCCGGCTGATAAAGAAGACCGAGGGTTTTTAATGGATCGAAGAGGTTCAGAAAGCCTTCGAAGAGCTTAAACAATACCTGGGTAATTTGCTGAGGCTCGCGTCTCCTCAAAAAGGGGAACTGCTATACTTATACATCTCAATCATCGAATTGACCGTCAATTCAGTTCTTTTGAGGCAAGATGAGCACGGCAAACAATGCCCCATCTATTTTGTAAGTAAAGTGCTTCAAGGACCGAAAAGAAACTACACCCCTATCGAGAAGCCTGGCAGCCTTCTCGTTGGTGGTGTCAGGCCGGAAGCTAAGACCGTACTTTCATTGCCACAAGATAATCATTCTGACTGACCTTCCTGTGAAGAATATATTGAGCAAGCCAGACTCTTCGGGAAGAATGCTAAAGTGGTCTGTGGAACTGTTCGAGTTCGACATAGAATTCAAGCCTCGGACAGCAATCAAAGCACAGGCTTTTGCGAATTTCATTGTAGAAAGCTGTGACACCGAGAAAGTCAACCTAGTCATGGTAATTGACCGAGCAAAAGAGCAGCAAGCAAGAGAAGACCTTACATGGGAGTCTCACGTTGACGGAGCTTCGTGTGAATCCTGAGTCGGAGCAGGAAAAATAATTTGATCCCCAGAAGGGGACTATCTCACGTATGCCCTGAGGTTTGAATTCCCAGCAACCAACAACGAAGCTAAATACGAGGCTCTCATCTATGAGATGGAGATGGCCCACCAGATGGGAGCCCGAACCTTAAAGATACATTCTAATTTACGTGACTCAGCTAGTTGTGAATCAGAGCCTAGAAAATTATGAGACTCGAGGCATAATCTTAAAAAGGTACTCGGCTGAGGTCAAAAGCTGGATAGAAAAATTTAAAAAGGTGGACATCATTAAGATCGCCCGAACAAGAAACACGCATGCCGATGCTCTGTCAAAACTAGCTCAGCAGTATGCTCTCATTTGACAAAAGAGATTTTGGTAGAGGTGTTAGAGCGCAGGTCTGTTGACTTCTCGAAAAGAATCTCTTGTATCCACCCGGACCTCTGTTGGATAGAGCCTATAATAAGTTATCTCAAAGACGAGAAACTTCCCGAGGAACCGATCGAAGCCAGAAGGATCAAATACAGAGCTGTTAAGTATACGCTTAATGATGGAGTCCTGTACACAAAAGCATACTTGTGCCCCCTGCTGAGGTGCCTCACGCATTTTGAAACTAACTATGTGTTATGAGAGGTGCATGAGGACATATACGGAAGTCACATCGGTTCGGCTCGCAAGATTTTTCTGGCCGGGTATTATTGGCCGACCTCACACTCGGACGCTAACACCTTGGTATGGGAGTGCCATCAATGTCAAGTACACGCACCGATACTCTGAAGGCCCTGTTCGGACATGGTCCCTATTCAGAGTCCATGGCCATTTGCTCAATGGGAAATAGATATATTGGGCCCACTTTCCAGAGGGGTGGGCAAACTTGAATTCTTGGTAGTGGCGGTTGACTACTTCACCAAATGGATCGAGGTCAAGCCCCTGGCCATAATTTTGGGACGAGCAATAGAAAGATTCTTTTGGAAAAATATTGTTTGCCGGTTCGGTATCCCTACTATGCTCGTTTCTGACAATGGAAGGCAATTTGAAGGGGAGCCTTTCAAGAGCTTCTACGCTAACCTCGGCATCAAACATCACTTCACCTCCGTCACTCATCCACAAGCGAACGGACAGATTGAAGTATGCAATCGAACCCTATTGACGGGGGTCAAGACTCGACTCGAACGAGCCAAGGGCTCTTGGGTTGACTGATTGGAATTGCCTAGTGTCTTATGGGAGTACGGGACCATACCTCGAATGGCCAATGGAAAGTTCAGCTTGACTTACGGGTATGAGGCTGTTATCCCTGTCGAGATTGGGCTATCCTCGGATCGAGTGTCCTTGTGTGCCTTGGAATACAACGATGAGGCCCTACGAGCTAACCTGGACCTACTCGAGGAAGAGATGTTGGATGCGTCCATCCGAGAGGCCAAGTACAAACAGGTTATGGAAAAATACTACAACGCCAGGGTCAAGCATCGGTACCTGAGGCCCGGAGACTTGGTACTTTGAAAAAATGAAGCAAGCCGTGTAGAAGGGGCTAGAAAGTTGGACCCAAATTGGGAGGGCCTCTATCGTGTGATAGAAGCTCACACTTCGGGCTACTATAAGTTAGTTGACATGAGAGGGGACCCTGTTCCAAGAATGTGAAACATTGTAAATTTGAAGAAATATTACCAACAAATGTAATGAAAGTCCCTTCTCAAAAGAAAGAAATTAAACTTCATCAAACAACCGTGTTAAGCGAAATCAAGCTGCTCCAACCCTCAGAGGTTCGGATCCAGTTCAACATGAAAATAGAATTCGAAGGTTGAGGCTTAGTAGCCCCCCCTCAAATAAATTCAAGCAGTTCTAACCCTTAGAGGCTCCGTCCTGGCTCAACAGAAAATAAGATTGAGCTGTTCCAACCCTCGGAGGTCTGGATCCAGTTCAACATAAATGCAAACATTGAGGGCTGAGACCTAGTGGTCCCCCCTCAAGGACAGAGGCTTAGTAGCCCCCCAAGCAAAATCGAGCTGCACCAACCCTCAGAGGTTCGGTCCAAGTTCAACATGAAAACAAAATTGAGCTGCCCCGACCCTAAGAGGTCTGGATCCAGTTCAACATAAATGCAAACATTGAGGGCAGAGACCTAGTGGTCCCCCATCAAGGGCAGAGGCTTAGTAGCCTTCCTATGCAAAATCGAGCGGCACCAATCCTCAGATGTTCGGATCCAGTTCAACATGAAAATGAAATTCGAGGGCTGAAGCTTGGTAGCTCCCCTTCAAATAAATATGAGCAGTTTTGACCCTCAGAGGTCTGGTCCTAGCTCAACAGAAAATAAAATTTAGCTGCTCCAATCCTCAGAGGTTCGGTTAAAGTTATTCATTAAAGCAAAATCGGGCTACTTCAACCCCTAGAGGTCCGGATCCAGAGTTTGATGGCTGAGGCTTAGCAACCCCTCCTTAAATAAATTTGAGAGCATCCGATCCTCAGAGAGGCTCGATAGCCCTCCTCAAACAAAATAGTATTTCTTTGACCCTCAGAGGTCCGATTCGAGTTAATGGCTAAGCGAACATAAGGAACTAAACTTAGTTCTTTTACCTCAACCCAGAATGGTCCAAATAAGACCTAAGTTCAAAACGAAAGGGGGATTTAGACAATTTTCTATGCTATTTTTCTTAAGTGTTATAAGCTTTTTATCTCCTTATATCATAAGTCTTTTGCCTTGTATGCAGGAAACAAGGAAAATGAAAAGCAAGTGCAAAGGAAAGAAGTAAAGAAAAGACGAGGCTTTTATAGAAAATATGAGGCTTTTATAGAAAAAATGAGATTGTCAAAACTTGAGAATTTTATTAAACGATCCTAACTATTGCATAAAAGTGCCTAACTATTACAAAAGTATCACGTCAGTCTGCGGAGCAGAAGTGGAAGGCTCGACTGAGGAGGTGGAGGCTTGGTTCACAGGTTCAGACTCGACTTCGGGACCTACACCCTGATTCAAGGCAGTCACTTCAAGAGCTCCAAGGATCGGTACTAGGGCCTTCAATTGAGCTTGAAGCCATTGATGACCTCCTCAGTAACAGAGGCAGCATATGGCAACCCCTCGTACAGATCAGGATTCTTCACCAAGTGGTCACATGCCAGAGGACCCTCTGCTCTAGGTCTGCGATCCTCTTGTCTCGATCGCTGATGTCAACCTGAAGGGTCTTCTTTTCCAGCTCAGCCTGGCAAAGCTTGTCTCTCACTTCGGTCAGCTCGGCCTTCCACTCATTGTATAGACACACTTCTTGCCTGCCTCAATGTTGCATTTCAGTTCATTGGCTTTAACAGCCTCCTTCACTATCTGATCTACACCGAACTTGGTGTGAGCCAACTCCTGCTTCATGGAGTTGATGGCAGAGTTGAAGGAGGCCTAGCGATCGGCAACAACCGGCAGGATAGTAACAGCCTGCAAAGGAGCAAAGGTGTAAACTAAAATATGAAGTGCAAAAAGTTAAAATTTCGAGAAGGGCTAGACACACTTACGTTCATCAGACTGACGTGAAGCTCGTCTAGCCTCTGTTGGAGAGTAAGCCTTTTTACGTAGGCTATGTCCTGAGGCAAGGCAACCATCTTCGCCTATTCGGGAGCTATCCTCAAAAATTGTGCTCGGTCATTTATATCGATCGGCGGGGTGGGTCGGAACTCGGTGCTCCCCGAGGTGGGAGAAATCGGAAGAGGATCGACGATCAGTCGACCCTATGGCAAATCTTGTGACCCTGCGGCCTTCCTTTCCTCCTCGGGGCTGTATTTTTTATCGCTCAACCTGAAAAGAAAACGAGGTTAACACTTAACTTGGAAAAATTACAAAAAATGAAAAGGAAGAAGGTACAATAGACTTTGCCATAGGAGGTGATGAGTTGTTTTGACAGCGGGTTGTTCCTAGAACCTTCCCCGGGAGTCCTCAACCGTGCTACCAGACCGGAGGCCCTCGAAGGTGATGACGAAGAGGCGAGGACCATTGCCGAGGAGTAATCCTCCCTGAGGCTAGCAGTCTTTCTCAACATTTTCCTGGTCACCCGAACCGGGTCAGGCTCGGGGTAGGCGACCGAGCTCAGAGCCAATATGACCGGGTTCTCAGCACCCGAACTCTCTGAGGTTCTTCCGGCCCCGATTTAGTCCGGGGATACTAAGGTTGATGCGGTAGCCCCAGCACTCCCCGAGGATGCATTGGTGGTGGCGGATGAGGATCCGTTGGCAGCTGATGATGAGAGCTGGATGGAAGAGCTCGCACTAATAGCAGGTGTGGTGGACACTAGCCCCCTGAGAAATACTCCGAGCAAGATGTTCTATAAAAAGACAAGAGGTCAGTGTTACGACGAAGTAATTTTTTTTAAAAAAAAAAAAAAAAGGTGATGACCTTTGTGAGGGATGTTGTGGGTAGGGAACAGCCCGCCCAGGCTAGGATGTTATTAGACAGGATGGCAGGCTGGTTGTTAAAATTTATTCTAAGGATGGATTCAATGAGCCTTCTGGCGTGTATGGAGTCCGGGGATGAGGCATTTTTGGTTTTGAGATTTTCTTTGGCAAGTTTCCAAGGGCCCCGAGGCATTGGAGGGTTGAGGTATCAGGCAAAGAAAAATGACTTTTTCCAGTCGTGGATAGATGAAGGGTTACCCTAAGTGAGCTGTTTGCCCGCGATTCGGGGTGAAATATAAAAGAATCCCTTCGCAGGGGATAGTTTCAACATCATCCTAAAGGTGTCTAAGGATAAGGCGATGTTGTGTAATTTGCAAAGGAGGGAGAATTTGGCAATAATTTGAAGTGCATTTGGGGTTAGCTGGGATATACTAATATCCCAATGGTCGTCAATAGATGGACGAGAAGGGGTGCTATCGGTAACCTCAGTCCCGCCTCAAGCTGCTCCTGGTAAACTGTTAAGTAATCAGGAAGAGGTAGGTGGCCTCGTTCCTAGGGAGTAGGGAATTTGATGTGCATATGTTTAGGGAGGCGGCATCTATCCCTAAGTATTTTAATGTCCTCGGGGTCGAGAGTGTTTGATATGTCTTGTGTTTGGAGGTTGGGGTGGTCATTTTGTGGAGGTTCGACAGGGACAAGTTTGGGGGGAAAGTTTAGGAGGACTCCTGCCAGAAGAGCCTCGTCTGAAGGGTTCAGTAGCCTATCACTGGCGTCTACGGGGGAAGGAGGGACCGGCGTGCTAATGAGAGAGGAGGGAGTGAACGTACCAGCCATGATCTTCTATTTGAAGGGCGAGTGAGGTTTGGGGAAAGCGGAGATCTTAGGGGGACTTCTTGTGGTATCCGGTAGCGACGTTGAGCAGCGGTTGGCGGTCGACAATTGAAAAAATTGGATGCAAGGGGCTAGATGACAGGAGGACTGTGGTGAGGAAAGGGGAGGATGTGAATGACAGGGAGAGTAAAAGAGCAAAGGGAGTGAAGAGTGAAGGAAAAGATGAAGAAAGAAAGTAAAAGTGAAAAAGGGAACGAGAGAGACTTGGGAGAAATAGGGATATAAATAGGGGAGGACCTCCAGAGTATTCTATGAATCCGGAGGGAAAATCATCAAGTTTGAACCATCAAATTTGAAATAAACGAGGCATTTCGGTGGGAAAAATGAGGCATTTCAGCTAAAAAAATAAGGCATTTTGCAGCAAAATCGGAGCGAGTAATGCAGCGCAATCAATGAAATTCAGTGCATGGGGACTCAGCAAAAACATCACTGCAGCCATGTCTTGTCAAGGGGTACACAGGTTACTTTAGCCTTAGATCAGTAAGACAAACACGGGAGTGCTCCAAGATTTATGCATCTCGGCTCAGTATAAGAGGGTCGGTTGCAATCATCCGGGGACTGCAGACAGCCATTTTTGGCTCGGTCAAACCTATCGCGAGGATATGCACCGAGTCGAGGGGACTATTGATGATGTTAATGAGTGATACTTGGCACTCCCCCTAGATTGTTCTAGAAGTGCTTACGTGACCACCTCATTAAGGGTAGTTATGTAATTTAGCCCCAACTGAGTTAGTAGAATGATAGCCTCATGCCCCCTCATGTACATCTATAAATAAGGGACTTGGGCACTAAGGACAGGGACAATCTCTGTACTAATCTTTCCATATTAATTCCAGTCACAAATTCTCCTCAGTCTTTCTACTTTCTCTCTCTACCTAGAATCTAATTCTAGCTTTGTCAATGTACAAGTCTTTAAAGTCAAAAAAAATGATTCATTCTAGCGGTTGGAGATTCCCATACAACAAACAAAACAAAGGAAAACCCATTTTTCTTTTGATAAAAATTAAAAAAAAAAAAAAAACACATTATTTGTGCCTATAACTTTCTCATTGATTTGATTGCACCCCACGTATCTTCCTCACGGGTTGTTAAAACTTACCCTTTTCTTCTTTAATTTTTTTTTAGGCCCTGAAAAAACCAAATTGTTTTTTTTTTTTTTTTTGGTTTAATTTTCTAACAATTCACTTCTTTTGGAGCAAAACGTGATACAATTGTGTTAATTCTTGGAATGTGCTAAAAGGGTCTCTCATACTCTTTGCTCATTTGAGCTCCCTTTTTATTCTATTTATTTTGTGCTTGATCTAGTTAGTTATGTTGTATATTCACAATTTCTTTGTGTTAGTGCATATTGTAATGTTTTGGATTATTGGATCTTGGAGTCGGTACATTGTGTAAGATTTGAATTTTTCTTTTTCACATTTTTTTTATGTGGAATGAAACAAGTGGAAATATGCGATCTATTGTGCATTTTAAAGTTTTTCTGATTTTTAGATTGAACAATGTGTTCTTATTTTTGACCGAACATTGAATATTCGAATACCGAATACCAAACTAGTTTGGTTAGGTTGGTTTGTTTGGTACGTTTAAACAAAGTAAGAGGTGTCACATCCCTACTGCAATCGGAAGAAAAAAAAAATTGAATGGCCATGCTACTTTGTTGAAGACGCTCAAAATTTCCCTTATTTTTCAACTCTGTGGTTTTTTTTTACTGAGACTTGGGTAAAACAAACATTTCTGGTGTTGAGTTAGAGGCTTCAAATGAAAGAGGACTGGGGTGGAATTTAAGAGAATTGTACTGACTCGATGAAACAGAATATCTTAAAATAATGGAGATATATTTCAAAATGTTTGTTATTACCTAGAAACATGTACAGCTACAGCACAATATTTTGTAAGTTGGATTGGAGTGGTATTACTCTGGACCTGGAATCTTGTATAAAAATTAAGTGGATGTCGGAGGATGACAAGTTGTTCAATTACATTTTATTTATACTGTCTCTGGTATAATGTACGAGAATACACCTGTCTCTTATACACATTTCCTCTTGGATTGAGCATTATAAGTATCACCAGAATATAGAAGAACAAATGCCTGAAATTTCCCTTGAAAAAGCAAAACCAGCAACCAAATCTATCACCTAAGCAATTCATGTTGATCATACACCTGTCTCTTATACACATCTAGATGTGTATAAGAGACATCTCTAGACACGGACACTCTGAAGGCGAGGACAGGAGCAATACTTCGGATTACTTATCTGTGCCTTACCAGGAACTGTCTCTAGTCCATCATAAGCAGACACCTTGCTGGTGACTTATAACTTCTGCAAAACTTCGTTATGACCCAAGTTGCCAAAGAAAATCTTTTTAATATAATAAAATATTCATGTCAATGCTGTCCTTGTATTCTGCTTTCTGTGTTCCTTTGCTTCTTGTATGAATTTCAAAAGTTTGTAAGTGCTAAGTTTTTACAATTGATTATGCATCTTTTGCCATTAAATACTATTTTGGTATTCTACATTATGTACTTTCTTTTTCTATTTATTTTAGGTATAATGTTGTAGAGATACTTGAAATAATTTATCATAGAAGAAATAATTATTTCAGGACTCAAACAAAAAAAATAATTAAGCCCAACTTTGTGTTTTAATTCATTTCAGTGCTTTTTGTATATTGTTGGATCATTCTTGTTTCTTAATCATAGTTATTTTTGGAAACAAACATCTACCTGTGTCTTTTAGATTGTAACAAAAACACTTCATGCTAACAACTTTTTGTGGTCTATGTGGGCAGGGTATTGGGTGGAAACATATGTAACAAAAACACTTCATGCTAACAACTTTTTGTGGACTATGTGGGCAGGGTATTGGGTGGAAACATACGTCATAGATGACCATCATGTTCTAGTTGAAGATCAAGCTCACTATCCTGAAACCAACACGACCATGTGAGCTGCCCAAAGCCAATGTTTGCCAAAGTCCGTCCTGAAACCAACACGACCATGCCTAGCACTCATAGGACATGGGGGAAGGTTCCTAGCAATGCCCACGGGCTGCCCAGCCAGCCTTAGGGTGGCCTATCCCATCGGCCACCCAGGAAGTGGAGTAAGTATGCCTTCCCTATATAAGGTTTGGAAAAAAAATCTCAAGTGACAGCAGTTGACACCATTTTATTGAATACCAGTAGAGCCATTCGGGCCACCCAAGACCCCCTCAAAGCTGGTCCCCTTGATGCCAAAACTTCCCTAGGGACTTCCAACACACCAAGGCATAGTTTTGAAATACTTAGCACGCCAACGGCTCAAGTCGGCCCACCTCCGTTTGCCAAACTCGCACACTGCCTTGCCGACATGCAGGCTGTTTGGGGCCAGGCCTGTACGCAGCCTTGCCAATGCGTGAAACCCTGCCAAAGGGTCTAACATACCTCCCCCACTTGAAGAGATTGATGCCCTCATCAATGCCTACTGGCAACCCTTTAGCAATAGCATTTGCCACCCGAACGGAATGCCTCCGTTGCTAAAGTTTGCACCAGTCTCGCCACTGTGCAGCTTCCTTGCCCGTTTTCCCGCATGGCTTTAGCAATTCTCCCGTTCCCTATAATTCAGCTAACTTTGTGACTGCAAGCCTCTTTTTGTCTTAGGCTTCGTTTAAGTTGCATTTGCTGCCTGAACCTTGAATCCCACTTCAAGTTTGTCACATTGTACAGCCACCCTGCCTTTGTTTAAACAATGTACATAGGCAACAAAATGAGGTATACAACATACTCTGCCAACCGCTTAGCAACAACATCAGTCACTTGGCACCCCGTGCCATAAAATTAAACAAGTAAAATGGAACTTGAATAATTTAGACAAGGACAGAAGTATTTTACTACTTACGTTCCACCCTAGAAACTGCCCGTTTCACGTTTTTGAGACCCCATGGAATAGTCTCCAGGCTTCGATAAGAAACTAGCATGGCCGCCTCCGTTTTCCCAACCTTGTCATTTTGGCATTCACACAGCCAAGGCACCATGCAAAATGCCCGTCCTTTGTCCCCACAAAAGACTTGTCTTGTTTTTCCCGAAACCAAAACCAACACAGCAACATAGCACACTCCACTACTCATGTGTGTTTCAGCTCCCACAATCAGCAAGACCCCATGTCCGACTGATTTCTGCCCAAGTCTCGTAGTGTTTGTTTTCTACGTTTCCCAACTGTGCCAACAACAAGCATCTCATGCCAGTTTCTGCCTAGCAGCCACTCACTGCCAACATTCTTCTGCCTGACAGCCACCCACTACCAGCATTCTTTTTGCCTGACAGCCACCCACTACCACCATTCTCTTAGCTAAGTAACCTGCCTCTGCTTAGCACCCGGTAGTCTCCACTGCCATGTCCTTCCACCCGAAGGACCCCTGTGCCAACCAGCACCTAAGAGAGTTGATTTTTGTTGGTGTCGCATACCAACGTCAAGGAACCCATCCTAGCACAAGACGGACCATCCTCGTCGGCAACGATGGCACTATGCTACTCTCTCTTAGGACATTCCCATGTCATGTGTGGTCTTTTTCAAATAAAATAGCCACTGAACTTGTTAGTTTTATCCTTATCGAAAGGAACCTTACCAGTCTCGATCTCAGTCATCTCCACAGCTTTCTTTTTCGTCTTGAACCTACCATTGCCATGCTTAGGGTTCTTTTCTTTGTGGGAGTCGTTCCCACCATAGCCAGCCTCATTGGTGACTACCTGAAAATCAACCAACCTGTCAGCCGAAGTGATGGCTTGCTGCAAATTCTGGACACCTTGCCTTTGAAACTCTGCCTGAGCCCACTTTTGCAAGCCAACCATGAAATTGAACAACTTGTCATCCTCCGACATCCCACGAACATCCAGCATCAAGGAACTAAATTCCTTCACATAGGCACGAACACTACCCGTGTGTTTCAGCCTTCGTTGTGTCTCCCTTGCAAGCCACAAAGTGTTACTAGGAAGGAATTGCCTCTTTAGTTCCATTTTCAACGCCTCCCACGTTGAAATTTGATGAACGGTCTCGTCACCAGCCCGTGTCCTCCACCAAAGCTTCGCATCACCAGCAAGGTACATGCTTGTGATGGACACTTTTTATTCAGGCACACCCGCTGCCCCGAAGTATATTGCTCCATGTCCCAGATGAAGTTTTCCAACTCCTTGCACCATCAAAGTGTTTTGGGTCAGGAACTTTCACCTTGGCCCTTGAAGACTGGCTTGTGGAGCTAACCGTGTCCACAACAGCAAACGCCTTCTTCAACATGGCCATCTCATCTTGCAACCGTGCAAGACTCTCAAATTTGGCATTCCATGCCCGTTCAAGTTGTTGGAAATGAGCACGAGCGACCTCAACTGCATCCCTGGTCTCGTCAAGGGAAGAACGCAGCACATAGCCTTCAGGTAGTTCACCCAACTGCACCATCAATTGGTCTACCAGCACCTTCAGATGCAGAACTCGTTCCACCGTGCCACCAGCCATAGGAGGAACATCCAGAACATTTCAACCTGGCTCTGATACCACAATTGTCACGAAACTTCTACTTGACAAGAACCCGACGTGCCAAGGCGGAATAAGAAGCCTGTGATGGCACCAAAATTTCGCCCAGCAAACTTTGGTCAGCCAACCCATCCCACACTGAGCTCTTGTGTATTGGTTTAGTTTTCACTCATTTTTGGCAACCGTTGCACACACAAGCATGAAGTTTAGGCAACCCACAAGAGCAAAGCACAACAAAACGAAAGTAAACAGTACACAAACAGATTATGGCCCTAGGCCAACCCTTATGACACTTTAATTCCGTTAAAAGCTTACAACGGAGCTTTTTACAAACATCTGGTATGCAGAACACTCTTGGCCTAAATCCTCCACTGATTCCCCTTCTGCCAAGTCTCTGACTACCAATATTCATAGGAAAAATGCGATTGATAAGCCCAACTGCCTAGCTTTGCTGGACAAATGAAACGCCTACAACTAGGCTGCCTGGCCAACTAGCAGCACACATGACCTGATCATGCCCTAGAAGGTGGTAACTACCACAACCATCCACTAAGCACTACTCCACATACTCCCCGCATTTCTAGCCATTTTCTCGCACATGCAGCCAACCAGCTCGTCCAAGTAGTCCCACCCAGCCACACGAAGTCCAACTTTCACTGATTGCCACTCACTCATGTGCGTGTGTACTTGCCCGACGTGCACACTGCCTAGCCGTTTCCCGCAACTGTAAGCACGTAGGTAATCCAGTTGCCTACGTTCCTCGCTCAACACTTTTTCCGACCAGCCTTGCCACCCACAAGGCTTTCCTTGGGCTCCCAGCAATGCCCAAGATTGTGCCACAAGCTATGCCCATCTCGTGTGCATGTGTGCACAGATCCGTTCGTGCCACTACTGTTTGCCAACGTTTTCCCAGCTCGTTCGTGCCTGTGAGCTGCCCAAAGCCAACATTTGCCAACGTCCATCCCGAAGCCAACACGACCATGCCTAGCACTCATAGGACATGGTGGAAGGTTCCCAACAATGCCCACGGGCTGCCCTGCCCGCTTGGTGGCCTAACCCACCGGGCACCCAGGAAGCGGAGTAACCATACCTTCCCTATATAATGCTTGAAAAAAATTCCAAGTGACAACAGTTGACACCATTTTATTGAAAACCAGTAGAGCCATTCGGGGTCCACCCAAGACCCCCTCAAAGCTGGTCCCTTTGATGCCAAAACTTCCCTAAGGACTTCCAACACACCAAGGCATAGTTTTGAAACACTTAGCATGCCAACGGCTCAAGTCGGCCCACCTTCTTTTGCCAAACTCGCACACTGCCTTGCCGACAGGCAGTCTGCCTAGCCGATGCGTGAAACCCTGCCAAAGAGTCTAACAGCTATCCATGTTCATTGTCAGTTGATCCACATTTCTTTGTTTTGTCGACTTACTAAAGTCTCTGAATTCTTTCTACAAAATTTGTTCAAAAGTTGTTGACGTCTTTTAATTTTTCCGAGGACTTCAAATACTTGTGGACATTAATTTGGTTTCTTCCTTTTATTTTAGAAGGCAACCAAATAATAAAAAGATGATATCATAATGACAAGGAAAATAATTTCTTTGTGTAATAGAGTTCAGAATATTCTCATTTTTTGTAGAAAATAGTCAGTCATGATTTCGGATGATTGCAATTCATTTTTAGAAGATGTTTCCACAATGAAGTGATCAGTTCGTTGGTGGGCTTTTGTAAGACAACTTTCTGGAAGATGGAGTGATTATCGTTTGATATTTCTTGTTTGAAAAATCGTAGAAATAGTCTTTTAAATATTTACAAAATATTTCTTTTAATCCCTCGAATATAAAATGATGAGTTTTGGTGTTTTAAAAGTCTAAAGTATATGTTTTTGGTCCTTGAACACAATTTTAGTGGTATTTTGGCTTGAAAAAAATACGTGATCGTCACATATCAAGATTTTCAATGATAAATTAAAAATAAACTTTATTTTGTCCCAAATCTCCACTGTCACCTGCTAAAACAACACCACCACCACTGCCATTGACTCTTTCTAATATGGAACCAATTTCAACCAATCAGATTCACTAATTAAAAAGGAAAAAAGAAAAATCCAAAATCACCAAGGAAAAGTGAAGAAAGGGAACTGATTTTGTGGAAAGGAAAGTGGATGGAAGTTGGCGAAGAAGGGAAGAGACACACAAGGAGGGTGAGAAGGGTGGAGTGGAGTTGAGGTGGGTGGCAATGGAGATTTGGGGCAAAATAAAGTTTATTTCTAATTTTACTCTTGAAAATATGGACATGTATTTTTTCAGGCTAAAACACGATGGGAATTGTACTTAATGACCAAAATATATGTTTTAGATTTTTGAGGGATTAAAACTCATCATTTCATATTCGAGTGACTAAAAAATATTTTCTAAATATTCAAAAGATTATTTGTACGATTTTTCCTTCTTGTTTTAGAATGAATTGGACGACTGATAGAAAATGCATTTTGCACCCACAGTATGTGGGATAAGTAGTTTTTTATATTTCCTAAGATAAAGACCTAGTAAATAATTCTTACTTTGAAAGGTGAAGATTAACCATTTATTTATTTTACACTCTGAAAACTACTCAAAACAAATAAATACAAAAGTGAATAGAAAATGACAAAAAAATTTGGGAAACTTCTATGTTCAATTAGAATCATCTAGTGAAGCATATGCTTCGGTGATCATAACAGGGAATCAATTTCTCGAATTGCTTGTGATGATTGATATAAGCTCCTTTGCTGTCCATGTCACTTGGGAGAGTTTGTCAATCTCATTTATGAACTCTTTAGTGATCAATGTTTTTAATCTACCTACAAAATCTGGGAAAAAATTGAAAATGTCAATAGTGAAAATTCGTAAAATATTTAAATTGATCAAAATAGAGCACTTTTGGTTAATAGATTATCTAGCTCATACCTGAGCCCTTCAGGAGATTGAGTAATGAAAAGGAAGCGAGAACTCTTTCCTCCATAGTTTTATCATAATTCAAAGCTTCTAGCAGCTGTGGCACAAGGATTGAGCATGCCAAAGACTGAATATTTCTGTCTTCAGATAGCTGGACAAAACAGCTAATCCAAGAAACAGTAACTAGGCTTGCTCTAGCTAAACTAGGAATTCCGTTGGCTATGGAATCAGAAAGAGCGACGAGCAAATTCCTTCTTCCATTTTTAAGCATAACCATTGTTGCACTGTTCTCCTTTGCCAGTTTTGTGCTGCTTCGTCGTCTCGTACCTGTAGATTGTCAATAGAAACTAAGTCAATAGTATTGACAGAAAAGGAAACTAAAACTTCATGTTCATTAGTCATCTTCTTTTATTTAGCTTCTAAACCATTGTATTGAGCACCTCAGTCCATACACATGAAGCTGAAGAATGCGGAAGTTGCTTTTGTTGATTACTTTCGAAGTATAGAGGGACATACCAGATGTGTGAAGTCATGGATTGTAACCTTGTTGCTCCTGAATGAATCTAATGAGTTTCCATCAAAGCCTGCTTGTTTTAAGATCCATTTTTCAGCAATTGGCTCTCCTGTATATGAAAATTGGCCGGCCAATAGCAAGAGAGCTCTGGCTGACTGCTCCTGGACTTTCACATTAAGTACTCGACAGTCCAATGCTTTTACAATTTCTTCTATAGCCTCGTCTCTATATACACTGCACTCAGAAAGATCTCCTGGCAATGTGAGTCCTTAAGTAGTAGATTAGGATCTCCCTGCAGATGATGATTTACCCGAAAATGTGTCAGTGACATGTTGAAAATCTCAAGACGAATAGTGGAATTGAACGAAGGAATAGACTTTTCGTCTTACCAAAAGATCAAGCTGTAACAATATTGCTGCAACAACAGGACGTTCTTCTGGTTGAGCCCTCTGAAGGTAGACTAACAAAATGTGCAAGGCATTCATTCTTCCCCATCCTTTTGTCAGTTCATTCAGCAATTCTGTTCTTTGATAATGCCTGGATTTGATAATCGTTATACTGAGTTCGATACAAAACTATTAATCTTAATACTGTCTTTGCGAGCTACTCTCCAGCAGCTTGCTCGTTAACCACACCTTATCTTACCTGTGAAGGCAGAAAAGCTCTCTCAGCAATGCAAATGCTTGATGTTGAGTTGTCTTGTCTCTCAGGACAAGGAGGCAAATGAGGGATTCTTTGTTCAAGTTTTGGGCAAGGTAGTGTCGACAGCTTCCATGGATCGGCTTGAATACAACAATAAATGATAGAAGCAGCTTTATTCTTTTCACATATATCGCCTATCTCCATCCTTCTTACCAGCAAGTTTAATCCACCAAGAGAAACAACATATCTGGCATTCTCAATATTCTTATCTTCATCAAAACAATTAAGAAGTTGGTCTAAGAAGTAATAGGCAGCCACTTGAGGACTGCAATGGATGGAGAACAAGGTTTGTGCCTGATCTCCAAATTCTAACACTCGGAGGACCAGTGGGATCCATTCCATTGCTATCATCTGTTTTGCCTTTGGCCTAACTAGATAAAGGAGAACTGCGGCTTTCAGAAATAGGCTGTTGTCTCTCAGTAGTTTCATAAAGATATCAAGCTGAGGGTCGAAATTCAGTATGATCTTTGCATTCAACTCCTTTTTTGTTGCGATTTGTGCTAAAACTGAGATAGCAAGTTCTAAGATTTCATTGTCACTAGATGCAGATAAAACCTCTAGTATTGCTTCTATCACACAACGTGACTTTGATATTGCAGTTTCTACTGTAGGATCTCCGGGAGAATCAAGCCAAGCCTTGGTCATCAAACGGATTGCTGTTTCACACTCAATTAGGCCATCTGAGGTGCAAATAGTTCTAACAGCGCTACTTATATCATTTGACAGAGAAACGCGTCTACTTCTATCCTTTTCTATTGATGCATTGCGCAATGTATTGTCTTTATATACTCCGTGTTCTGCTGTGTCACTCCTGCAATTTAAAAGGCGGAAGTAGTCTGATTGCTTTTCGCCCAGCCAAAGTTCAGCTTGTACTTTTCTATGACTTGTGGTTGATGATCTTTGGCTCCCCAATGATCTTGTCTGTTAATAATATAAAACAACTCAATCAGCTGAGAGACATCATTCAAGTGTCTTAGTTAAATGTAGAACAATTTCGGATATTCGGGTCACCTACTTCCAGGTCAAGTTTAGCTTGCTTAACCGAATACTTCTTTTGTTCTTCTGAACATGAATGATAGTTGTACTTTAAATCTCCATGCTTATCACTCAATGTCTTTGACTGTCTCTCCAGAATGGGACCAAAAATAGCTCGATAGCTTCAACGATTTGAAAACTAATTAGTGAAGATGGAAAGGCTCAGATGGCAGAATATGCCACAATCAAATAAAATGAATTTACTATTTTATTAGTACGTAACATATTCAGTAAAATGCATGTTGGCTCACTTACAGAGATGACTTGTTGGAGGACTGCGAAGTAAAAGATTCAGAATGTCTTCTTCTTGAAGGTCCACGATTCAGTGTCGAAGGCAGAGGCACAGAAGGAACAGCAGGGGCTTTAGCCCCATCTTTAAGCCACTGCTTGTATAAAACAGCAAACTTCTGTGTTCCAATATCCATTCGGTCGTTATATACCTTATCCAAAGCTTTCATTTTCATATCCTTATCCAGATACATTGAGTTGGAGACACATTCAAGCTCCTCATTGTACCAAATCTTGAGATGAAGAAGGTGAGGAAGAAATAAATTGGGCTCCCAAAGTTCAGGAAGCAAAAGTGTCCGAGCAATAAAAGGCGAATCGCAAAATACTTGCAGGAGATGTCTTGCTGATATTTGATCACTTTTATGTATCTTGTAGACAATTGATAAGTAAAGCTGTGTACAAGCAGCAAGTTGGGAATTTTGCGCTTCACATTTTATACCATTCTTTGAACTCTTAGAATTTAAAGATGCAATAGTACTACTTAATAGCCTAATGCAATATTGCAATGACTTCAAATTTAACTCTTTTTCTGGCCCTTGATCTTCTACCAATCTCTCAACATTCACAATTCCCAATTCCATTTTCTCCCAATCTCCATTATTTGCATCCTCAATCCTACTAAAACAAGAATAGCATTTAGCTCTTATGGTTTCGCGAAATTTCTTGTCTCTCAAAAACTGGCCAATGTGGCCACCAAGTATAGAAACAACTGCTCTAATAGTAACTTCATCAAGTGCAGGCTCATTTCTTCTAAAGAATCCCTCATCAGTACAGTGGTCCCTATCATGGATTTCCACGAATCAGATCCTGCTCTTCTTGTTGATGAAGACACAATAGAGCCGTTACGCGAAAAGGCCTTATCCCTCTTTTGCTGCTTTGGAGCATCAAAGCTTCTTCTGCGTTCATGGCAAACATAAATAGGCAATACAATGGACTCATCCTGAGGTCTTCTGTCTCTTAACTTCACCACTTTTCATGACCTTTTTGAAGCTTTCTGTGACTCTCAAATCCTCCTTCGACTTGCAGTTCCTGCAAGGATGCCATGCTATTGTAGTAGATTGTGTAAGGATATGAAGGGCCAGAAAAGTGGCAATTGTGCAGACATTCCCTCAAAAGCCACAGAAAACAATAATTGCAACTTTAGTCAAAGTGCCAGAGGTGATGAATGCCACAGAAATGAGGACAAAAATGAATGGCTGATGATCGGGAACCACGTAGATTCCTAGCTAAAACCGTTAAGCATTACTGAAGTATTTACTCCCCATTTTAAAATAGTGTCACTTTACACAATTTGTCTATTTCATATTATCCGACACTTTAGAAATTCGAAAAAATTATTATATGATATTTTTTCAACTTTTACTATTAGTGCAACATTAATAAAGGAAGTATTGTGTAATTGGGATATTATTGCAAAATAGTAATTTGGTTACTTTGAATTATCTTTTTGTAAAATTGAAGTAATGTAATAACTTCCTTAATTTGTGTGCACTAATTAAACGTGATATTTTTTTTTAAACTGATAGTACATTGTACCCTATAATGTCCAATTTCTGAATTAGGTAATAGATCAGTGCACAAAACTTAATTTTTTAAAGTACTAATATAGAAGCACGCGCTTTGCACATTTAGAGGTACTAATTATTTGATTTTTATTACTATAAATTAAATAGTAAAGCATGTCTAGAGATCGTAATTGTTTGATTTTTTTAGTTCATTTCATTTTCTTCTTACATAATTCCTAATTAATATTTAACTAAGTCAAAAAAAAATTTGTCAGATGTGAGAAATATTTGTTTATAGGTAATTTTTGTACATTTTCTTTATATCTACTTTGTTGGAAACATAAGAGATTTTGTTCAGTTTAATAGTTCAAGTAATTTTATGAAACATAAATAATTGTGCCATGTAAATAACACATCTATCTTGAAATTTTAAAAATAAAAGTTTATTTTTTCGATTGAAATTTATTGAAATATTCTACCATAAGTTCATTGGTATTCCCTACAACTTCAAAGATAAAAAAAATCTAAAGGATCATCATGTTGGAGCACAATGCTTGACGTGAAACAATATTGGAATTTATTATTGCATCCATTTTTGTAAGTTTAGTAATCAAAGAAGGGAGTGTAGTCTTGAAAAATGTTGACAAATTATAGAGTTCATTGGAATCATTTACTCTTCAATTATTCAAGTGTTATCGTAACAACTTTGGATTTATCAAGTAGTAGGAAATTTGATTATTCTTGACTCTAGACATCTCTTGGAACTAACTTGAAGGAACCGATTCGTGTGCAATCATAATTTCTAATTTAGAAAATAAAGATCTTACTTAAATATATAGTTTGAACAACTATAAGAACTATATTATGAAATAGTAAAAAAAAAAAAGTGAAAAATATATTATATTGTTTGGCAAGTTATAGCATGAAATTTATTCTTTCTTTTTCATTTCATGCCACTCTTCCCTCCTTCAACCGCCAAAATTTACGCCACTCTTCCACTCTAAATTATGTTTCTCTATAACATAAATTTATCATAAATCATAGTAAAATGAGATAAAGTTTAGTGCCATTGTTATCTTTTAGTTCAAGTACCTCCATTATCTTTTAGTTCAAGTACCCCGATACACATAAAATTTGATGCTATTGTCATCTTTTTAAAATTTTTCTTTCTCGGTTTCATGATATTCAAAACTGAGATCATGCAATTGCAAGCTTAGATTAGATTTTGCACATGATTTTTGAGTTTTTATTTCGAAACTGAAACTTGTTTGATTTATTATAATTCGGAATAGCAAATTGGTTATACAAAAAAAATAATTTTATTATATTAAAGCGATATGAAGATTAACAAACTAAATAAAAGAGATCTATTTTTTGATATTCTTTTTCATCATCTTTTGTTTTTCCCTTGATTGAATTGAGGGTTTTATTATTTTGGTTCTTTGTTGTGTCAAAAATAACCCCCCCAAAAAAAAGAGAAAAGAATTTAAGATCAAATTTTCTTTGACCGGATTGAGTTTTATTATTTTGGTTCTTTGTTGTATCAAAATAACCGAAAACATTAAAAACAAATTGAACAGAAAAAACAGAACAAGATTAAAATATTATCTAAGAAGTTACAGGGGAAATGGCACTAAGAGTGAGGAAGCAGGAAGAGGGTAGTGAAAATAAAGCACGAAGAGAGAAAGAAGCTTATTACTTTGTAGAGATATTTTTGACATTTTGAGAAAGTTGCTTTGATTGGAAAATTACAATTGTGGCAATTTTTGTCCACCTAATTCAATATTAACAATGGACAATTCAATATTTAAGTCTTATAAGATATCCTTATTTTTTTAATCAAAATGTAATTAGTTACTGATTTGATATCCTTATTTTTTTTAGTATGTAATTTATGCGGTTACTAATATTGAACATTAGATGTTTACAGGTACAAAAACAATAACAATCGTTTTTGTTTTTATAAGAAGACAATAATTATCTATCAATAATTTCCAACAATATAGTTTAGGAACTAATTTTTATTATAGGTAAAGTGTAACTTGGATTAAATAGGTGTTAATTATTCAATCCATGAAAAGAGAACAAAAACAAAGTAAGAATTGTAAGATAAGTAGTGTAGTCTTTTGGACATTGAAGTATAATTTAGGTAGTAAGACACTTACTTTATAACCTATTGGCATGGGTTTGAGTCATTAAGGGGTAAAGAGAGAGGTGGATTTTTCTTTTTGTTTTTTAAAAGGATTTTGATCTTTTAAGAAAAATAAAATAGATAGATCACATTTTTCACCCCCTTTTCCTACTCATTTAATCAATTTAATAATAATAATAAAAAGATAAGTTCTTTATTATTGTTGTTTTTAATACACTACATAGAAACCAAATTTTTTTTATCATATTCTAGACAATAAATCTATTTCATCATTATAAAGTTTAGACAACAACATTAGAGGCAAAATAAATGCATTGGGCAAAAGAAAGGTGAGGATTTTAATAATATCTATAAAGAGTAATGTTTTATTAATTCAAGTTTAGATGATTTTTAAGACTTTTAAAGCAATTTTATGTCTACTTTATTCTTTTAATTCCTTTTTTTGTATCCAAAATAGAAAAAGATATTAAAATTATTCTAAGAGTCCAAAATATTTATACATGATAAATCTTAATTTTTTTTTGGATAATTCCTATCATTATTTAACTTAATTTGTAATCCTAAAAACCTTTGTTTCTTCACTTGTATAATTTCTAAAATTGATCATTGAAAAAAATTATACCAGATGGAACTCTCTATTCTACATAGAACAAATTTAACTCAAAAGACTTTTATTATAATTATAAAGTAATCATTAAGATTGAAAATATAATTTTAAATATGTGTGCTTTTAAAATTTTAATGGTATTTTGCTGTATCAAAATATATTTTCAATAGATTTTTAGTTTGGAGGGCCAAATTGAGAATTTTTCAGGTTTAGGGACACATTGGGACATTTATTTTTGTTTAGAGGACCAATTGAGACTCTTTCAATTTGGAGGACTATATTGGATTTTTTTTTTCAATTTTGTGTGGTCAAATCGAGAATTTTTAATTTAAAAGACCATATTGAGATTTTTACTTAGTTTTAGGGCTAAAATGGTATTTAACCCTTTAAAATAACTTTGTTTTCCTTCATTTTCTTTTCCCAAACAAATTTTTCCATTTTCTTTTTACATATTTGTTAATAAACTGTTAGTTTCTTTAATTTCATATAAATGTTGTCTAGTCTATTAATGTATCCACAACCTATATATGTTGATAATAGTTATATGTGTGGTTAATGGAATTCCATTTAATGAGAAATATTATTCAATTAAGTTCTTTTTTATTAACTTTATTTAGTTAAGCCTCACAAAGTTAATTTTGTTTTCTCTTATACCTTTTTAGTTTTTTTTTTTTTTCTTTAAGGATCCAAAAGTATATAAAATATGTAAATTTATTTTTCAAGTAAAATTTATTTCTTTGTTATTACTTGATTTTTAAAATCCATCCCGATAAAATTATTTTCTACTATCCTTTAATTTCTAAATCTTATTTCTAAGATTCTATTATATAAAGAAATTTACTTTAATCAAATTTATTTTTTAATATGAAGCTTTAAAAGTAGTTTTTATTTCTTTTTTTACTCTTTGAGGAGCATGTACATAAATAGCGTAAATAATCATAAAAAAGATATTCTAGTTAGGACACATAACAAAGCCATTAAATTTTATAATGAGAGTAACTTCGAAAAGAAAATTTAAATCACTAAATTAGATTCCCTCATTTATTATAGTATAGATTGCACTGTCAATAAAGAAAAATGAAAAAGAAAATACTTTTAGTATATAAATAAAATCGTGAAATAGGATCTCGTCTATAATTTTTTTAGCGTATAACAAAATATTTTTGCTGCCTAACAAAGGGGAAGAAGGATAATAAATTCAATCAAATATGACATTTGAAGACTTGACAAGTACAATTTTCAAATATTTATATATTGGGTCGAAAGTATAATAAATTTAGTCAAATATGACATTTGAAGGCCTAACAAGTACAATTTTTAATTTATATATTTAGAATATAGTGCAGTAGGTTTTTTTGAAAACTTTATTTATTCTGGTGTGGATGGCATGCAGGCCTATGTTTCATAGTTTTAACATATAAGAATGTTTTTTATTTTCTTATACTCCTTTTTATCTTCTAGTTGTTTTTTAATTGGTTAGATTCAGTATTCATAGTAAATCACAAGGGTAATACAGGAAAGGAAATATAATTTTTCATTGCACGTCAATCTTTTTATGCCAAATTTCAACATGGACCAATAAATTTGTTAAGCAAAAATCAAAACTTTAAATTTCAGGGGGTAATTTAATTTTTGAAACTAAAGAGTAGGTAGGTACAATTATTCCAAATTTTTTGGTAGGAGTCTGCAAAACCCACACACGGTTGAATAAAACTTGCATTTTGTTATAAAAAAAATACCCTTGTCACTGTCCCTTAGTAACTCGAATCCATGACTACTAAATTATTGGAGAAACGTCTTACCACTTAGGCTACACTTCATTATCAATTACCTACCCTACTCATGCTCTACTACTACTACCTACTACTTGTTTGCCTGCTTGTTGTTTGAGTGTTTCTTTCTCTCCGTTGAGAGTTTTTTTTATCATTGTTGCTGACTACTTTGACCACATGCGTCAGAGTTTGCTCATTGACTGTTGGCCCCATGAACTATTGGTTAACTATAAATATCAAATAAGCCATAATTTGATTAGAAATTTCATGATTAAGTTCCCAATAATTTTATTCTATTGTCAGTTACTAATCTAGACCTACCAGTTCAGTGTGGTTATAGTTGATTTTTTATGAGTACTAATTAGGAAATTTTTTTTGTTACTCACTCCTTATTGCGGAGCGAGTATTCTTGACAATTGAATGATTGAAAAGTAGTGAGATTTTCTTACTTTTCAGTCATCTTAACGGTTGTCATACCTACTCTGTATTGCAGAGTGAATAACAAGACTTACTCATCGGTTAGGCAGTTATTGCCAAATTGGCTAAGGCCCTGTTTGGGGTTAGCTTTGTTAGTTATTAGGAATCATGTTCGACTTTTGAGTCTCGAGTCTTGACCCTCTAGGGACTTCAACATCTTATACCGCAGCTAAAATAACGAGGTTCGTTAAATAAGAAAATGCTTAGGAGGTCACTTGGTATTTAATTTTTTAATTTTAAATCAGTCTATCGTCAAACTAAATACTTTGAGTAGTAATGTGATTATATGACTACTCTTCCTACCATTTATAGGTATTCTCTCCACTCAAGTTTTTATACGTGTCTATGTGATTCGATTACATCAAATCTTACCACTTGCCGACTACTTGTAATCCAGTTTTGTATTAATTCTCGCCAATTTGGGTACTTATAATAATTTAAAAAGAAAACAGAAAAAGTTACAATTCGAAATAACGTGGATTGTAATAAGTAAATCTGAATACTTCTTCGCCAAAAATAGATAAATAGGCTAAATTTAACATTTGGATGGCCACAAAACAAAAGAAAATTTACTAGGAAAATTATTTACAAATTCATAAATTTAGAATACTTGCTAAAATTACTTTATGCAGTAAACTTATAATGAATCATCAATCTCTGATTTTATAAGTTCGATTGAATCTCATTTTTCCTTTTTCAGATTTAATGATATGTGACTTTGTTACCTTATCATTTTGTATAGATACACTAATCCCACGTTTGGTACTCGGAAATGGCTTGGAATGGAAAGGTAATCCTAGGCAGAATGTGTTTCCACCCAAAATAAGTAAGAATACTTATTCCTAAATCATCATATGTCTGGTGACTCAGGGCAAAATGGAATGAGTATTCTTTTATTAATATTTGGTATAACTAGTTTTAGGAGTCATAATGGAAAGAATTTTAAACTAAATTGATTTAAATATCCATGATTCTTTTAAGAAAATATAACAATTCATGTTATTTATATTTTTATGAGTATGAAAAACTTCAAAAAATTTTTCTTATACACATCAAAATTTAAAAGTTACATATTATTTTTTTCATTCAAATACATATTAAATAGCTCAGTTTACTATTTTACAACATTATATATTTGTTTAAAAATATTCATTGTGATAAAATAGCTATGAAATTAAATTAAAAATATAATTGACCATTTATGGTATCTATATTGTGTGTTATTTATATATTTAAATATTTTACATATAATTATATTTTCCTACAGAAATTATATATCTGGATTTTAAATTTCAACCGTGTTGTTTCATTTTTTCTATACATAAAAAAAGTGTTACAATCTATTGAAAATATTATCACACAGTTCTTATTCTGTGCAAATTTCACATAACTCAAATAATTAAATTATGTAATTTAACTAATTATGTACTACCATATTTATTTTTTAAAAAATGTGTTTATTGGCAAAGAGAATACAACTATGCAAAGAAAAAAATTTGAATACAATTTAAATAAATTTGGATAAACTTGTAATCTCAAAATATTCTCTTTCCAAAATGAAGTTAGAAAGAACTTTCCTCGACTTTTTTTGTGGGATGGGGATTCCAAGATCTAGTAGAAATGGCATTTCCTGATAAAATGACCTTTCCAAGTTAAAATTCCAGTAGCAAACATATAATGGATAAGTTGAAAAGAAATTTCTATTCCAGGCCAACACTGTGTACCAAACGTGGGGTAAATTTAATAGCATATGAATAAATGGGAACTTTTGCCTCCTAAATCGTTTACTAAAATGAGATTCGCAACAACCGATAACGGTAACTGTAACTATATGAAGGAATAATCTCCCATTGCTCCCTCCTAATATACAGCAAGCCATAGAATTATAATTCAGAATTTAAACTCTTGATAATTCTCTTCATTTGAGGTTGGTGTGTCAAGAATAAGACTAAATTGGCTTAATTTTGCTGTTTGATTTAATATTTTAACCTTTTTGCACCATCATGCTATAGAGTGTAAATCACTTGTCAAAACAATTAAGATGAACTTGATTTTCAAATTGATCTATCCATTAAATTGAACTTGAGATAAATTTGTACAGTTCTAATATGAATGAGGAAAATCATTTGCAAGTGCATAAATTTAAAATTACTTGTAAAACTATTTATATGATAAAATTATATTAAATTATCAATTTTATTGTAGATACTTTATCGAATTTTGTTCATTTTTCATGAATTTAATAACACGTTAATAGTGTTTTCACTTTGTCATTTTATTCAAATGCATTTCTATGAGTAAATGGATGTCAAATAAAGAGAAAAGCTATGCTAGGTGTTTGTGGAAGTGTGGAATGGATAAATTTATTTCCTTTCTTATAATGGCTTCATATTTCAACACAAAATGATGTAAGCCGTTTAGTTAACAATTGTTAATTAATATATTATCCTTTAACAAAAGAATAAAAAAAAAAGCTAGGGGTCAAATCCTTCCACATAATTGATTGTAGAAGAATTCAAGATGAACTCATTGATTTTTCTGGATTTAATGCACATAAAGTTCTTAGATTTAGATGTTACAAAAGTAGATTATTTAACACCTTTCTTTTTTTCTTTTGAGTAAGTAAACCATCACTAAAATCATAGTTCACGAACTCATGAATACATTCTTTAACCTAATATGGCTAAACATGAACAAGTGGTTCCGAAACATGAAACACTGTTTTTCTGTGTTGGTTGGACAACCTTGGAATTATCGAAGAAGCTAACAAAGGCAAATTTATAAAACTAGAGCAGCGCACTCGCACTCTCCATTGATAATTATGCATGTGCCTCTTGACGTTTGTGGTCTTTTCTTTGTTTGTCCTTTTTAAAATCTACCACTACCCTTATTTCTGATGTGTTCTCGTTATCCGTTATCATATGGTTCGTCCAATTCTGCTATAATGTTAATTTGGTGGTTCGTGAGATTTTTAAATTTTTTTTTTGGGAAGAATGCGTAGGTTTTTTTTTTTTTTTTTTAACCATAGGCCATACTAATTTTATTCACAACCAATTCTTCTCATGTAAACGACAAATCACCTAAATAGTCCTTTAACTATTTTTTTTAAAACTGAATTGGTCACCTAACTAAAATTTTACTCAATTTAACCCATTATCTATATCAAATTTAGTCTATAAAAGGCAGTACTGTCCAAAACACATGTTTTTACAACTTCCAACCACTCTGAATAGAGGCGTAGGTTGAAACATGCATTTGCTTCCCATTCCCTCCCCCTTTCAGTTTTGAAACCCCTTATCCTAGCCCTATTCTCAGCCATTGCAACCCACTCCTTTACCCTCTCCTTATCTCTTTCCCCTCATCCTCCAGCTCTGCTACCTTTCCCCTTGCAGCCCTTATCTACAGCTGTGTAGTCCACTCATTCCCTCTCCCTTTCCTTATCGAACCACTCAGCCACGTCTCCCTCCTTGCTCGTAAAATGAAGAAGCTTAGATGAGCTAGCATTGTTGGAGATGATCAATTGAAGAACTTAGGCAGAATGATCCTCTCTTTCTTCTCCGATTTTGTGTGTGCAAATGATGAAGTTTTTCATGTCTATGTGAATGTTTGAGGGGCCTATGTCTATTTGTGTGGCTGTGTATAACTACACGTGGTTGTGTGTGACTCGAAGGAAGGAGACGAGTAGTGGGTTGGGAGGACGGAGACGGGATCTGGAGAATGAGGGAGAGGAAGAGGGTGGGTTTGCATTAGGACCTATGGGAATAGGGTGCAACCCAGTAGGTTTCGAGTAGGGAAAGTTTTGGAGGTAAGGGGAGGTGGCTGGGAAGATGGAGGATAGGAAAGGGGGGAAGGAAAGGGTTAAGGTTTGGGTGTGGCAGAATAATAGGCGAAAGGAATATGTGGGATTGCTTGATTGATAAGAGGCATGAAACGAGTGAGTTTTGAGGTAAATTTGTCAAAGTTGATGCAAATATGTGGCAAATTTCTATGTTTTGAGAGGTCTCGCCATTCAAAAACTGAATTAGATACGATTATTTATTTGATGGATTAAATTAGTTAAAATTTTAGTCAAAAGACCAATTCTATTTTAATAAAATAGTTAGAATACTATTGATTAACTATGTTTAAACCTTGACCTACTTCTTATTTAGGATACTTATATCTTCGCATTCTTTACTATAAAACAACTTATACCATGATTATATTTTATTTCTATGATAACTTATTGACTTTTACATTTTTTCCTATCAAAGAGGTTAATTTTAAAAATGTCTTAATATTTGGAGTTTTTGACTTTTTCTTTTTGTTTTGAATTTTAAGGTAAAAGCAATTGTTACAAGAATTTTGAGATAGAGAAAGTATACAATTTGATAATTAATAGTAGAAAAAAACCTTTATCGATATGGGAATCACATTATGTGAACTTACCTCGTTTAAGTAGTACTATCCTTATGGGATGTATCATGTTATAAGTCATATGTTTTTAAAATTCGATTAATGGATTAGTAATCTGTTTTACAATTCAGCAGATCAGGTTAGCCAATTCAATATTTTTCTTTTTTAATTCAAAATTTTTTATTTAGCTTAAATATAGGAAGAATGCACTCTTAGAAAACAAATCCAAGATGGTTGTGTGGTTTAGGGTGTCATGTTAACATCTCACTTATCCTATTTTTGTTCATTTTTACATATCCAACTTGTTTATCATTCTCAAAAGGACAAGGATCCTATCCATTTATAGTTAAATGAAGGAGGCTCCATTTACCCTTAAAATTTAATTTTTTAAAAAAATCAAAATTTTCATAATTCAAAACATGTTTTTATATAAGAGTAAATTGCAAAAATAGTCATTAAACTATTACCTTGTTGCATTTGAGGTTACTCAATTATTATTATTTTTTTTGCAAAAATGGTCATTGAAATAACTATCAAAATTGTAGAGTCATTCCATACATTTGTATCGTCAAAACAAACTAATAGTGATTTTTCAGGGGTAAACTTGTCTAAAGACTTGAAAAGAATAGTTGGTAGATAAAACTAAAAAAGAAAAAAGTTTGGCACTTTAGTTACAATTTTAAAAGCTTTGCCTTTTTCTCCATTGATTAAACGTAAAATGTGCAAGTTAGAAGTGTGGTTTGGGATGGTAACTGCAGGAGGCTGGGGTAGTCATAACCACGGTTTCGGAACCATCAGTTCTGGTTCCATGGAGAGTCGGAACCGAAACCGGAACCTTGGGAGTCGGTTCCGGTTCTGATTTTGGAACTACTGGTTTTGGCCGGTTCCTCGATTCCGATCACAGTTTTGATTTAGAAAATTTTAAAGTAAAAATAAATTTTGGACAATACTAAAAAATTAATACAAGTTAAGATAAGAAACAAAAAATTACATTTTATTTATATTTCAATTGTATACTTTGTTTTTGGAAAAACAAAAGTAAGACACTATTGCATTATTTATTGAATCGTTAAAAATTAAAGTAAAGATACATTTTGGATAATCCATACTAAAAGATAATCTAAAAAAAATTTAAATGCATCAATTACGTTGACCTATATATAAATATATATATATACATATATACGTATATATATATACATATATACGTATATATATATACATATATACATATATATATACTTATATACGTATATATATATACATATATACATATATATATACTTATATACATATATATATATATATGTATATTACCCGGTTCCAGTTGCAGTTCTAAAAAATGGAGAATCGGAACCTTGTTTATGGTTTCGGTTCCGATTCCTGTTCTGGGAACTGTCAATGATGGTTACAGTTCCAGAATTTCTCATTTTCGGCTGTTCAGTTCCGAAATCAAAATCATGGACATCTTGTTTTTGGAGAATGGATGGTGGATCATGGGGCAGGGAGGTCGCAGGAAGGCGTAGGAGGAGGGGAAGGGGAAGGGGTAGTGGGTCTAATCCCTCCTGGGGATGAGCGAGCATTATATGCTGTCTGGAAGGCGGGGAGATGGCAAAAAGGTAATGGGGAGGAGAAGGTGACGAGAAGGGAAAAGAGGTGCGGGAAGTGGTGGAGGGAGTGGATATGGTGATTGGAAGGGAGAGGGGAAGGGGGAAAGTACAGGGAATGGGGGAAAGGGTAGGGTGCTGAGATGGGCAAGAAAAGGTATAGAGCTGAGGTGGTAGGGATTAGAGGAAAGGGAATAGTAGCAAAGAAGTGGGGATAGTTTCAAATTTACAATAATTCGATTTTGATATAAAATGTTTATTTTATTTTATTTTAGTTTGACATCTCTAATAATACTTTATTCTTTTTAAATTCACTAATTTCACTTCAATTTATTTGAAAATTTTTAACCCCATAAAAATCACTTCCGCTAGTCTCTAACGACTCAAATAGATGGAGTGACCCTAAGCCTACACTTTTAATAGTTAAGTAAACATTTTTGCATAAAAATAGTTAGGTATCTCATTACATCTAGAGGCTATGACTTAGTAGTTTAATGACAATTTTTGCATTTTGCTCTTTATATAAATGCCTTATATATAAGTCTGTTTATAATTTAGTCTGTTTATTCGAAAATTTAATGTTTCAGTTATATTTAAAAAGACTATCCAAATGTGACTTATATATAAATCCAACGGTAAAATCTTTTCGAATAAACTGATTTTTGTATATGATTGATATACTGAATGAGATAAAAATAAGAGTAAACTGCACCAAAGATCATTAAATTATTAGTTTGTTGTAAATGATGTCACTTAAACTTCTTTTTTTTTTTTGGGCAAAAATGGTCATTGAAGTACTAAAAGCATATATTTAGTGCCACTCTATGAAATTTGGTAGTTAAGACAAATGAATAGTGGTTTTTTTGGGGGGTAAACTTATCAAAATGCTTTGGAAAAACTTGATAGGGTTAAAACAATACATAGAAAAAGTATAGGGATTAAATTACACTTTAGAAAAATATCTTATTCACCATGGTGTATTTGAAAGAAAAAAATTAGATTGCAGTGTAATGGTTTTGATTCTTGAACCATTCTTCTCGTGCTTTTCTCATTTTGAGGTCACTCAACAATTTGGTACAATTTGAGAGGAAGGTCGATCTGGGAAGGAAGGGGAAGTAGGGGCATAGGAAGAGAGAGAAATGAGAGGGAGGATTGGCAGAGCTGGGGAAAAAATAGGGATGTAAGGGACTGTAATGAGAGGGAAGTTAGCGGTGAGTCTGCTAGGAAGGGGAGATCGATGGGGGTGATAGGGGCTTTAGTTGTAAATTTAGTAAACTAAATTATTTTATTTTGCCCCAAAGTTTGTTTTCTCTTTAAATGTGACATTTCTTTTAATTTATTTGCTTTCTATCATCGAATTTTTACCCCAATTTTTTTTTAGTAATATTAGCTCACTATAGTTGGACTATTTTAATTCACAAAAAAAAAAAAAATTCATTAGAACTAGCGGATCAAATAGACAGAGTGATTACAGAAATACACTTAAAGTATATAGTGCCGTGTTTAATGATCAAATTTATAAAAAATATAATTCGATCTCCTGAGGTGTAACTAACTAATAGTTTAATGACTATTAGTGTAATTTGCTCTAAAAATAACATTATGTTTAAATTATTTTCTCAGGTTTTTATTATTTTGAGATAGGTAAATGGAGAGGATCCAAATACATCTCAAGAACAACATAAAGCTTTCTATTATTTTCAAAACCCTACCACTCCTCCTTTTCTCCTTTGCCCTCCTTACCCCCCTTTTTAGCCCCTCATTTCTACTATCTTACCCTCTATTCCTCTCTTCGTCTTTCACCTTTCTCTCTTTCTTCGTCCCTTCCTTTGTTTCCCACACTCCTACCTTTTTTCCATTTCCCTCCTTAGTCCTCCTACACCACTCCCTATCCCCAGACTCTTCGCCTTTCCCTTCCGTCTCCTCTTCATCCTTCATCCCTTTCACTACCCCTTTTCCTGCCTTTGTTGCAACTTCCCAGTCCCTAGCACGCCACCTTTCTTCCCTAACCCCAAGCCACATTCCCGTCTCCCTCCCCACTCTCTATCTCTGTTGATTCCTCTCTTGGATTTTCTTTTTTGATATGAAGAATTGCTAAGTTTGGGATTTGTGATTATAATTTTTGGAGAATAAGAAGGGAATTGGATATGTAATTTGGGATTGGATATCGTATCTGAATATGAGAAAAACAAAATAGAAAAGTAAAAAGAAATAGAGAAAAGGGCCTGGGCATGCTTAGGCAGGTTTCATTAATATTATGTTTGGGTATTAGGTTTGGTTTAATTGTTTTGGGCCAATTCCTTATTAAATGGAGTTGGGAGATTACTTGAATTATTAGAAATGAGTTTTGGGCTTGATGAAGGACTTCGTCATTATTAGCAAAATGTGTTTCAACTCTAGGGGATTTACATTTAATTTGGGTGAATTTTATCTGGTATATGTGGGTTTTTAGTTTCATTTTTTGGGTTGATTCTTATTTGTTTTACTTATTTTCTCTGTATTTTTGTCATTTCTTATCAAGGTCAAATTTAAGTTTTGAGTTATTTTCAATTGAACCCCTAGCATATTCATTTGAACTCTATTTGGTTAAAGCTTTATTTTAAGTTTTTACACTAGTTAAGATTATCCTTTTAACCTTAGGAATGACTAGAAGTCCCATGTTGACCTACCTTTGAACAAAATAACCCTTAAAATCCTAAACTTGACTACAAACCATAGACTTAACCAAAAAACATAAAAATGTCCCGAAACCCTAGAGTTAATTTGAAACCTAGGATTGACCGTGCTAGGGAAAAAGAGTGTTGGGAGAAGGGGTTGCAGAAAAGGGGTTGGACAAGGATAGGATTGCTAGGGAAGGGGTTGCAAGGGATGAGGAGGACCTAAACAAGAGGTCAGTTTCGGATAAGAGGAAATGTTTGCTGTAAGTGTTGTGAATGGGTGATGATGGCAGTTTGGAGAAGTTATTTAGTATTTATGGCTTATGTATTGTTGATTTTGCCCTAAAAGGTATAACCTATGATGCACATGTATCACTAACTATTTTAGAGCAAAACATAGTCAGAATTGTGTCTAGGTACCAAAATAGTGATTTTGAATTTGTGAGGGATGAAATTATGTTATTTAAAATTTGAGGACCAAATAACCATAAACATGAAATTGTGAGGGACTATTTAAGTAATGTTAAATGGGCCGGAAAAGGTTAGTTGTCAATTTTTCCTCAAAAAGATAGCACGTGATGTGCACGTGATTATTTGATGCCAAAATATGACCTACTTAAGAGCCAAAATACTACGTTTTGAATTATGAAAAACTTTTTGTTAATCATTTTGAATGTGTGAGGGATTTAAAAAGTTCAAACATGAAATTTGAGGAACTATTAAACTTGTTTTCCCCTAACAAAACTGAAAATTTGTTTTTGGCTCAAGTAGGAAACAAACAATGGAAGCTTCATGATGCAATTCAACATATGGGCCTTTACACATATATTTCTTTCCAATGAAACCCACTATGTCACCATACAGCAGCCCCTTCTTCACAAAAGAATTAATAAATCATCTCTACTTACCCTACTAAATTCCATAAACATAACTTATATATATATTTAGAATTCCTTATAACCTATTATTAAATTTGGAATATGAACTATATTTTCTATTTTAAAAAACAAATAATACAGTAAAAATTAATTAAAATTCATTTAAACATGTTTTCCATTTTTTTTATATTTTCAATTTTATTATTAATCTTTTGCTATTGCCATCATTAATTTTTACTTCAATTCTACAGATAATCTCAAACTAATATATGCCTATGGGCATGGGTACTGTGTAGAGGTGGCCACGGTTCCGATTTGGATCGACGAAAATCGTCGGTTCTAGTTTAAGAATTGGTACCATCAACGGAACCGAACCGAAACCATAGACATAGTTTCAGTTCTGGTTTTCCATTTTTTTGGAACCAGAACCGGCAATAATTAAAAAAAGAAAGAAAGAATGGATTATAATTCTACCACAACCATTTTGCCAATAAATACCCCATTCCTTATTATGTTTCAACACACAATTCTATAAATCTCTCTAATCCTCTCTATTCTCTCAGATACTCTCAAAATGTATGGATTTTTCAAAATATATATTTATTTTAATTTTTAATAGTTCAATAAATCATACAATATTGTACCTTTTTTATTTTTTATTTTTAAAAAGAAAGTCTACAATTGAAATATAAATAAAATGTAATTTTTTTTGTTTCTGCTTAGCATGTATTAACTTGTTTTAGTATTATAATTTCCAATTTTTTAATTTTTTTTTTAAAAAAATTGAAATCAGAACCGTGATTGGAACCGTAGAATTGGTCGAAACTGTCGGTTCTAGAACCGGAACCGGTTCTTCCCAATTCTGGTTTAGGTTTCAATTCTAGCTTCTTCCGGAACCGGAACTGACGGTTCCGAAACTGTAGTCATAACTAGTGGTGTGTAACACAACAGACAAAACCCAATAACTTCAGGAAATGAAGTGCCAAATCACAAAAAATTTAGATGCCAAAACTTGCCATTGTCTTTCATTTCTCTCAACCATCTCACTTTTGATGAGTTAGCCAACAAATATTTTGTTTGGGTGTAAGGTTAGATGTTCGAATCTCGCATTATATTCGTAAGGATAGAGGATAGGTGATTCATTCCTCGGCCCTGGGCTTGTCCTTTCTTTTAGTAGTAGATATAATTAAATAAGAATAAATTATAGTGAAATAAGAATAGGTTAATTTATTAGAAAATTTTACGGTCGATTTTAGGGAATTATTCTTTTTTACTTTAAAAGTTTGTATAATACAACACTATGTATTTTAAAAACTTGTACTGTACAAGTGATTAAAGTCAAGAAAATGGTTCTTCAACGAGATTGTAAAATCCTTTAAATTATTATAGTTAGGAAAAAAAAGGGTCTTTCATTTCTCTCACCAAATGGAAGAAAACATCACATTACAAATATCCATATCAAAAAAATGATTTAATCTAAATCTCAACGAACCAATCAAACTCTTTACCTTTGAACTTAAACTAAAGCATGCCCTTAAATACTACCTCTCATCATGTCTATCTCCATCTCAAGAAATGCACAATGAAGTAATAAACTACACAACCATCCACACAATCTCACCAATCAAAGCCACCCACGTGTCCCCACCTTCCCCAGTTTTCACACCACGTCTCTCTTGCCTCTCATTCATTAATCATTCATAATTCATTCTAGCGGTTGGAGATTCCCATACAACAAACAAAACAAAGGAAAACCCATTTTTCTTTTGATAAAAATAAAAAAAAAAAAAAAAAACACATTATTTGTGCCTATAACTTTCTCATTGATTTGATTGCACCCCACGTATCTTCCTCACGGGTTGTTAAAACTTACCCTTTTCTTCTTTAATTTTTTTTTAGGCCCAAAAAAACCAAATTGTTTTTTTTTTTTTTTTGGTTTAATTTTCTAACAATTCACTTCTTTTGGAGCAAAACGTGATACAATTGTGTTAATTCTTGGAATGTGCTAAAAGGGTCTCTCATACTCTTTGGTAAGACCTCATTTTTCTCCCAAATTTTTATTCTATTTATTTTGTGCTTGATCTAGTTAGTTATGTTGTATATTCACAATTTCTTTGTGTTAGTGCTTATTGTAATGTTTTGGATTATTGGATCTTGGAGTCAGTACATTGTGTAAGATTTGAATTTTTCTTTTTCACAATTTTTTTATGTGGAATGAAACAAGTGGAAATATGCGATCTATTGTGCATTTTAAAGTTTTTCTGATTTTTAGATTGAACAATGTGTTCTTATTTTTGACCGAACATTGATTATTCGAATACCGAAAACCAAACTAGTTTGGTTAGGTTGGTTTGTTAGATACGTTTAAACAAAGTATGAACACCCCTACTGCAATCGGAAGAAAAAAAAAAAATTGAATGGCCATGCTACTTTGTTGAAGATGTTCAAAATTTCCCTTATTTTTCAAGCTCTGTGGTTTTTTTTTTTTTTTTTTCCTGAAATGTGTAAAACAAACATTTCTGGTGTTGAGTTAGAGGCTTCAAATGAAAGAGGACTGGGGTGGAATATTAAAATACATTTAAGAGAATTGTACTGACTCGATGAAACAGAATATCCGAAAATAATGGAGATATATTTCAAAATGTTACCTAGAGACATGTACAGCTACAGCACAATATTTTGTAAGTTGGATTCGAGTGGTATTACTCTGGACCTGGAATCTTGTAGAGGATCTTAAGTATCTATCTGCTGGGAGTTGTAACAAATTTTTTTTCGGAGTGGAGGCAATATTAGTTGTGTATTCTCGTACATTTGACCAAAAGATATAGAGATATTTCCTCTTGGATTGAGCATTATAAGTATCACCAGAATATAGAAGAACAAATGCCTGAAATTTCCCTTGAAAAAGCAATGCAATATTGAATTGAAGCAGTTGCCCACAAGAGAAATCTGCCTCCATATATTTGCCGAGTTGATGATTATTTTTCTGTGCTCTGTGTATGATCAACATGAATTGCTTAGGTGATAGATTTGGTTGCTGGTTTGAAAAGAATGAGCAATTTTATTTTTGCCCACCAGGCTTATACATCTTGACAATTTGTTTTGTATGTGATAGCCGAGCCCTTTTTTTTTATTATTATTATTATTTTGTGAAAAGCAACTGATCTTGTACTTGTCTGAGATGCCTTTAGAAGTTATAAGTGAAGGCTGCAAAACTTCTGTTATGACCCAAGTGTTTTTCGTTCTCTCTTAAAAAATTCTGTGTAAAATTTAATGTCAATGCTGTCCTTGTATTCTGCTTTCTGTGTTCCTTTGCTTCTTGTATGAATTTCAAAAGTTTGTGAGTGCTAAGTTTTTACAATTGATTCTGCATCTTTTGCCATTAAATACTAATTTGGTATTCTACATTATGTACTTTCTTTTTCTATTTTTTTTAGGTTTGCAGAGATACTTGAAATAATTATTTCAGGACTCAAAAAAAAAAATTAAGCGCAACTTTGTGTTTTAATTCATTGCAGTGCTTTTTGTATATTGTTGGATCATTCTTGTTTCTTATTCATAGTTATTTTTGGAAACAGACATCTACCTGTGTCTTTTAGATGCATGTAACAAAAACACTTCATGCTAACAACTTTTTGTGGACTATGTGGGCAGTGTATTGGGTGGAAACATATGTCATAGATTACCATCATGTTCTAGTTGAAGATCAAGCTCACTATCCTTATGATTAGTGTAATGGCGGTTTCTAGAAAGACCATGACATTGGGGATTTATCAAAATCAGGCTGAGCTGCTCGTGAAGAACTATTTATTATCAGACCCTATTATCCCATACACTTCAGTCCTTGGTGGCGTAGTTGCTTGTAAAGTGGTATGTTGTTGACTCTTCCTTTGCTTTCTTTAAGCAGTAAAGGTGAACTATTTCAGTTAATGATGGTGGGCTGCGATTGGTGAAGAAGCTCGCAAAGGATTGTTTTCCAAGTGAAGTGGAAGAGCAAATAATTTTTGCTTGATGAATGTAGTTTCTCATTTGGTTTTTGACATTTTGATTCCGTATTTCTTTATTTCTCTTGCAATTAAAACTTTTCTCTTTGATCTCCACAGTTCCAATACTATGATCTTATTCAGTTGATCAGCACTTTTTACTTCACGAGCTACAACAGCCTTACAAAAGTTCAGCGTATTGATTGGAACAACCGGTAGTATATTTGTCCATCTTGTTTTCTTTTATGATTCCTCTTTTTTGTATTATTCTCTCACAATCTCATCGCTTACTTTGTGCAGTGGTATTTCTACACTTCATGCCATTTTTATTTCTGTCATGTCCTTGTACTTTGTATTTTGGTCCAATCTTTTCTCGGAAGAACATCTTCCTGGCCTCTTTACATTCCGAAGCTCACCATTGTCAACTTTTACTCTAGGAGTAAGTCCCTGTTAAATATGAGATCTGGTGAAATTTATCGTATTTCACTTCAGATTATGTGCTTCTTTGATGCTTTCAATTTCATGCCAGATATTCCACTGAAATACTTAATACACTGAAGTTATGTCCTATGTGTGTGAATTCGGATTTTGAATTTGGGTGATTTGAAGCTCCGTTGCAATTTATGGGCCGTAATATTGGTTTAGGTGAGAAGGTCCCTAAAGTTTTAATACACAAAGCAAAACAAAGTTGTGCTGCTTTTCTATGTTGGAAGTGAGCATCTGCTAGATTGGGTGTTTTTTGTATAAAAATTGCTTTAGTTTCGATACTAAAAATTGTTGCATCAATTCATTTTCCTTTTCCAGTACCAGTTTTAATGAGTAACAACATTGTCAAGAGGACACATACTATTTTGTCTAGAGATGGGTCTCTTTACCAAAGCACATTTGTTGTATATCCACTTTAGATATTTTCATGGGAGATGTTCCTTTCCTTATTTCTTATGTTGTATATCCACTTTAGATGTGCATGATGTGGAGTTTTGCAAATCTGTTAAAATAGGTGACTGCTGCTAGACTTGATTTGATTTACCGTTGCGGAAAAGGTCAAAAGCTGGTGCACCTGATTCTGATATGTTTTATTCTTGATATTTCATCTTATTTGGTGATAGGAAGCTCCAATCCACTTTCTGTTCTCATTCCTCATTCGGCTATCATTTTAATATTTTGACTTGTCATTTCTTCTTTTTCTTGAAATGTTTGACAGGTCACTGTTGGCTACTTTTTATCAGATCTTGGAATGATTTGTTGGTTATATCCTTCTTTGGGTGGACTAGAGTATGTAAGTACACACTTTTGCTTATGCAGTTGATCGAATTTAGTATGTTTCCACATTTTAAGCAGAAGTTGTGCTTAATCACAAAAGAAAAACTGCAGTGTAGTTATAAGACAGGATCGATCATTCTACTTAATCTGTGAGTAGTTTTTGGTACTAGCATATGCCCTCTGCTGTACATGGGCATCTTCAGTGATACATTATAGCAATTTTCTCTTAATATCAAAAACTATATTTAGATTATAGCACTAAATTTCTCTTATTATCATTTTAGATGGATGTATCAGGAAAAATTATTCAATTAGCCACATGTAAGAAGTGAGAATGGATAGAATACAAATATCCAAAACTGAAAATGTGTATATATAATTCTGGCCAAATAATGGTAGACTTCTTAGGAAAAATTTTCCATTTCATATAATCACGAGGATTTGTTCTAGTATTTATGTTTAAATGCTATTTTTACACATTTGTAATTGTTGAGCAAACTGTTGGAAGTGTTTCACAAGTTGGATGACAATTGCCTGCTCTATAGTATTATTTTTAAAACAAACATTTGCAATACAATCATCCTTCAGTTCATTAACAAAAGTGCATATTTCTTGCTAATGTTTGAACTTTAAGTTATGTGGTATGCAGATGATCAAACTTATTGTGTTTCCACATTTAAGCAAGCAGAAATACTGTGACAGAGTATCAGTTATCCTGCTTATTTTGTGGTTTGTTGTTTTGTTATTTACATTTTTTCTGATGGCTATTTAACTGAACATGTATGTTACTGAAGTACTGTTGTCTAGATGGAGCAACGGGAACAGTAAAGGCTTTGAGTAGACAATCTAATTTGTTGTTAGGAATTCTTTTAGTTCATGTTATTAATTTAAAAATGCACTTTTTTTCATTCAATTAATTGACAACTTATTTAGAAACATTGGTGATTGGGATATGACTTGTACCATTCTTATTCCTTTCTTGACTGCATCAGTGGCGCCTTATAATGCTCTGGACAGCCTCAAACGATTGAGAATTCAAATCGTTTCTTACTTTCTGCTTCCCTTTTTCTAGTTGTAGTTGTAGCTACCCACACCCGTGCCAAGTGCCAAGTGCCAAGTGCCAAGTGCCAACACACAAGTGCAACAACAGTCAGATGTGCACAGGCACACATACACACACACACACACGCACAGAGAGAGAGAGGAGATTCAATTGTGAATCTCTGGTCCCTCATATTCCTTATTTTATTGTGGTTTCATTTTCTTTTTCTTTTAACTTTTCTGACCTAGCTGTCCTATACCTTGTGGAAAGTGATTAGATATGACACATTTATTTTTTTCCTTTTGCATATTCAATGAAAGCATAGTGTTTAAGCATAGGAAATAACCAGCTTTCTCAATCTTTGTTAATGTTCAAACTACTCTGTTGGCAATCTTCTCAGCATTGCTCTCTTATTGTTCCCGTTAGCTGGAGACTTAAAAAGGGGAAAAAAAATGAAAAGAACAAATAGGAAAGGAACGCCCTGCATCTGTGGATGGATTTATATGCATGAATGTGTCAATAGAAATGTGCAACTCATTATGTGTAACAATCTTGGCAATGACAAATCCTTTTGCTGTGGGATTTCAGATTGTCCATCACAGTCTTTCAGGAATTGCAGTAGCATATTCTCTCTTTACTGGGGAGGGGCAGTTTTATACATTCATGGTACTCATATCAGAGGTGACTACCCCAGAAATTAATATGAGATGGTAGGTTTTCTAAAGAAACAGATAGAGATAGATGGATGTTGCATCATGTTTTTATATGTTGTTGTTTGATGTTTCTATCTATTTTATAAGCAGGTATCTTGATACTGCTGGATTGAAGAGGTCCAGTGCATATCTGATTAGCAAGATGGTGTTGTGATATTCTTTGGCTGGCTGGTAAGGGATTCCATTTTGTTCTTTATCATTGAAAGATTCTAGCTAATTTTTAACACTATATGCACATAATGAACATTTTGATGTCTATAGAGCAATGAAATTGTAATTTTGTATGAATCGGTAACTTCAGCTGATGTCTGGTAACATAAAGCGCAGCCTGTGGAAGAATAATGAGAATAGTGACATCTAATATGATTTGATGAATTGATTTGTAAAAATGAACTGTGTTTATAGTGGTAATTTTTTGAAATAACCAATGATACAGCAACATTAACTTATGTAGCCTCATAAAGAATCAATTTCATTTTCTTTACATTTATTTTTGAAATTTCAGTTAAGTAATTACCTTATTTCTTCAGTGTACTTAACACATTACACCTTTTTGAAATGCAGGTGGCAAGAATTTTATTGTTTGTTTACATATTTCACCATGTTTATATTCACTATGCTCAGGTAATTTGCTCTATGACTTTGATTTGTAGTCACATGAAACCAACTTGTTTCTGCTCAGTATTCCTTGGTCATGGGGTTCAGAAGGGAGGAAGATTTAGGAGTTTGTCCTGTTTACTAGAACATTTCTTGCATTGGTCACTTACTCGGACTCTTTTACATGCAAAGAGTAATAGCTGCTGCCAACAAGGAATAACAACAATTCTAATGTCAAACGAGAAGAAGTCTGTTTCCACTCTTTCCTATGTTCTAAAACATATAGATCCCCCCCTTCCCTGTTTTAACATCTTTCAGGAAAAGGGCGAGTACTGGAAATGTTTCTTTTCCTAAGTGAGGGTGCAATACATGAAAAAGAGAACCTATTAACATATCTATCAATTCTAGCTGAAATGTCTATTGCTTATTGTATAATGATTCAAAATGTCATGATATTTAATGTCATGTTAGAACAGAGGAATAACTAGAATATATATATAGTACTATAGAACTATATATATATATATATAGTACTATTTGTAGTACTATCAATTCTTATCTAACATGTCTATTGCTTATTGTATAATGATTCAAAATGTCATGTTAGAACAGAGCAATAACTAGAATATATATATATAGTACTATATTGAATCATGTGTCAATCCTATTTAATGAAAAATGTTTTTGCATTGTGAGTGAAGTGTACATCATTATTTGCGTCCATGAGTTGTGCATGGTTGTAAGCTTAATGTTTGAGTCTGCAGAGAAATAATGGGGTATTCAAGTGAGTAAAGTGTAAAAGGGAAAGTTGGTTACTGAAAAGATTACCTGCATCCAAAATTTGGAAAGCATTTTGAGGGTATTATTGAGAAATTTTTGGCCAACTATTATGCCAAACAAAATTGTCCATATTACTCCTTAATGTCACATTTTGTCTGATGTAACATTTCTTAAACTTCCTCCAATGCTTTGATGATGTCAATTGCCTTTTATTGCAGTCCTTTACATGCTAGATGGTAGAAATATTCTTTTTACTCAAGTTCTGTTTTTTTTCGTCTCTTCTAAGATAATAGAGCCCTTTTGCACCAAAATATAATAGTTAACTGTGGAAGAAGCATATGAATTCAAGCTTGAGACTATAATTTCTTATTTGTCCTTGTCAACCCATGAACCATGCTAGATAGATATTTATGTGTCCAGAAATTACTTGCAGGTAGTTCAGATGCATGCAGTCGGTTATCTTCTGGTATTAGTTGTGCCCACAGCTCTTGCTATTATGAACTTGATGTGGTTTGGTAAAATTATCAAGGGACTGATTAAGATCTTAGCAAAGAAGCAGTGATGGAATCTCAGTCCGATTTCTTCCCCATGACAATTTGATTTTTTTCCCCTTGAATTCCACTTGTACACAAACTCATAGAAGAATGCCCAGAAAAGACGAGGGAGACAGTACAAGGGGCCCAAAAGAAAAGGCAACGAATGCGAAAGTAATTTGGTTTCTTAGATTTGTGCAGACGTCAGTATTTTGTAGATGGATGTTGAACAATATGGTTCGTGAATATTTGTATTGTGTCGAAGGCTAACAGCAATCTTGTAATCAAAGCTGTTGCAGGTTTTTGTATTTCCTTTATCTCTTGAGAGGAAGTAAAATTTTCAACCAGAAAAAGATAGGCAAGATAAGGAATAGAGTAAGATTGCCTTCTTGTTATTCATTGCTTGTATATCTTTGTTCGTCAGTTAATATCATCATCGCCTCGGATAATACAAGTCTTCTATCGTTACTTTTCCTTTCCACTTTTCCCTTGCCACTCTCCAATTATTTTACTAATTGATGGTGTTTAATTTTGAACCTTGTTACTCACTACCTTTTGTAACTGTCCTTCCATTTTTATTCTGTAAAACTGAGTTTACTAGGATAGGCATTGCAACGAGTTAAATGAGTGACAGAATTATTTTTAGGTTTGTCTTATCAATGCGAAGAATTGCATTGAAGTTTGCCATCATATCAGGAGCATGGTTCAAAGGCTTTGACTCGGTCGAGTCGATACCGAAACAAGCCGGCTTGGTTGCCGTTCCGATTCTGCACTCACAAAAACTGGCATCGACTCGCTGTATGTAAATCGTTCGATATATTATGATTCAGATCATCAATTCAAGAATTCGGTGAGAATCATTCAACTGAGTCGACTCGCAATTCATCACTGGTACATGTTTAGGATTGTGAAAATAGCATACAAGTGGCTGGCACCTGTCCCAATTTTTGATCTTCCTCATTGATTGAGAAGGTTGAAGAAGCAATCGTCCTCCATCTTCTTTGACTACAAATGATAACCTTCATATTCTTTGTTGATTTATGTTTGCTCCGACAGTGCGTGCGTGTGGGCTGATTTTTCTGGTTTTGGAGAATATAATTAAGGGAGAAGAAGATAATGAAGACGTTGTATTGAACTTGGTTTGAGCAAATGACAGTTATGTCCTCACAGTTGATGAATTAACAGTGATGTGTTAGGGTTGGATAATTGAGTAGTGAACTTGGTCTGAAATGGGCTTTAATTGGAAGGTTGGGTAGCGTGATTATTGTTTTTGGAATGTCTTAATAGGAATTGTACCTTAAATAGGTCTAGTAAACTTTTTGATACCAAAAAAAAAAAAAATGAATACTACATGTGATATATATTTTAAGTATTATCAAAGGGTGATCTAATTATTAATAAAATGCTCTCTTAAAGTGTTATTTAATTTATTTTTTTTAATAATAAAAAATAGTTTTAATTATGTGTTATATTATTTAGTTTGATAACTGTGTTTATTATAATGTTATATATTTATTCTATAATTTTTAGGCATTTTTCATAGCAAAACTAATTTTCGTATAATTTGATAGATACAATGAGACTGACATAAAACGATAGAATCTATAACCGCGACTTTAAACCATAATAAGGAGGTTCACGCTTTAAAGTTAAGCATTATAAAGTTACAGTAGAAACTGCTCAAATAAGGGCCTCTGCACATTTGTAGATAATTGACTCTCCAAATTCCCAATGTCTAAACGGTAGATATGTCTACTACCACCTTTTCCTGTGGCTATTTATTAGTAACTTAAAGCTGTAATTTAAACGGAAAATTCCATCTGTCTTAAAAGATACTCTAACCGTTTTAATATAATTGTTATATTAGATATTTATATAAATTTTTAGGTAATTATAAATTTTTATCAAATGTCCACAAATTACTCTTATTAACTTGAATTGATTTGACATTATTAAATAACAAATATTTGAAATTGGAGAGTTTTAATTGGGAGGAGAGAAGAAGGAGAAGATAGAAAAGCGAGATAATGAATTGATTATTGGGCCAGTTAGTTATTAAAATTGGAAATATTTTGAATGTTTTAAAGGGTTTGAAATTTCAATAAAACAAATAATTTATTTTAAGTAATACGACATTTTTATTGAGACATTCCAAACTAGGAAATGTGACGATATAAGTGGGACGAAGGAAGTAGGGCAATATGATTTATATATTTTTAAGGGCTATACTACATAGGTTTTCAAAATTGTAGTATAGTTTTCTCCGTTAATATTGTCAACTTGAGGCCTAGTTATTGGAGAGGTTTTTCTGGCGATTCTAACTTAATTGGTTCCATGCAAAAAGAAAAATGTTAGAGGTCTTTCAACTAATTTAGCAAGGGTGTGTTTGTGGAAAATATTTTCTTAAGAAAACTGTTTTTCATAAAAGTTATTTTCCTGGAAACTGTGTGCTTTTCCTACCATTTTCCGATGTTTGGTTAACAGATGAAAAATATCTTCGAAACTATTTTCTAGTATTTAGTTAGCAGATGAACAATATTTTTCAAACTATTTTCTAGTGTTTGGTTAAGATATGAAAATAATGTTTTAACAAAAAAGTGTCATCTCAAATAGAAATTATGCTATCTGTTTTGAACTTATTTATTCAGGTCTAGATCTATGCCTAAGTCTAATTATCTGAATTCGAGATCCGTTTAACTATTATAATAAATGGATCGGATATGGATCTTGTTATTATGATCCGATTAGAACTTGAATGCAATTAAAATATTTATAGATATATACTGATAAAATAATAAAGTATTGTACTTATATATGTTGTGTAAATTATCAATGTAAATTATATTTTTGTTATAAAATACATGCATAAATATAATTATGAATTAAGTCTTTTATTATAGTCACAAAAAACAATTATACAAGAACATAAAGTTTCTATATAAAAATATTGAAGTTATCAAAATAATATCAAATTTCGTATCCGATAATATCGGATGACTCTCAATATAGATTTACTTTTAAGGACCTGCCAAATATCCGAATCCAGAATATAGATATACTAAGATTCAATTCGGATCCGATAAGTTCACTACCATATTCAAAACCAATCATTTCTTTTCTCTTTGACTTAATTTTGGCATCGTATACAATCTATGTAAATTTGACCTACAATTAGAAAGAAAGAAATGACAAGACAAAAATTAGAAGTACTTATCATCAATCATTCATAAAACCTCAATTCATAAGTGCTTTAGCCATTAGTACACAAGTTCAAAAATATTAGGACAGCCAAAAGTGCTTTAATCAGAAGTACGAAAGTGGTGCAAAACAGTCAAATAAGAGCCTTCTTTATAATGTGAATTAGTTATCATATTCTAATACTAAGCAACTAAATCCTTTTCTTTCTTGAAATTATCTAAACTGCTTCTTTTCTTTTCTTTTTCCCATCTTTACTTTGAGTAATCCATTGCTAATCAATTTAATAAACCAGTAAAAATGACCCAATATGTTATACCAGAAAAGCATAAAAGAATGATAGAAGGTATAGTGACATTTATCACTGTCGCACTTTAAACAATTATAAGACGTACTTGAACATTTAAAAAATATTCATCACTGTCACACTTTAAACAAAAATCTAATACATCAAACAAAATAAGGAAATGAACATGATAAAGAGTATCATTCATATCAAAATAAGGAAATGAACACAATAAACATATCAATCATATGTTTCTTCGTCTTCTTGTGTAATCAGCAAACATTGCATGTGCAATTGCATCTCTTTTCCTTCTTGTGCCCACTCTATATTTTCTGCTCTTCTTTCACTTTGTGATAATTCTAGTTGGATATCTAGCATTTTAGTTGGGTTTGAGATTATTCTTTATTGATAACCTCTTTCATGAAGATATCATTTGGTTCTAGTCCTAATAAAATGATTGTGCAAGATACAACAAGTGAGCACCACATCCACATGAGTTTTATACTTCCAAAATGGATCATTATCAAACGTTAAAATGTTTCTTCAAAACACCAAAACCTCTTTCAATAGTGGTACTCAAAGAGAAGTGATGGAGATAAAAAAAAGTTCTTTTTCATTTTGGGGAGGATTACCATCATACTCTTTCAAGTGATATCAAACTCCATGATATGGATGAATGAAACCATTGTGAATTCCATAACTCGCATCTACAATGTAATACTTATCTACAAATTAAAAAATAAAATTAAATACTCATTATTTTAAATACAATGTGATTGATATCACAATAATTAAATCAAGTACTTTGTGGTACTCTAGGGCAATTAGTCAACATGGCCTTGAAAGGGCATGATTTAAAACACGAATCATGTGCGGACCTTTCCCCACCAGCTAGCACATATGTAAACTTTAGACAAAAAAAGATTGTAGCTAATACGTTTTGCGTAGGAAAGCCCTTGCAACCACGAAACTCCCTTGGATTTCAAGGGGAACAAATGCAAGAACATGTGTCCCATCTATACCTCCTACACAATTCTATTTTTATTGATAAGTTAGTTTGAATGACACTTTTTTAACCTCATTATTCAATTTAGATACTTGACATTGAACTTATAGCAAACCATGGATAATATCTTTGGTTGCCATGAGTTTCAGGAGGAGTTGAAACCTTAGATTATGACCAACTATTTGCAAAAGCATAAACAATTGCTCCCGTGTAGACGTGTGAATTGTAGGCTGCAACAATTCTCTTATGGTAAGAGTATTTAGTAATTGAAAAAAATGTATCTTGGATCGTCGTAATTTGATCCATACAATAGGAGCAGAAACTTCCAGTTACAAGTACAAAATGCTATCCATATAATCCTCCATTTCTTTATCTTTGCTAACATAATGTGTTCTAGGTACGACTTCGAAAGGTTTGTAAAATTCAAGAACAGCATACCCCGTAGCTAGAACTAATGTGGTAGCACTAATTACCATAGCATTCTCATCATCACTATTTATAGCCATCTAAATTAATTCACATAAGGAGTTAATTAAAAACTAGCCAACAAGAGTAATGGATCCACACTGGAACAAACAGCCATTATTCATATAATGATACTAGAAAGTCTACCACCAAGTTCAAATCCTTTTTTAGTCACAAGTACTTGATATTGCAACACATGCATAGAGACAGCATATATATGCATATGTTTTTTAAAACACCACGTCAAAGTCATTGCTAAAGATGGTTTCATTTAATAACAACAAGTCAATATAAAGAGATGGGAACTGAAAATACTTTGATGTGTATTGGCAAATACAACTTTGTTGTGCAACAAATTAATGACAAAAGACATATCACACTTATCAATTACAATACACTTCTATAAATTTCTACCTTTAAACAGATTAATTCAGACATGGAAATATATATGTACAATTATAATTAGTAAACTTTTGATTTTATTATGCATCAATTTAGAACTTCTTAGTTTCACTATTAGCATATATATGGAAATCAAATATGGAAATTCTAATATGCAACCTAATCACGATGGAGTCAAAGACATATTACATGAATCAAACATAAAGTGCACCAAAAGTAATATTATTATCCATTTCATAATGCGTATAAGTATGAATACCAGATCCAGTAAAAACTAATGAAACAAAAAATAATTTCACATATATACATAACATTTACAAACCCTCAATCATAGAACTAGACTCAAATAATTCAAAATTTGATAAAAAAAAATTTGAAAAAATCCATTAAAAATTAGACATTAGGCAAAATAAATTTTTGCAATCAAGTGTGTAAAATAATGGATAATAATTAAAACAATAACTCCTAAAAAGAAAAAACAAATAGTAACTAGAAACGGAGATGGAGACGCCGGAGATGCGAGATTGATCGATTGTTCATAAATAGTACAAATAATAATAGACAAGAACCTTTAGATTACCTGGAGATTTTGGAGATAAAAATGTAGCAGTTAGAGAGAGTAAAGAAAGAGAGATAGGGGAAGAAGATCATCATAGAACTTAGCCAGATTTAGAGACTTAATCGGTGTTGGATATTTATGATCTGAGTCTCATCGCTCTTTGGTTAGGATTTTTTTTTAACTGATGTGACAAATGTTTAGGAGACATTAAACCAAAATAGAAAACTAGTGGTAAGAGAAGATGCACAATTTTTTTTTGAAAAATAACTTCAGCCATGCTTTTAGGTAAGTTATTTTCAACCTTTTGGTGTAAATCGTTTTCCTTGGTAAAATATTTTCCCAAATTAAAAAGCATCCAAACATGGAAAAATTTTAAAATTATTTTCCTGAAAACATTTTCAGTCCAACCAAATACACCTTTAAATGAAAATGGGAATGTTTGAAAATGATTTTAACGGATTTGTTCCTTTCTCATATCACATGGGATACATACATACATAAAAACTATCAAAACATACAAGACTTTACAAAATATCTTGCGAAGGAATCTACATGAAGACTAACACCAATTAAAATTAAAGGGTTTGATATTTTGGACCATATTTTTCTATACTTTTCTGGTACCAAATATAAGATGATACAATGTTAATTCTCCTTTGGTTGAAAATAACTTGGGAACATTAGGAAGTTTAAATGGTTCAAAAGTAACATTGCTAGAACTAGAACTACTTATACCAAATTTTGTAACTTCTATTACTGAAATTATTTTTACTTTTTACTTCTACCTCCTTTCTTTCTGCTTAATGAGTTAATGTGGACCTTATACTTGTTTCTACAAAATTGGGCCAATATTCAGATCAGCAACTAGCGAGTATAGGTACATGCAAGGAGTGGTGCGTGATGCAAGTAGGTATTCCAATACTTTAATAAATATTAGCAAGAGAGAAAAATGAGCTAAAACTCTAAGAATTCACATAAAAATTGTGGTCGTATATTTTTATGTGAGATTTCATAAAGACATAACCTTTTATAGGGATTCAATTTATCGAGTATTGGAGACAACTAGGTCAACTGAAGGGCCATTGCCTAATGTCATAAGACATGGTCATGTAAGAATGACATATCACTACACATAGTAGTATGTCATATTTTGGTAATGGATGCATGCGAATTGTGCCATAAGAAAAAGTTGTATGTATTTCATCACTTGCTCCCAACTTTTAAGGTTAGCTGTCAGTCTCAGGGTGAATACTGCATAGAATAGGTTTAGAGCCTGAGTGGCCTGACTTTTTTAAGGTAGACTAATAGGCCAAATTCACTTAGATAGCTATCCAAAAGAGGAATTTTTTCATAAGAAGACTTGTATCTCGCTGGAGTGTCAGATTAGCTCTTAAGAGAGTACTTGTTATTAGATATATAGTAGCCCTATAGATAGAGTTACCCCTAATCAAGGTAGAGCACTTCTTGTTAGATATATGGTAGCGCTATAAATACAGAAATATTTGTAGTAGATAGAGAGAACCTTATCAAAATTTTCCTTCGATCAGGATGAGGGTAAGTATGAATTAGAACTTGGAGAAAAATTTTCAGCAGTTCCCACTATTTTTTTCTGAAGAAAATGAGAATAATAGTGAAGGATTTCTGGGAGAGGGTGTGGCAACATGCCCGTGTCCATATAAGGGAGTGGCTAGCCATGCTTTCTAGAAGGGGCAACCAACCAATCCCCTCCAAAGAGTAAAGTCAGATCTAGAAATATTTTTCTATGTTAATTTTTTTTTTCAGAAGACCAAACATTTAAGATAAAATTACCGACTTTTAAACTTAAAGCTCAACAATAAGATTGAAATTTTAATCAATGAGGAAAAGAACTTTCATTTTCATAATTTCATTATCAAATATTTTATATTTTTATTTCCCAACTATATGCAATTCACTTGCATAAATATTTTCTTCTAGTCAGCAGGGTGATTCTTGATACTAAGTGAACTGTTGCAGACATTTTACAAAAATTTTCTTTTGAAATATTCTATTGTTATTAGTCCAATAGGACATGTACCCGCACTGGACTACAAGTGGCTCCGCGCCACTATCAAAGAGGCCAAGGAATTGATTCCCTAAGGAGAGGATGGCCAACCAACCTCCTAAACGGGAAGTTGCCAAGTGCTCCACTACTCGGCCAGACTTGCTTCTCCATAGGGGTTGGCACATTACTAGAATAGCAAAAGAGCTAGACAATTTCCCTTTTTGACACCTGAATGACAATTTTTTATGTTTACAAGTCTTTTTTCTAGAAGTCTTTCTATAAGAGAAGGTGAGAAGGGTCATTATCCTACTATGAAATCTATGTAACTATAATTGGGTATTTGAACTGTTGGAATCTTAGAGTAATGCTTTCGCACGTCAATTGTGTAAAGTCCTTTTGAAAGACTTAGACTCATCTTCTATTTGGTTTCCTAATACTTAGAGGGAAAAGAAGTCCAATATATTCATAGGAAAGGATTTGGATATAAGGCATCTGTAGGTGAATTCTTTATACAGGTTGTCCCCAATTCTAGGTATTATGCAGACATCTTAGGTGTCATGCATAGGTATGGGATACCAGAGAAATATCACCTGCTAGTGTCAGGATAGAGTTTAGACTGAAGTGCGTAGAGCAAAAGTTTATCCTTTGTATATTTTGATCAACTTGTAATGGGTTTGAAGGTCTCCCTCCAAGTTTAACTTGTTTTTTTGTCCCTATTTTTGATCATGTTTCTCTGATTAATAAAAGCATTTTGCACCTCACTCATCAAACCAAGAACCAAACTCCTCAATCTATTAGTAAATATGTTTGAGTAGCCTTTATATAGTAAATTGCAACAGGCAATGGGTCTAAATTCTGTCATATTACTTGCATTTTCAACCTTAGGCACTAAGTAACTACGGTGATATTAAGGCAAAAACATATGAATTGTGAGAGAACAGACATCAATACATCAATTATCTCTTTGCTTACAATATTCTAGTTAGCTTTAAAAAATAGCTACGAACTCATCAGGTCCATAGGCGAAGCTATTTGGCATTTCAAGCATACTTTTTGGGATTTCATTATCTAATACCAATATCCAATCCTCTATTTTTTTAATGTAATCATTTACTGATAACTTGTTCCAATATTTTTTGAAGTACAAAAGGAGTTGCATTCTATTTGACAAAGAGTTGCTTAAAAAAATCAATTGCTATCAACTTTACTTGCCCATAATTAGCCACTGTTTCACCTTCATCATTCTTGAGAGTCAATATCCTATTTCTAGAAATATGTGTAGTTACTTTTTTATGGAAAAAATATGTATTTCTATATTCTACTTCAACCATTTAACCTTTGGTTTCTTCTTGCAAATGCTTCTCCATCTCTTAGTAAGTCAGCATACTCAATCCTCAACTACTTTCCAAAGTAATTGAAGTATTATCAAACGTTTGTACCTATAATTGTTCTTGAACACTTGAGAGTTAAGTCTTTAGTTAATTTGAGCTCACTCTTATTTATTATACCATTGTAACATATCTTTTTTTTTAAATCAAACATCATTCCTAATCATAAGAAACTCATTGTTCTTCATCCAAAAGTTGTGAAAATTAAAATATTTGGTTCAAAGTTGAATTACTCCTTAAATTAAAATGTTTGGTTCAAAGTTGAATTAATCCTTAAGTGTTACACTTATAAAACAATGGTTAGAGATTCCTGTTTGAAAAAATTCAAGTTCAACTAAAGTGAAAATATTCAACCAAACTTTATTTGTAAAAGTTTTGTCAATTCTACCCTACACCCTTACATCATTACATCTTCCATTACACCAAGTGCAAAAGTAAACTCTCTTAGGTTGTTCCACCATATTAGATTCTCTATGCAATTATTAAATTTCTCCATTCACCAAAATCAAAAGTATAACTGCTAATTCTATCGTATGTGGTTCTGATAGAACTAAAATCTCCCATTATATCTAGGGATAGTTGATAAGAGATTTGTTCAATATATTTATCAAATAACTCTATAGTGGCTTCCTTTCCTCTGATTTATTTCTTTTGTGTATGAATGCCAAGAAAATGTAATTGCCCACACTCTTTCTTCCACAAAGCAAGTAATTGTTTGATCATGCATGTATTACTTTACAAGTACTATCACTTTACTTCCAAGAAAAAAAACTCTACATACTTATTGCATAATTTCACATGCAAATACACATATTATTAAAAGTAATAATATGATAAGTAGAAATTGTTGCCACAAGAATTATTGATCTAACTCTACTAAGTACTAAAATTAGAACAATCTAACTCTATCCAAACAATTGATATTCAAAAGTAGGTACAGAATAAAATTAATAAGTGAATAAGGAAAACAAATAAATGAAAGAGATAATCAACTGATAAAAAGTCTAGGGCTTAATTATTACTCAACACTTCATTCGAACATTTGCTTTTTCATCTCTTCTAAATATGAAATAGGGTTTTGTTAACTTAAGGTTCACATGGAAGGTTAAATTCAAAAGTTCCTTTGGAGATCATGAAAACCTAATAATCCAAACCAAATCGTTATATGTCTCTGTGAATTGCACTTGGGACTACAGTTTCAAGAATTAATCTTAATCTTGACTAGCTAAGACATATAGGTATATGTCTATCATGTACATGAATCAATTTATATAATCAAGCAAATAAATCAAACTAAGGCTATTCAAATCTTGTCTAACCATAATTTTCCTTTATCAAGTTTAGTATATGGTTTTCAAATCAATTCAATTGGTGATCAAGTAACTGAAAGCATTAGAATCAAATTTGAATAAATAGACACTCATTCATAATGAAAAGAGAGAAAGATTTGATAGTCAAACTACATATTGAGATCAAATTGAACACTAGCAATCTAATTTTCCACAATTAAAAATATATAAAAAAGCAAGAAAGAGTTTACAATCATCTCTATATTAAGGAACAAAGAGAGTAGGGAAGAAGAACAAAAACTGTAGTCAAAAGTAATCTTACTACCTGCTTCATCTTGAAACTTGGATGACTGACTAGTTCTTTAATGTTATAGTATCATAAAACTATGATTAACTAGCGGTTTGGACAACCTGGTTCTCATGGCTCAAGGCATATTGTAAATTCTTTTCCTTCTATCTTTTTTCTTTGGTGTGGACTTGTTTCCCGGTTGCAAATCAAATGTCTTCAATTCCTACGATGATGGAGCTGCTTCAGCTCAAGAGGAGTCATTGTCCTAAAGGTAGCAAGGAAGTTCCTCCATTATTCAAATATTTGATAAAGCTAAGTCATCTTTGTTTGAAATTTGAATTGTCAAGTTTGGTAGCAAATTTGGGGAGTTCAGTTTCTCCTCGAAATGAGTCAAAGCTGTTTTGTTCGAATTTATTAGCTCCATGGTTATCTCATTCAGGTTTGAATTTGTAATCCCACTATTCAAGGTATTTGAATTTTGAACTTCCTATTTTGTTGGAGATGTTGTAACTGCATTGACTGGCTGGGAAACTGGTGGTTCCTCACCATCTACCTGGTTGGCTTCTACCACCACAATTTCTGTCAAAATTGTATCTACTCTTGATTTAGCTTGGAATTGGGGTTGTGCATCTTCCATGGATTGGACAATTGTGGGTTCCAAGTGGTTCTCCTTGGAAACTCTCGATGGACCAGCTTCATGACGTTTAATTTGTCATTGACATGTAGACTTCTTCATGGGATGAGCAACCACTTTAGCCAAGGTTAAGTCTTGATGTTTTGTTAACTTTGGGGCTCTTACTTTACACTCAGCCATGTGGTGACCAATCTTGTTGCATTTGGTTTAATAGGATGGGAGATCCTCACATGAGATTTTTTGCCATCTTGCACCTTCCCCAGAGACATCCACACTCGTGATGAGAAGGCTGCCAAGAGGTCTGCTTCCACATAGACTTTAGCTGTGTTAGGGAGAGTAAATTTTTTCGTAGCCATGTCTAGTTTTAGTGGAGTTCCCACAACTTGTACAAGGCTAAAAACCGCATGTTTGGTGAAAAAAATAGCAGCACTTTGAAGACCTTTAAAAGTGATCCATGTGGGGACAACCAAAGGCTCTATGTCTAGTGTGTAAAGAGGATGCCACTTAAAAGCACGCATGTAAAAACTATTAACGAACCAAATGTTCTTGAGCCAGCAATGCAAATAGTCCTCCTCCAAGGAAAACTGAACAACAATGTGCTTATGATTAAGAAAGCCAACTGTGAAGTTGCCCTTGAAGCCAATTCTTTGGAAACTCTTTCTCACCGTTTCCATGTTTGGCTTTTCTCTTGGAAAACTGCCCTCCAGTGTGTAATGGTATGGAGCTGCCAACTTTTGTACTTCTTCCTCAAAAAAGTAAATAGTTGGTTCCTACTTGAAAGTTTGCAGCTTCTTCAAAGGCTGATCTAGATGGTATTGATAAATGGATTTTTTTTTGCCCATAAATGCCTCAACAAAATAGAGTGATTGCCTTTCGGCCGTGGGATAAAGGGCATTCAATTCAGCCATGGCCAAACTGCAAGTAATGAAGATTTTTGGAGAGAGGGAGTTTTAGAAAGGAGCAGGAGAGTTTTGCTTCCTCATTGATGAAGATATAAAATTTTCTCTCTCTAGAATATATCTTCTTCCTCATTGAGTCTCGGCCATGGCTGAGAAAAGGGCACTTTAGCCTCCGGTTGGAAGGCAACCAAGATCCTTTGCAGAGGTCATTCAAGGCAAGCAGCTTTCAACAAAAATCTGGTTCATCAGTTGGACAAACCACTAAAGCAACTGCAATCTTACAAAGGTGTATCGGCTATTTTTTTTTCATAGATGAAGAGGTGCAAGAATTGGCTATTCCATTTCGACTTACTTTGGTAGGCAATTTTTCTCGAGGAAGGCCTAATATGGAAACGATTTGTAAAAACTTCCAAACAATTGGTTTCAAGGGTCCTTCACAATTGGATTATTAGATCATAAGCATGTTTTAATTCAGTTTTTATTAGAAGATGATTACTTGAGGTGCTGGCTTAAGAACACATGGTTTATCAATGGATTTTTCATGTTGTTTTCTAAAATGGCATCCGTTCTTTACACCGGATATTGAACCTGTGATTGTTCCTATTTGGATCACATTCAAAGGTTTATCAACTATTTTTTTTCAATAAAATTCAATTTTCTCATTGGCTCAAGCCGTAGGCATTCCATTGAAATTGGATTTAGCAACGAAAATCTTCACCAGGCCAAACACTGAAAAAGTATGTGTTGAAGTAGACTTATTGTCTAAATTACCTTCAAGACTTTGGTTGGGGGTGGGAGAGAGGATAATGGCAAAAAATTTACTATGAGAATCCCACGATACTGCAAAAAATGTAATAAAATTGGCCATGATTTGGCAAAATGCAAGGTGGGAGTTTCAACTTTGCATGACAAGAAAAATGCTGAGAATACTTGGCCAAAGAAGAAGCAATTGATGGAAGTAGATAAGCAAACCATGCAGAAGTCCCAACTAGCCCAAACAAGGAAAACAAACCAAGAAATGGATGCCAATCGCAAATCTAGAAGTTGGTCCTACGTGCAATTTGGTATGACACATGAAAAAGATGTAGATGGTGGCCAAGCATTCGGTCCAGAGGTTTCCCCTGTGGAAAAATGGCCACAGAAAGTGGTGCTCGAGGAGGAGCAGTCGGTCACAATACTGGAGGAGCGACAAACAAAGGAGCCACAAGCCAAGGAGATTCAAAATTCAAATCTCTCAATTGATGGGGGTAGTTCTGCCATTATCTCTCCAAACTGATTTCAAACTTCAAACCCTATTTTTGAGGGGAATAATCTGGAGGTTACAACAACCATTGACTCTGTGAATGATCCATAAGGGTAGCCCCCGAATCTAGAACTAACAGTTGTACTCTTATAGCTCAAATTTCGAAGGAAGCTCATCAAGTGGAAGTTGATCAAGATGTTTTGTCCCCTAATGCAAATTCATGCAAAATTTTGGAATTTTCTGTGCAAGCTTCTTTGCCACCCGCCACAACTAATTACCATGCAAATTCGACTTCCCAAAAGTGGACTACCTTACCCTTGCAAGTACTCAAGTTGCTCGGCTAGCTCAAGTTTTCCCACACTCTCAGACTATACAAGTTGTTTTAGGCATTGGTTCTTTTTCAACAAATTGTAATTCCAACAAATGAAAAAAGACACAACATAAAGAATTTCCTTTGGACTCAAATGATAGAGAACTAATTAATGAGATGCCAAATAAGACATTATTCAATATTTAGTTAAGCGAGGAGCCAGTAGTGGATTGTTTCAAACAACCAGTTAATTTAACTCCTTTCTTTTTGGATTTTGAATCTCTAATAGAATCAATGCCTTTCCCGTTGGAAGAGTTGAGAATCATTAGCAAAATGGTAGGAAGGAAATTGAAGTCAATGGCTCAGCAAAATGAGTTTATGCAATTTAAAAGAATCCTACCAAAGAGAGGAAAAAGGCACAAAGGTTTAGCTAATTAGCAAAGAACACAAAAAATGTCAACTAGAAATTTTGATGAACTTCCAAACTAACATTATTAGCTCAATCCCAAGTTCATGTCCAGCTAGCAAAAAAGGTGCCCTAGATGTGTATGGTGTAAATTGTTATAGGAGATTTTGGACTAGTTCTTCTCCTTTAGGTGGTTTTAATTGAAAAAAAAAAAAAAACAACCATAGAACGCCGATATATAGTGTTCCCTAGGGGTTACACAAAAGTATAAGTTGAAATACCCAAAAAAAATGAAAAAATGTGAAACCTGTTTTTGCCTAGTGTGGGTGTTGCTATGGAGGCTTTGGGTGCAGCTGCGACTACATGTTAGTGTTAATATGGGTGGGCTCTTATCTATCTGGCTGCAACTCCCCCTTAGGTGGTGCACCGTAGCTAGTCAATGAGGGTATAGAAATCCTAAAAACTGTCAATAGCTAAGGAGTCTTTTACACAGTTAGATCCTCAAGAAAGGTAACAAAAATAAAAAACAAAAATAGAAAGACAAATGTAACACAAAATATAGACATATCAAACCAATACAACACACTACATACCAATGAACCATAGGAACAAAACATAAATTAAATAAAGTGATCAAGAATTGACAATAAAACAAACATTCATTCCAAAACATAACTCAAATAATAAAAACGAACAAGAAAAATTTAAAAGCACAGAATATTCCCCTTCTCCCAAGGTGATTTCGAAATCTTCAAATAATGTGCAACCCTTGCCCATTGGGAATACCAAAATCTTGCCAGCTTTACTTTTATATAGTTGTATTCATGTTCATGATCCTACATCCCTATAGTAACTCCACACAATATTGTTATTGTATATGAGGGACTCTCTTCAACAAATTTCGTCTCTAGGTTGCTTACTTGAACCTCCTTGAAAATGTTTGGCTCTTGAATTTTAGTAGATTGATATGAGATTTCTTTCAACTCATATCTACTAGGAACTTTGTCCATAAGATCTGCATCTATATCATAATATTCATTTAGCATGTAGTCCATAATGTCTTGCTCTACAAAATTCTCAGATGTGCCTTTTTTATCCATTCCATCTTGTGAATCTACACTTGTGACTAGTTTCTTAGTGCGCTGTTTCACGAATTTAACCCTACTTGCTCTATTGGTATATCATCAACAATTCATGGTATCATTAGTGAAATTTCGATGTTGTAGTAACAAGTTGTCCAATCCACTTCCCTAGACTATGTAATGCCTTATTTAGAATACTGAACCATGTCTGCATTGATTCAAAACATCTTGCAATTATATCCGCAAGATTGGACTTTTCTTCCACATGAGACCATTCGTCTTCTGGATGCGTAGTTCATTTGGTGGGTTTGACTAATATTGCTGATATGGACAGTATGGATAGTTTGAAAACTCCCCCAATTGAAACTATATATTTATCGTAGTACAAATACGCACACCTGTTAAAGAAATTTGAACAGGTAGCATTATCAAAAGAAGGAATAACATATGATTGCATGCTTGACATTTATTGCTCCGATGATTGCCACCATGAAAGTTACAGGTATTTAACACTTATAAGGAATTTGAACTAGATAGCTTGGTATTAATACTAGTAAGTAATTGGCAGAACTAAGTCCTCTCAAACGGTGCCAAAACCTTGTTGCACGATTTTACATGCAAGTACACATATCGTTACAAGTAATAGAGTGATAAGTAGAGATCGTTCTCATAGGAACTTTTTCTTAATACTACTAAATAATAAATTAGAATAATCTATTCCTATTCAAACAATCAAGAATTTTGTAGTGCATATAACTCAACAAGGAAAATAAATGAAGAGTAACTCAAACAATAAAAGTCTAGGGTTCAATTATCACTAAACATTTTATTTGGATATCTTGTCTCTCCTTTCTTCCAATTAAAGAGTTAGGATTTTGTTAACCTAGGATTCAATTGCGTTTAAGTTCCTTTCAGAATTTTGCAAACATGAAAATCCAAACCAAGTCAGTATATTTCTATGTGAGTTGCAATGGGAGGTAAGATAATCAGACTCTAAACGAGGGTTAAATTAATAAAGCTTTCTTTTTTAAATAATATGAAATTAATGTAAACTAGCACTGATATCCCAATGTAAACCCAAGAGTAAAAAATTCAATAATCACTAAAATAATCAAAATTTTCTAATAATACTGAAAGCAATAATTTTCTAATATTTGATATTTTTGTAGAAATTTCTTCTAAAACATTAAATATTAATATACCAAATTTATTTAAATCAAATAAATATAAAGAGGCAAATTGATAGAGAATGAAAATATATTTAAAAACTATAGAGTAACTTGAATAAAATTCAACAATTTTATTTAAACATTAAATAAATTGAAAACTTACTTGAAGAAGGTAGTGAACAAGTTCTCTCAATATTTTTATAAGGAACTATCTCCAGTCTGTCTCTTCTTGAATACGAATGTTCTTTAAATAGGCAAATAAGGAATCTTGAATAGTTCTTTTAGTACATACATATATGCATATATATATATATATATATATATAGAGAGAGAGAGAGAGACAGACAGACATACATACACACACACACTTATACAAATGCATACATACATACACATATACATACATATACGTATACTATATATATGTATACGTATATACATATATATAGTATACATATATATATACGTATATACGTATATATATGTATACATATATATATATATATATACGTATATACATATATATATATGTATACATATATATACGTATATACGTATATATATATGTATACTATATATATGTATATATATATATATACATATAAATATATATATATATGTGTATATACGTATATATATATGTATACGTATATACATATATATGTATATACGTATATATATATGTATATACGTATATACGTATATATATATATATACGTATATATATATGTATATACGTATATACGTATATACGTATATATATATATGTATATACGTATATACGTATATACGTATATACGTATATGTATACGTATATACGTATATACGTATATATATATGTATACGTATATACATATATATAGTATACATATATATATACGTGTATACATATATATATATGTATATACGTATATATGATATATGTATATACGTATATACATATATATATATATATCTATACGTATATACGTATATATATGTATGTATATATACGTATATACGTATATATATGTATACGTATATACATATATATATGTATACGTATATATATATATATGTATATACAAATACAAACACACAGACACACATATATATATTTAAATATATATATATGTGTGTGTGTCTGTGTGTATATGTATATATACACACACGCACATGCATATGTGTATATATATATAAACATTTAAATATATACATATATATGTGTGTGTATGTTGTATGTATATGTATACGTGTCCATATATATATCTACACATGTACATAAGGAACTATCTTCAAGAAGGTAGTGAACAAGTTGTCTCAATATTTTTATAAGGAACTATCTTCACTTTGTCTCTTCTTGAATACAAATGTTCTTTAAATAGGCAAATAAAGAATCTTGGATAGTTCTTTTAGTATAATACATATATGCATAAATATAGAGAAAGAGAGTAAAAGAGAGATACAGATATACACACACACTTATACAAATACATACATACAGACATACACATATACATACATATATATATATGTATGTATGTATGTATGTATGTATATGTATGCATACATATGTAAGTATACATATATGCACACAAATATGTATATACATACATACAGAGATAAATATATATATCTATATATGTACGTGTGTATATATATATATATATATACATATATATACACACACACGTATACATATGTACACATAGATACATATAAATATATATTTATTTGTACATATATATATATATATATTTATATATGTATATACAAATAAAAACACACAGACACACATATATATATTTAAATACATATATATGCGTGTGTATGTTGTATGTATATGTATATGTGTCCATCTATATATATATATATATATACATATAAGTGTGTGTGTGCATGTGTTTGAATGTGTGTGTATATATATATACACACACACAGACACACACACACACACACACATATATATGTGATATATATGTGTGTGCATACATGTGTATGTATGTGTGCGTGCATATATATATATGTGTGTGTGTGTGTGTATGTATGTATATATGTGTGTGTGTGAATATATGTATGTATTTTGCTATGTATTCACCGGCATTGAGAGCAGCTGCGTATGATTCCTTGTCCCCCTTTGCTGTTTTGCTAGTGAAATTTCCCTCCTCACAGTAATCGCCGTATTTTGCTATGTATTCTTTGACTGCCGCGGCATTTTTTGTCCCTTGGATATTAGGGTGAAAAATTGCAGAGGTTCTGTGATGGGTGAGGTTGAATAGCCTTTGATATTGGGTTTTGAACTTGTATGGAAATTGAAGGAGACAGTGCAGGTAGGGAGAACCGTCTTCGTGGAATTCCTGTGCGACTCTGATATAATTTGGTGGCCTGGCAGTGAACAGGGTTTTAATTTCAGGAGAGCTTCTTCTTTGCCTATGGAGTAATGGGGATAAGTCAGGTGGAAGATGTTCTTATTTTGGAGACGGAAAGAAGGACAGCATGTCATTTTGGTAAATAATGGCTTCCAGGATTGTATAGGGAGCCTCCGAAACTCTATGCTTTATTTAAAGCAGGGAGGGAATTCTAGACTTGGTTGGCAAAAGGGGCCCTATAAGCTACTAATGACATGGATTGTCAATGTCTGTAATTTTTCTATAGTAAAAGTAGCAGTAGTTGTGTACATGACAATGTACTGTTGGAGTGGGAAAATGACTTTTTTGCCCTTCAATAAGTGCACTGTTAGGCAAATAGTAGTACTTTTATAGGGAGGGACGGAGGGAGTTAGTGGGGACTGTACCCTGTAGCAGGGAGGGAGTTAGTGGGGACTGTAGGTTTCAAAATTCAAAATTTGAAAATGAAAGGATAGACTGTTGGGCCCACCTCTGTACACAAAGTAGTTATTCTCTGTTGTCCTTTTGTACTCTTTGTCGAGGGTAATGATTGTTTCGTGGAAGTTTCTCCTTGTCCTTGGGCATATAAAAGACTGTTAATTCCCTTCTCTCCAAGTAAGCCGCCACGTAATCTTCCCAAATATATCCAATGGCACAAATATCTTTTCGAAAAAGATTCTAGCCCAGACACATTGGCCCCACACAGAGTATACTGTGCAAATGTTTTGCGGAACCTGTACCTACTTTTTCTCCAGCCAATCAGCAGCTAACCCGTGGCTGCAAAAGAGGCCTTAGTAATATTATAGGCCCCTTCCTGCAATTAAAATCTACTCCCTCCCTCCCTCCTTAAAATGGAGTAAAGTTTCAGAGGGTCACTCCGAGAGAGGGAATGACGTCACCATGACGTCGACTTAATGTATACTATTCAACCGTGTCAGCCTACATTCTATATAAAGGACTAATTCCTCCCATTCCCATTGCTTATCGTCCTCATTGCAACTGCACCATAGATGTTGATAATCAACTAATAAATGCAGATGACTTTAAAACCGGTATCATTTAGACCCGGGCCTAATCGAAACCCAACAAATCAGGCTTGCCATCGATATGCCTTTCATGGCCTCTTTAAGACCATTGGTAGGCAAATCAATAAAAATAGACACTTGTATTCTCATTTATACTCCTCAATGCCCAATTAACACAACAGGTACTGTACGTGTAACCGTGTACGATACAAGACTCAGAGGAATAGATAGCCGGCAAATAGAATTTGCTTTTTTAGTGACATGTCCAGTAGAAATGACATACTACGGTACCTCTTATGCCTCTACCAAAGAGGCAATTTGTCCCTGGATCGCTACATATCAACTAGAGCACAACAACCTGAAGTCAACTTCTACATACAACAAAATCAGGGGATACGTCAAGTTTGCAACTAGCAAATTCCCAGAATCAGATAAACTCTGCATGCCAAGTGTCCGGATTAAGTCCGAAAAATTCACACCCAATCAAGTAGACGTCTGGCACTGCAGGCCTACAATACCATAAAGGGCGGTATGTAGGTCCTCTTTCTCTAGTACCCAAACAACCCAAAGAACAAGCAACATACTCATTGTCGGACAAGGACACAGGCTGCCTCAGATATTGCGGGTCCATCTAACCTATCGGCAGACAAATTCTTACTAGATAGGCTGCAAAACAAGAAGCTGAAAGAAGGCGACCCTGGCCCTTCCATAAGCGAAGTGGGCTCGCATAACTCAAGACAACATATACAGTTAGGCCCAGATCAAATGGGCCAGCTAATAGGCTCTGTTGTAAATGCTGTAAAAGTTGAATGCTTAAAACCGGCAACATCAAAACCCAAATGCTAATAAATATTTATTGACGTCGCACCACAGTATCTGAAGCACTGGAAAGAGTTCATAGGAAGCCAGCACAACTGGTACTCCAATTTAAAATACGGCAAGCCCCGCATTATAAAAGGCGGGATCCCATCTATTATCCTATATAATCCCAGTGGCAACAAACATCCCGAAATCGGGCATTGTTGACCTCTGGGAATGATGAACGGCCTTACGCCTGAACAATGGCCGCGGAGGGCCAGATTGACCACCTAGCGATAACTGGCATCTCACCGAAGTCCTGCACCCGAAAAGGAGTATCCAGAGCATAACTCTTTCTGCCAAAAGATGTGCTGGATCTAATCCTGGTAGGATCCATACCCAATAACCCCAGATGTACACGTGGCGGCCCAAAAATAGAAGTGTTAGCTGCTCAACCTCCGTACCCAACTTTTGAAAATTCTACTTTGACCTACTCCCTCTGTCTCTCCATGTAACAGTGACCAATTTAATTGCAATCCCAGTTCTTCCTCTCTTAAACAGTCCCCACATGCTCTGACACAAAAAGTACAAAAGGACTGCCAACCAACAATTTTTCTCAGTACGCATCCTTACTGTACCCAGGACAATCTAGTCCCACCTATCATGGATGAACGCCACGTAATCTCTCCAAATACATCCAACGGCGCAGATATCTTTTTGAAAAAGATTCCAACCCAGACACATTGGCCCCACACGGAGTATACTGTGCAAATGTCCTACGGAACCTGTACCTACTTTTTCTCCAACCAATCAGCAACTGACACGTGGCAACGGAATGAAAAAAGGTGTGTGTGCATAAATATAAATATAGAAAAATTCTACAGTTCATTTTGCAAACCATTCCATTGTGCTTTAAGGGATTATACAGTACAACACTATATGATTTATAAACTTGTACTGTACAAGTCCTTAAAGCTAAGGAAATGGTTCCCTCAACGGGTCTATAGAATTCCACATAAATATATGTCTATGAACATATATATGTATATCTATATGTGTATATATATGCACATGTTAACATATACATATACATATATACACACTCTAGGAGAACCCGACCCTGCAACGCACAGTCAATGCCCATTATTTTATTTAAAAGGAGAACATATTTTAAAAATTATAATTATTTATTTATACATAATATGAAAGTGAAAAAAAAGCGCAAAAAAAAAAACACATTATTTCGAATGTAGGAAATGAATGCAAAAGAATAATGAAGTGATTTATTAAAATTAGACAATTCACTCGCTAAGACGCCTACAACTCAAAAATACAATTACTCGTTATAAACTTTAATCAATTACATCAAATATAAGGCCTGAACAGGAAGAAAAAATGATTGCTATCAAAGGAAATTCAACTAAACTATCCTAAATGCCATATAGATATTTAAATCTTGATTTGCTCATTTTTCTAATGATAGCTCTAGCATCTGAATAATATAGTTTTATTTCCCTGAAAAGAAAAGCGTTTAGGTATTAAATGATTAAATGAATATTTTCACGGTAACATGAAGATAATGATGCATAAGCAGCCTATTGGATATTACTAAATACAAACAAATCAGCATATTTGTGTCCATGACCAAAAAATTTTACATATGCTAATTTTGTACCAGAATCAATTTCAGTTTCTTAGCTAAAATATTAAACTTGCAGAAAGAACATACGTAAATAGTACAATATTTTGATCTTTTACTTGGGTTGAGTACTCAAGGTCAAATGAATAGATCACCTCAAATGGAACTATGACTAATGAACATTACTTAATAATGAGTAAAAATTTCATTACTTTCTCCTATATGAATAACTAAATGAATTGTCCATTAATCCAAGCATGAAGGAAGATGATACTGGTACATAATTACACCACGCTTGTCTTCAAATTTCAAATTGTAACTTATTTTGATCATCAACCACAACAATATTTTCTCTAACAATTCATATGCATAAATATTTGCATTATCAAAAAGCCTATAAAGGCTGAAGCCAAATAGCACTTAAACCATATATACAGTGGAAAACCATGACATTGCAATTTCATTGAGCCATTTTTGCAAGACCACCATAACATGTGACGACATTTTTGTACAATTTCAAATTAAGATACATTTCGAACCGTTTATCACAAAAGATCTTCATACCTTACGCATTTAATTCCAAATGCATCACTGCATGATATCAGATCATTCATGTGATCTATCTGGAACCTGTTACTAGTAGTGTAAGACATTGCTGCCATTTCCTTTATATAGTTCCCTGAGTGTCCAAGCACATAAACAATTAACCCTATCAATTACCAAACTTAATGTAAGCAAGTAGTTATTCGCAAACATATTCCTTAGTATTACCAAAAGCAATTAACCTCTTTATTTCAAAACCCAAAAGACTAAGCTTGTCTAAATCTAACAATAAAGCACAATAAAATCTCTAACGGGAGCAATCAACTGCCTTTTAGGCTCTACAAATCTTAAATCTGTCAAACAAAATCATAAAACATAAACTTTATTATATTTAACATAGCATACCCTTCAATAGGATATATAAACTTCTGTCCTCATGATTATTGTTTGGAAAACATAACAAAACACTTGATACAAGACAATACTATTTTCATGTAATTTCCATAAACAAAAAAAGATGAAAGAAATAGCAAAAAAATTAGTAAATATGTCTTAAGCTATGCTGCCCAGGAAGCAAATATCTCATTAGAACTATTACCTTTAATTGACTTCATTTTCTAGATGGCATAGTCTAAAAATGAAAACAAAACTGAAATTAATATGATTAGCATAAAATAGCAAACATAGTATCAATTTCTTATAGCATATAAAGCATCATAACCAATTCAAACTAAAAAAAAATTGCTAAAATATATTGATAACTAACTACAAATATAATGAACATAAACTTTATAAGTAATTGGACAACTAGGAGTAAAAAACCACCGGGATTTTAGGCAGAAGAAATTGGAGATCCATCTAGAGCATTGAAAGAATACTCTAGAATTTAAAGAAAAGGTATGCTTACTTTGAGACGGCTGGTTAAAGGTCCGTGATATTTTCTGTTTTGTCTTACCAGAACAAAAATTTCAGAAACAAATAGATAGGAAAAAAACCATCTACCTTCCAAGGAAAAAAATGGGGAAAAAAAAGGTAGGTATGTCTAACAAAGGGTAAAACGAATTCTCACGTTGAAGAGAAAATGTTTGGGAGATGCATCTGGTTAATTATTTTCTTGTATCTCAAAAAAAAAATCAAGTTCCATAAAATAGTAATATATACCAAAAATAAATAAATAAATAAAACAACAACAACCCAGAGAAAATACAGTAAGAACTCTACTTTTGAGAATAAAGAAAAATTTACCAAGTGTGAAAAACAAAACTTCAAAAAATCTACACTTCAAAAGACTTTTTCCAGATCTGATTTTGTTGGTGTTAACGGCGAAGAAAGCAAAGAAGAAAGGAAAGAAAGGAAGACGTTTAAATGCAGAACTTAAAATGATTTTATAGGGAAGATGACGAAGAACTACCTTACTTGATCGGTTTCTAAAAAAAGGCAAGAATCTGCAACTGGAAAATAAACCATATATACATTTAGTTGAATAAATTTTATAAAATCATCCAAAATAAATAAATAGAAACATTCACAAAACCAAAAAATAAAACAGCCTCCCTTTGCACATAAATACTAAATCTCCAATCAAATCCTGCAAAATAGTGACGTAAACAACATTAGATTCATTATATTTATGGGAAAAAATCTAAAAAATAGACAAAATAGAGAATGAAGTGAAAATAGAAATCAAGAAAAGAGAGAGAAAATGGGAGTCGTGNAGTTAATGAGGAGCATGGAGAGAAATAATAGATAGACGTGGAGATGAGACTTGTGAAATTTGGGGAAAAAGCAAAAAATTTCCTCCTGAAAATCCAGTAGATATTGACCGAAATCGACTGGTAGAAAACTAATAGAGAAGAATGAAAGGACGACTTTGCAATAGGTTTATAGAGTGATTTTTTGTTAATTAACTTTAAACTTGATTCAACAGTTGTATGAATTGTAATTATAGTAAAACACAAATCCAACATTCCAAAATTTGACAAGCCATCCAGTCTAAAATAGGAGTTGAAAGCTATTATCTGTACTAAATAGACAGGGAAATTTGATATTTCCAAGTCATAGGAATGGTGCACTAACTATACTACCCCTATACAGTTTGGAACTGTTCATGGTAAAAGGGTATTCCAATCTTTTCACGAAAAAATCCAAATCTTTTGGAAATGGTATAACAAAAACGCAGTCAAATGAAAAAATTGCCTATAAGTTCTACAAAAATTATCTCTGCAATATACATAAGGGGCACAAACTATAATCTTTCAGCAAAATAAGAAAAAATACACATCTCTCTCCACATTAACGAGTAAAATGATAAATGGCAATTGTAGGAAGTTCTTTAGCTTCTTATATTGATGTTAGATATATATGTGTGTGTATATATGTATGTATTTTAGCAAAACCACCAGTACTTGGATAGATGGGCCCTACTCCAAATGTTATTGAATTTCAATTACTTCCAGACCTAGCATGGATGTAAGGAAATTCCTTGGCATCCATACTTAGTAATCCATGAATACAAGTGGGAAGATCATTAGAATTGAAAAACAAATTATAATTGAAATCACTACTAGCTAGCTTAGCTGATTCATCTGCTACACTATTAGCTTCGCGATAGATATGCTGGAGTTGGAAGTCTATTTGCTAGAATAGACTCTTGATTCTTTCGACCGATGCATCCAAGCGCCAAGGACTAGCTGTCCTACCATGAATCATACGAGCAAGAAGTTTGGAATCTAACTTCAATCAGCACGTTGGTAAAATGGTTTGCAATACACACTTGCAACCCAGTATGCAGGCCATGAGGTTCAGGTTCCATAAAGGTTCCAACACATGCACACAAACATATATATGTATATATACATATATATGCACATATATATATGTATGTACGTAATCTATATATACATATATATACACATATATATATATGTATATACACTTATATATACATTAGTGTATATATACACAGACACACATACACACACACATATATATGTATATGTATATGTGTGTGTATATGTATATATAGATGCGTACATATATATATGTATATATAGATACGTGTATATATATGTGTGTGTACATATACACACATATATATTATGTACACACACACGCACACACACACATATATATATATACACGTATCTATATATACATATATATGTACGTATTTATATATGCATATACACACACACACACATAGATATATATATATATATATATACATGTAGGATGTATGTATGTATATACACACATGAATATATACGTACATATCTACGCATGTGTATATATGTATTAGATATATGTATGTGTGTGTGTGTATATATATATATATACACACACATATGTGTACGTATATATATTCATGTGTATATACGTGGGTTTATACATACACACGCATACACGCACACATTTAAAATATACGTAGATATATTTATATATGTATATTTATATATTCATATATATATGAGTGTGTATGTATATACACACACACATATATATATTTATATACATATATAAATATAAATGCACATATATACACATAAATATATATATATATATATATATATACATATATAAAGGAAAGAGTCTCATACAATAACTGTGAATTGTATCCTACAATTTTTAGGCATATTCTGTATTGTGGAGTGTATTGCGATCGTACCTTTAGTTTATTGGCAATGACATTTGTTAGGTATGGGGTAGTTACTGGACCTTTTATGGTGATAAGACTAACTTATACCCTTTGTGGTCTTCATTGCCCTTTTGCTTAGTGAATCTTTGGCTTAGTTGGGTGTGGTATTTTTTACTTTTGAGCCTTTTCGGGCAGTTTGAGCACATTGCTTTCACTAACGAGTTTTAAAATGTTTCAAGGATTTTTGCTTTGCTGTTGCATTTGGATGCTTTGATTTGCCACTAACTTCTATCGAATGCTTACTATTGTTCTCTAGTTTGTTTCTAATCCCAATGTTAATTGAAACTCTAGTATAAATTTGAAACTAGTAGCAACGACTTTACCAAGCTTCTTTACCTTCTGCTCCAAGTTGTTTTGCATTTAATTGTAAAGAGGTAATTGTAAGGTGTTTTTGGATTTGCTTTAGTTCGATTGTTAGCTTAGTTTGGGTATTATTTTTTTCCTCCTCTTGTTTATGCTTATAATTGCTTTAGTTCGATTGTTAGCTCAGTTTGGGTATTATTTTTTTCCTCCTCTTGTTTATGCTTGTAATTTTGAATGTGGATGCTAAGGTATAAATCTAATTATTCATGCAAGAACCAAAGAGAAAATTTTATTTGACAAGATGTGGTGCTGTTATTTTTGAGTGGTGATTGCTAGGTAGATGTATTCCTGAAGTAGGAAGTACATGCAGCTTATTTTTTTTGGATTTTTTGTTTATAGGAGTACCGATGGAATCCTCTTGATCTATAGTTTGATTTTGCTCATTAGTTTATTGATTTTTGGTTGATCATGTTTGGTTCAAGATCTAGGATGAGAAATAGTCCATGCATGGATTTTTTTTAGTAGAATAGTAATTTTGAACATGCTGAATAGGACAAGTTATGCAATGCTTTGGATGTGTAGTTTAGTTTAGCTTATTGGTCTGTTACCATTAATTGATTATCCTATGCTCAGTAGACTATTAATTTCTAATATGTTATTTACATGATTATAGTTGTCACTAATGAGATTGTTAAGTGATACTGGATTCTTTGATTATATCTTCTGGTGATCCATATGAATATGTTTTTGTGTGTTCTATGCAGCTATTAGGATGATAAATTATACTAATATTTATCTTTTTTTATTGGTGCGGATTAAATCAAGTCGATAATAGTCGAGCAAAGTGTAATCTTCTAGGTTTGAATTATGCCACGTTTTTTTGCCAACTCTTTATTTATGATGTTAATATAATATATGCTAGTTTATGTTTTTCTTTTACTTTAGATGTTGTTCTTGGTATGTGCTTATTTAGCTTTAATTATAGTCCAAATTAGTACTTCCTTATATTTTGTTGTTATAGTTCACTAATCCTAACTATCTTTCTACTTATAAAAGATAGAATTTTGTGTTTGGTAGGATTGTACTTATCAATGCATATCTACTTTGTAGTAGTATATATAAGTTATGATCAAATATCTAGGCTATTACCAAACTCTTAATATATCAATTTCTACAATCTCCTTTAACATGAAAACTACTACAGATACTAAATATATACATCAACCAAGAAATTCGGGCACGCTCACGCAATGCGTGAGTAGACAACAATATATTATATATATAAAGATGGGACTTCACACACTATATGGTGTGAATGTCTCATATCCTTTATTGACTTTTTTGTAATTCTTAAGGGTCTTTAGTGCATTTAAAATATTGGTTGCTTGGCATATTCGTGCATTGTGGGATAATCACTGTGTCTATTTTTGTATATTGGTTTTAATACCATTGATAGTCTTTTTTCCATTGTTGGATAAAATGAATGCTAATGTTAGTTGTGGTAGTTACGTCTTTTGAGAGGTGAGTAAATATTAGCCATTGTCTTCAGCATTTGAGATTGTAAATTGGCATTAGTGCTATAATTTTTTTGCATGTTATATCAACTAATATTTTTTATTTATTCTACTTTTTTATTGTTATTTGCCCAATATTTATGAAACCCATGGAATTTTATTTTTTTGCTGACAGCTTTATAGCTAGTTGATTTTGCATTGGCTTGATTGCACGGTTCTTATCTTTCCTTCTTGAATGAATTGATTGTCCACTAATCATAAGTACCATATATTTTACTGACTACATAGAAATATCGACAGAAACTTAGCTCATACAATTTGCTCAAGGCTCTGCTTGCTTGTTTCCATCTAGTGCATACATGCATTGTGTTTCAAGTTAGTTTTCTGATTATGTATACATGGTAATTTGGGCATGTTAAGAATTGAAATAGTTATTTAACAATTGCAGTCTCATATCCTCTTGAATTGTATGTTTTTCTATTGTTTTGAGAGTTGAAGAATCTTACATGCTGTTTTAGAGAAGATGTAATTTCATGTAGATGTATTACAGTATTTAAGCTGTGAATTGTTGTTGATTTGATGTTGATAATTTTATTTGCTTCAATAAATGCAAATCTCTGGGATTGGATTTGCATAAGATATATAATTAGTTTAGCATGGTACATGCAAAAATATATAAAGATTATCTAGTATTGTATTAGCTAATTTGTGCAATAGTGATTAAAATTAGCATCTTTATGTAGGGTAAAATTACAAAACATGCAACTACATACAACTTTTTGCTTTTATTTTAGAAATAGCTTTACTTTTACATTTTAATAAGGTATTTTTGCAAGCCTTTGTTTGTTATTATTTTGCAAATTATACCATGCATGGATCTATAACTAGGAACAAATTGTTAAAGTTCTGTTTGTCTTTTTGTTTAGATATTAGAAAACTTGTGCTTTATCCAGTGTATTAAAGGTTTAAAGTAGTTAATGATCTTCAAGTAAGTTATTCTCTTCTTTTTTCTCTATATATTTTTTGTTGTGCTTTTGGTTTTATTGTTATTGATTGTTGCATGTTGTTTAAATGTATTTTAATTCCTTATGATAATTTAGCTTTATATGTGTCATATGTGGTGATAAAAGTAGAACTATTTTCTCCTTTTATTGAAGTAAATTTATAAAATTTTGGCTTTGAATCTATACGTCAAATACAAGTTATAGTTATGGTACCTAAAAGAAAGTATCAAATTTAAAAGACATCTATGCTGCAAAAAATTAATGATGTCGTGCTCACCAATTGTCTGGATAAAGACTCGACAAAGAAGAAGCTTCTGTTAAAGGTATTTCTACAATAGCATTAACGACAGTAAAGATATTACCATCAATGTCTGAAGAAGTTGACAAACTTGTCAAAAATATTGCATTAGTTGTTTGTTCTTGAGCATCAACTTCTACTATGGATAATGCTTTCAAGCTAAAATCTGTTCAATGTACGGCCAAACTTGCCAATTAGGTATATCAAGTTCTGATGTTAAGTATTCTTCTGAAACTCAAAATATTCCTATTATAATCTCAACAACCAATAAAGTTTTCAACAAAACTAATGTTCTGATCCTGCAATTTCAAGCACTAAAATGCCAAATAAGAATGGATCTAAAAATTCTTCAAATGCAAATACTATTATTATTCTGAACAAACTAAGTTGGAGAATCTAACAAATACAAGCCAACATCATAAGAAAGAGATAGATATATTACAAAATATTGCTGAAGGACTTCTGAAATGCTTAAAGAAGTTCTAGACAAAGATTGTCCTTATTGCAGAGCCAAGAGATTTGAATATGTACCACCAGGCTTTTATTGTTCATCTTGTAAGCTACGAAAAAAGTTGAATATGGATTGAAATCAATAAGATGAATAACTAAAGTATAATATTACTTCATTTTATTAACTATCATTTCATGCTCTAAATGAATAAAACAGAACAAATATTCTTTTTTACGGATGTCCTTTGTGCTGTCATCTATTTCTTACCATTTCAAACAGTATATATAGATGAAAAAATGTGCCAATCCAAGAATTTGTGTATTGCAATGAAGAGCAAGATCTTCAACTGTACATCATATAGTTGATTGAGTAAAATTAATTACTCAACTATATATCTTTCTTACAGGTGCAAGCTAGTCATATTCACAATGTGGGAAAATTTTTTGGATGCGGATGGTTCATATATAGGTGCTAACCTATACTGCTGAAATCCCAATTGTGCTGATAATGTGAGCTAGATGTACTCCATTCAATGGTAAAACTCTTATTTCAGATACAAAAGTTGAAAATTACAGTTTCCAAAGTATCTCCAAATCTTACCATTCTAAGTTATTAATTAATTAATCCATAATTTTATCTATTAGAACTCAAGCCACAGCTATTATCATGCACAATCCTCCGCTACCTCAAGCCACGCTTTTAAAGATGGGTATACCAAAATCTGCTTATTATATAATAGTATTATACAAATTATACATCATCATATCTAATATTTACATTTCCTCTTATATTTTACAGGGTTAAGGTAACAAGAAATACATAGAAGAAGTTATCATTAAAAGGCTATATGAGAGGCAATATCAAAATGTAGAAATGCCAATAGAAAATCAACTTTGCAAAAACCGCAATGTCAACAATCTTCCACATATTGTATTTATATCTACAATCTTATAATTCCAATCCATTAGAATACAAATTAATTTACAGTGTGGCATTTTTTAACAAATCTTTGTTTCTGCAATACTGTTTTCCAGACAAAGGCACTTTGGAATCCAAATGCAAAAGCTCATATAGCTAATCAGCATCAAGCCTTCTATGTTTTAACTTGCCCCGATTGTTCAAAGCTTTCACGAGCACAACTTGATGTCCATTTTACCTGCATGCATTGCAACAAAGCTACACCCAACTTGATGTCCATTTTCAGTATTTTTGTGGCTTAGCAATACATAGTTTAAGTATTTTTCAGTATTTTATTTTATAATAAAATACTGAAAAATACTTAAACTATGTATTGCTAAGCCACAAAAAATATTTATTCAAGACCAAGTATGAAATCCAGCTCAGTGATAAACTGGAATGCTAAAATGCTTAAATTGATGGTAAATATATTGAGCTTATCTTGGACTAAAAGCTCAGGAACTAGCTGTGATGGATGCACAAGTATCATTATTTATCTGTCTACTTTCACTATTAGTTACTTGGTTTATATTTTATCTTCTAATATTTTTCTACCATCTAAACACTATATTACAGAATTAGAAAACTGACATTGATTCTATTAAGTGTGAAAGGTTGAAGGAAGAAATCTTCTACTTCAAATAAAAATGTCTTCCTTACCTACTCGAAGAGGCAACATGGTTCGCTACAATATACTTGCATGCCTTCTTGCTCAACCAAAGCCCGAAGACTCTTCAATGATGGACACTGTTGATATAGAACATGTAATGGGACTTTAGAAACAATTAAAGCCCAATTATTGGTCAATACTACACTTCTTGAGCAGCAAAAAATAGCTTCAACAACTGCTGCAGAAGCTACAATCTCAATGAAAGCAACCGGAAAGAGAACCATGCCATCTCAGCTAGCCATGAAGCACAAACACTTAAAGATGGATTAGAAGAAAACAACAACTGCCTTTTAATCTATATATCTAGCTTTTGAACTAAGACATGTACTTTTGTTTTGCCTAGACTAAACTAGTAGATAGTCTAATAATTGACCATATAAATATTAGTTTTGACCAAAACTAAATTAACAACCAATTTTATTAAGTGTTGGCTATAAATATCCAATATTGTAAATATATCTGTAATAATCTAAATTAGCTTATTAATCATAACTATGCTTATTATTAAACATATAATTATATAAATAACATAATATTTTCTTCTAAATTATACGATACAAATTCTACTTAAAATATATTTTTCAAAAAGAAAAAAAACTAGGCAACCTTTCACAAAACGTGAGGCTAAAAAGCTAGTGTGTGCGTGTGTATGAGTGTGTATGTACGTATGTATGTGTATGTATATATACACACACGTACACACACATACTAACTAAATACCCTGTGCTATGCATGGAAGGAAGAATATTTATATTAAATTTTTCCTGTAAAATAATGATGATGGCATAAAACACTTAGAAAGTGCACCAAATAAAGAGTTTATGTAGTAAGATACTTCCTTATGACTTATTAGTCATAGGTTCGACTCACTAAATATAAGGGGAAAGGTAGGTTAAAAAAATAGATCTATAATGTTAAAAAATTTTACTAATTAGAAAATAGTTATAAAAACTGTTTTAGACAATAGAAAAATGCAATTGTTAAGTGTGGATCTAAAATTTGTGAATGTTTTGAAAACCTGCATTTATTCCACATAAAGAGGATAAAATTGATTTCATTAAATGTGAATAGCACAATATTTTTAGTTATAAGTGGTTAAAGTAACACAAAAGTATTTACAAGTATTGTTTTATTTAGCACGAATTAATTTAATTTTTCTGATATATATTTTCAACAAAAATAACAATTAAGAAGTATTTGTCACAATTAATTAGTTTGTATCTATTTTTCCTAGTAAGAGATACTTGATATATATTTGTTTTTTCAAATTAATAATTTGGTAGATATAATGATAGAGTCCTTGCTTTGTTAATGTGTATAAATTTTTTCTATTCAAAAACTACTTGATAATATTAAAATAAGTTAAAGTTTTTGAATATTCAAAAATTATCGAATTAGTTATGTGCTTTATTATATTATTTTTTTAATTAAAACCACCTAAAAGGTAGATGGGTTGGACACCCTTATTATTAATTGTTAGAAAAAAGAGCAAATGCCCAATACATGGAAGCTATCGATATTAATTTTTTACTTAGTGATAAATATAAAATAATTAAAGTTAGAGCAAAACATTGTATCTCCTAATGGCTCATCACGAAAAAAGATTTTGTTGTACTATACAGTATAGACTGTGTAATAAAATAAAACTAATGTTATCAACATATAATTATTTCATAATATTTCAACAATCATAACCTTGTAAATACATTAAATATAAAAAATAATAATGAAATAATATTAGATAAGTGGGAACTTAAGCGTGCTAAGCCTAGCTTGCCCAAACTCGACCTCTATTTTATTCTAGCTCAAAATTTAAGCTGAAACGTGACCTATCTCATATCTATATAATAACTAAACATTATAAATATAATAACTAAATATTATATAAAAGAATTATTGGAATAGATGGAGGAGCCTACGAAAAAATAGACTATTTATCTTCAAGTCAAAAGTTGCATGATGCCACATTGGTAAGTTTTTTTTTTTTTTTTTTTTTGTCAAAATATAGAATGCACCCAATTATTTTGACATAGGACACTTTTTAATTTGTTGTTGTCTTGAAAGCTACAAATAAGAAGTTTTATCTTAGTCAGGAGTAATTATTGAGTATGTCTATTAATTGCTCATGAACCAATTGGAACCCTCTATTTGGAGTCGAGATCCCATTTTTCTAAAAAATAGGGGTCATTAATTCAAGAAAATGGGCTCTCTACTCCAAATTGGTGTAAGCATAAAAAAAAAAAAAACCAAAGTGTGTATTACATAGCTGAAAATGGAGAAATACAACGGGAAGAGTCGAAGGAGTTCTAATGTATAGTCATCGCATATGTATGTAGAGGAATTGAAAAGTATTTATTTTTTGGTCAAAATAAATATTGTTGATATATGTGGTGTTTTTTTAATATTAGCCAACGGGTAAATTTTTTTAAATAGTTTTTATTCAAAAAAAGTTAGCAAATAGGTAACTCTTATCAAATACAGTTAGTCATATTGGTTATATGATTTATAAGTATATAATTATACAGTAAGTGGTAGAGATATGACAAAAATATTTTGAAAAAAATTTATTCGATAGGTAGTTTCTCTATAAGCACTAAATATTGATTGAAACAGTAAACCTTCTTTTGATGTACTTACAAGGCTCTTATCTAAATGCTTCCATTCATTATAACTGCGTCCATCAGACTTACAACCTTTTAATGTAATTTACTAAAATCTATTCGCATTTGAAGTTAAACTCGAGAACATTATTCAGTTTGGAAGTTTGTTGATAGATTAATTTTTTTTTAAAAAATGTTGCATGTTAGTTTGAAAAAAGTTAGTTATTATTTGAATTTTCAAACCATTTTTGGAAAAAGACAATTGAAAAAATGGAGAGAAAAAATAAAACATGACAAATGTCATGCTTTCGTTACTTCTTGTTCATACCCCCTTTGCTATTATATATACTAACTGAATACCATGTGCTATGTACGGGAGGACGAATATCTATATTTATTTATAAATTTATACAAAAGAATAATATTAGTATATTAACGATGATGGCATAAACGTTTAGTAATTAAAGTATTTTTCCAAAAAAATACAAACAAACTAAGCAATAATATCTATTAAGCTTATTAATTAGAAAATAAACATAAGAAACAATTAAAAATACTATTGTTATGTATGCATTTAAAATGTTTATATTTTTGTCATATAAAAGTAAGGATAAAATTCATTTTTTTGAATGTTGTTACATCTTAATTAAGGATACAATTTATGTGCATTCACATAAATGGTCAAACAACAACAATAATTGAAGTATTGTTTTGTTTTGTATTAACTAACTTAATTTTGTCGATATAAATTGTCACAAAAACAATAACTAAGAAGCATTTGTCATAGTTCTAAATTAATTTACATTTACTTTTTCTAATAAAAGATACTATATATATATATATAAATATATATATATGTATAGTATATTTATTTATTTATTTATTTTTACTAGCCAATGAATACTTTTGGTAGTTATAATGATAGAGTTCTTAGTTAACGTGTGTGGATCTATTTTTTGTATAATGATTATATGACAATATGAAGTTAAAATAAAGTTTTTGAATATTCAAAATTTCTAATTTAGTCCTTAACTAAGGTTTATCAATCTATTTTTACTAAAGAAAGATTACTTGGTAAAATAGAGATAAATTGAAGTTTTTGAATATTTAAAAGTTATCCACTTAGTTAGTTACTTTATTAAAGTAATATTTTAGTTAGTGATAAATAAGAAAGAAATAAAGTTAGAGTAATATGTGTGCCATCTCTTAAAAACCCTTCATGAAAAGGGGTTATGCTATGCCATATTATATAATATAGCATCTCAAAACTAGACCCTTTCAGCACTCACTACATCTACAACCCCTTCATCTCCCATCCCCACAATATTTCCCAAACAGAGCTCAGATGCTGGCAAGAGGAGCAGTTGTTAGGAAGACTTCATTGTTGGGCAACAAACTCAAGAATTGAATACACAACCACTATAGACCTAGACCTATTATATCTATTGAACTGAGTCTACCTCAAGTTCATCCCTCAAAGCTACTTGCATGGATTCAGCCTTATCTGAGGACCACCACAGTGATGATTCATTCATTGCTTGTAGAGAGAGCCATGGGCTCAAGCCCAGATCAAGAAATCACAAACTTTATTCAACAATTTCTATCCTTATCCCCTTTAGTAATCAATTTGCTAAGACACGGAGAAACTGTGGCAGTCATCTTGATAGTCAAAGATGGGATGGGCATAAGGATTTTCCTAGAAGCCTCAGACTTCGCAAGAAACTAGATATCATACTTCTCTGCAAAATTGCATCCATGATTCACAGAAAACACAAGACAAGAGGGAAAGGAAAGAGTTGCTGGTTACAACTTAGAGAGAAAAGTTGTCAGCAATTGCTGGCAAACTATGATGTCAACCCCAATCTAAACACCATGAAGATACTTTTATGGAACACACGGAGAGTGAGTAAGTCAAAATTCTTTTGAAGCCACTTTCAGCATCATACAAACACTCATTGGCCTGGTATTGTCATTCTGGAGGAGACACATCTATCTAGAGAAAGGGCTGAGCTTATCTACCAAAGTCTCCCGAATAGGAGAATCTAAATTATGGATGGCCAAGGCTTTGGAGGAGGAATTTTGCTCCTTTGGAATAATGCAAAGGTGGAAGTGGAACCTATTCCTGACTTCTTACAGGTCATAAATGCCCTAGTAAAGGTACCTAATGTCTAAATTCCCCGAAGTTTCAATTGTTCATGTTTACAGAGAGGACAATAGGCTAGCGGATGGTTTTGCTAAGATGAGAGGGAATCTTTTGTACTATTGTCCCCTCCTTCCTTTTTGCCTCCCCTCACTCTATAATACTCTATCGGAAGACTCCAGGGTTTCTTCACCCCAGACTTGTTTATAGCTCAACAAAATATAGACTATACAATTTGACAACCAACATTTTTTTTTTTGAAAAAAGTCTACAAAAGAAAAGTAAACAACTGTTGGTATTGATAGATAATTTTCAAAATAATCAAGAAACTCATGAATTGTTAAATTTGATCAAGTTTCCAAAAGAATAGAAAACAATGAAATTTATGAGAAGATTAAAAGAATAAAAGAAGTGGACAAAAAGAAAAGAAGTAATATTCCTGGCAAACAAAAGGATGAGAGGATGATATTTGAATTAGCAGCTTTTATGAAGAGACATATGGTTATGTTTTGAATATTAAAGTCCTTGGATTAACAATTAACTCTAACCACGTAAATTTTTTTTGACTAAATAGATAAATATACCCTTTGATTAATTGCACTTTACCTCCTTAAAGTTTGGTCTCACTAGCACCTGAATCCTCAACATTATGTTTTAAACACTTAACCCCCTTTATAATATCAACTCAGCACTTTGACTAGACTAAAGTGCCCAAAAGATAACGTTAGAAACTAAAGTGTTAGTGACGCTAAAGTTTCAGGGGGTAAAGTACAATTAACACATCTGTATATTCTTGAAAAATTTTTGCATTTTGTCTACTTTTTATGCGTTTTTTCCTTATTGTGATTTTGTTCTCATAGTCTCATTTTTAAAAAAATAATTTTAAAATAGTTTAGAAATGATTCTGTAAAACATGAGTTTTGAAAATATATTACCATCTCATACATAACACGGGTTTTGAATGCTAGTAAATATATATATCCTTAATATTTTAATAAATATATCTATCCATTTCAAATAAGTGGAGTGAATATTTATCAATAGTAATTTTTCAAAAATTTGTATAACTATTAGTTAAAATTAACTTTTATCTTAATAAATATTCCTATTAACTTTGGATAATAGTCTACCCCATTTGAAATAAGTGGTTAGATATATACCAATAATCATTTTTCAAAAATGTGTTTGATTGTTTGGTAAAACTAACTTTTATGATAGTAAATATTACAAATAATTTTGAATAGAGTTGCCACCCGTCCTATTTATTTAAACTCTCATAAAACACCCATTTGCCTATCTATATATAAAGCAATTATGGGGGAGAGTTTTATTATCCGTCATTTTATGATTTACCAAATGTACTCTCCCCACCCTCTTTATTATCTTTTCATTAACTACAAGAACTTCTTCCCCATAACTCCCTTCTCACCTTTCACTTTCTACTCCCTATATTATTCTTTTAATTCTTTATTAACATTTCCACTACCTGTTCAATTTATTTATTTTTTTGAATTTTTGTGTAATTTTCATTTTTTAATTGCACACAGTGTGCTTTTTCAATTAGTACTATATAGTAGAGTGTAGATATGTGTGTGTGGCATGTTATAGATAGAAAAAAATCTTCATATAAATAGCAATAGTAAAAGTGAAATACTTAACTAATTGCCTTGGATTCAAATTAATTTACCTAAATCTTATTTTTAAATACTTTTATTTATTCAAAATCATCAGTTTTTTGCATCTATATCTCTTATAACTTCTTATGTTTTCCCAAAGAGTAATTATAAAACTAATACTGTATATGGATTGTTATGTAAATACTGTTAGTATCACTTATTATAAATACATTTTAAATAATATGTTAGGTACATAATATATAAATGGTTATTAAACTAAAACAAGAGTAATCTAATTATTTATGAGTACTAACATTCTTACAATGAAATTACATCATCGTAATACTTTTACCAAAAAATTGATAAGTAAGAATTGTAAATTTAATAATAAAAAAAAAACTATTACTAGAATTTCTTGAAGATCGTTGAAATTATCTTTTAAAATTTTTCATCCCTCAACTATACTTTAAACCAATAGAAATCCCGCATTCTTTTTGTAAACTTTTTCATCCCTCAAGTATTTTTCATAGCCTCGAGAGACCCTATTTTGTTTCATTTACCTCTTGCGTCCCTCAACATTTTTTTCGATATTTTGATAGAGAAAAAACTAGAGGGACATTTGTGGTATTATAAAAATATTTGAGGGACAAAAAAACTTGGGATACTTTGATAGAGAAAAACAAAACTTGAGGGACCCATGTGCTAGATGACTACTTTGATATGAGGAAAAAAATTGAGGGACATTTGTGGTATTATTAAAATAGTCTAGGTACAAAAAAAGTTTAAATGAAACCTTAAGAGATTTTCTTGAAATTAATGAAAAACTTAACTTTCAGGGAGTAGAAAGATAACTAAGAGATGGAAAGTTGAAAATATTTTTGGAGATCCTTCATAAGATTTTAAAATTAGTTGATCGAATAAATTTTCTATTCTCCAATTGATAATATACTCTATCACATAAAAGAAACAAAGTTTTAAAATTAATTTTTCTTTAAATATTTTTCCAATGTTATGTTCATTAATAATTAACTATTAATGTACGAAGCAATGAAAATTCGACAATATGTTTCTATACAACAAGAATATAATAATTTTAATTGCATATAGTCTTCCCTCTCTTTTTGTTTTTTTTTTTTAGTTATAACATTGTAGAGCTTATTAGTTCTTTACCAAACGATAATATATATATAGTCTATATTTTATATATATATATATATATATATATATATATATATGATGTATATGTATGTATTTCGCCAAAGAAAACTCTTTGACAAAAAGGGGTGTAATTATTTTAGTGTATAGTGTAACTGTAAATTAATTTGGTACACTAGTGTTTCACAAATCACTTCATCATCTTTCATATAGTCATCTTCAGTTCATGCCAAATTTAACCGTATCAAATTCCTATTTTTCCAACTTTCAACAATTAGAGTTGATGATATACACAAATACTCCAATCACATTGTGAATTTCTGTCAAATATTCTAAATTGACTAAAAACTGAAATTATTTGTTTTTTCGTGAAACATAAAAGCCGAAATTAATTGACATCTAAATGATATAAGACTAAAATGTTAATAAAATCTTAAATAAAAAATTCACATCAAAATATATGACGTTCTTCCCATTTATTGTCAAAGCATTCCTATTTTCAGATGCGCATATAGGGCAGACACATGTTTAATGTCTGAGGTATCAAACACGCAATCTGATCCATCTGTTGGTTGAACTCAAATTTATTTGGTCCGTTGGATGAATGATTTTATTCATGTCACACAGAAGAAGGGATTAAGAAGGGAACCGGTTGGCCATTGTATGAAAAGTACAAAACTCATACTATGTAGGATAAATTAATCAATAATTATACAGAGGTGCTGCAGACCAAATGACCGATATGCCTTTGTAGGGGTATTCATCCTAACCAGAAAAAGCGGCTGAACTGATCCAACTAGAACCGAAAAAAGAGAGTATCCGAATTACATTTTGAAAGCGGGTCGGGTAGAGGGACAGGTCATTCAGGTTGAAGATCAGGTAGCGGGTCACATTTTTTAGACCTGCCGGGTACCTGATCGAGTCCATTTCAGGGGTAATTTTGTAAATTTGATTAATAGAGATTCATTAGAAGTTAATACTTATTAGGGTTATTAGCAACATCTAACTTTTTTTTTCAGCTTCTCTCTTCCCTTCTTCTTCCTCTTCAATCATCTCTTCCCTTTCTTTTCCTCACATCTTTTGGGATATATTTTGTGAAAGAGTTTAATTATTGTTGCTACTTGCTAGTTTGTTGCTATTGGAATGTAATATTAGAATGTATTTTGTGATTTAGACTTAAATAATGTTGACTTAATTGTGAAATTAACTTACCTAACTATCATTATTTAAATTTTTATATTTTGTTACTAGTGAAGACGGGTACCCGATCAACCCTGCCCTCTTTTGTGAGTACCCGATCACTTTGTATGGATCGGGTAGAAGGTCAAAATTTTCTTGACCCTATCAGTGAGGGTCGAATATTTTTTTTAACTCAAGAACTGGGTACCTGGTTCGTGAACACCCCTATGCTTTTGCTACATAGAACACTTCATTAGATGTTTTTTTTTTTAAATTAGACAATACTAAAACATAGAACACCTCATTAGATTTTTTTTTGATTAAACAATACCAAAACTTTATCCACGTATATACATGGATGGAATCACTAGTCATAGACTAAAATAGGAATGAGTATTGGTTAACCGATCAGTTAATTAATCGAACATTAACTTTGTATATTGAAATTTAGAAATGAGTACTAAATTATTAATCAGTTTTAATTTTGAATTGAATTGAAAATAAAATCTAATTAACCAAATTCAAAATCGGTAATTGGTCTCAAATTTGATTAACCACATTCGACAACTTGGCCCATTAAATTGGAGAAGGTTTATGGTTGTCATTCAGTAACTAATGACATCCTAGTAGTTATTCAATAACCAATGGGAGAAAACTGTTTGTATTGAGCAGCCTAGTTTATTACAAGCAAGAGAAGCCATATTTAGTTCAAATGGTTTCCTCCCATTGGTTTTTGAGCAACTACTAAGATACCAAGTAGTTGCTCAATGACCATAATAAACTTTGCCCATTAAATTGGACTAAAATTATTTATACAAAAATTGAAAAACCTAACTAGCAATAAAATAACCCATAACTCCATATTATAAAAACTATATGTATATATATAAAGTATATAATAGGATTGAAAATACATAATTTTATGAATATGTGTGTTTGTACGTACTATTGTGTGATTAAGATTTTTTTTTTAAACCCACCTCATCTCCTACCTCTCTAGTGATTCGAACTCATGACCAATAAATCAATAAATCATAGAGGAAGTATCTTACCATCTAAGTTATACTTTGTTATCGTGTGGTTAAGACTTTATATGCATAAATTGTATACATACGTGTATTTGTGTTTGCGTATAATATATAACATCATTTGTGTGACTATATGTTGAATTATAACATTTTTAATTTGATTCTTGATAAAGATAAAATTGTAGAATTTTATATATATTGTATTGTGCTCGTGTATATATATATATATATATTTACACAAACGAAACTGTTATTGGCTGCATAATATTTTAAATTGGGTACAAAAACTTGTGAAAAAAATCAAATAGAAATAAAAAATTTCTTAAGATATGCAATAATGATATTGAGAAAAAAAATCCCAAGTTTGAACATAAATTCAAGCATTTTTTAATTTTCAAGAACTAAAATGACTCGCACTACCCCGCCTGAGATTATATAACAAGTATTTTAGCGAAGCAAAATATTAGACTTTGCCAAATCCTTTGTTTAAATTAGTTTTAAATTACTCATGAATATCATGTTTTTTCAGAAATAACTAAACTTGCATAAAGTCTGTTCGATCCCATGTAATTGGCGGGAACACTAAATATCAAATGAGCCACTCAAAATTCGAAGTATTGAGATTGAAAAAAATTGAAGTTAGCTAAATTTTCTGTTTTCACCACAATTGATATTTCTCTCTTTAAATTTTGATTCCAAAATTTGTTAGGAATGTTAGATTTTTGTAATTAGACGATTTACTATCAAACAACTAATTTTTGTTAGCACTAACAGATCAAATGGACAAAATGATCTCAAATTTATACTTTTGATAGTTGAGTGATCATTTATGCAAAAAATATAATTCGATGTCCTCATATGCAATTAACTAATAATTCAATGATCATATTTTGGTCAAGCAAATATTTATACTGCTATTTTAGTATCGCCAACTCAAATAAATAATTCTGAGTACGAATATATATTGATTCAATTTTTTTTGGTAATATTATATAATGATTCTAGGCATGCATTTGTACCATTCTTTTGAATGACCTTAAAAAAGGTACTAGTATTTTGAGAGCTTGTTGGCAAATCACTTAAAAAAAGGGTTATTTTGAGTGAAATAACTTTTGATTTGTTATAAATTGAGTAAATCACCAATTAGTTTGTTCTCGATTAATTATATCAATGTTAGATTATTTTTTCACTTGAGTGCATCAATGATTCACGTGTTATCAATTGAGTACAGTAACATTTAATTTGACTTTTATTGAAGATGCAGAGCAATTTTAATTTGTTTTTGATTGAATACATTAATGTTTCACTTGTCTCAACGAAAAAAAGCAATATTTTGATTTATTTCATGCGAATTACTATTGATATAATGTGAAGGTAAACTTGCAACATAAAGTTACCTCAAGTTATGCTATAATTAATACAATTTTATAATAATATTTCAAAAATAATATCAAATAATTTATAAAAATCTCAAAATTCACCCAATACTTTATAATAAAAAAATAAATTTATCTACTCAAAACACATCAAACCGACTACACTTTTAAACTATTGAGTATATGAGAGGTATAATTACATTCAGTCGAATTTTGTTACACTTATAAATCTTACGTATAAATACAGATATACATAGTTCATGTACTATTTATATATGAAAATACATAAATAAGGAGTATTTTTATCAATGGATTTGGTTAATCAATTAATCAAATACAAAGGGACTATACTATCTATTTTTGAATTCACTTACCTAGTATTAGCTAGATTCGGTTAAATTGAATTTCAGGTTGTAATTTGTATTTATAAAATAGATTCATAAGAAGCAAACTCATAATATGACTCACAATTTATGCATTTAAAATACAAGAATTCTTCACGAGAAAATTTTTTTTTAGGTTGAATTATGTGATCAAATATTTTTGGAGAATTTCCAAAAATTGTTGATTATCTTAAGGTTCTAAATAAAAATTTTATAATGTTATGATTTCCAATTTAAGGTTAACTAAAAACTAATTAGGCAATTTCACAATTTAATTCGGGAACCTAATTGAAGATAACTTGAAATCTAAAAGGCCAATGTATAAATTGACGTATTCCACATATTTTTGCAGCCAAAGGCCAGCACTTGGTATGGCTTATTAGGGGTGAGCATGAATTCGGTTAGTCGAATTCGCAACTATTTTAACTTCTAAATTGAAATTTTGAAATTAGTTAATCGGAATTCAGTTAATAAATTGGTCAAACTAAAATTTGAAATTAGAAATTTGCTATGACATTGGAATTGAGTTTTGAATTTGGCACTGATTTCTGAATTCAATTCAATATTTGAGGAATTCAAGGCCTTTAAAAAAAAAATCTTTAATACGTAACTTGCAACGTTACATATTCTTTTTATATAAATATAATTTTTATATAATATGATCTTACAAACTAATACTAATTAATTTTATTTGTAAAATAAATATATAGCCACACAAATGACACTATATAAGTACACATAATATAAATACACACATATATAATTTATGTATTTACAATCTTATGAACCATATATATATATAAAATTTTAGAAAACGTAGCATCCGTTCAAATATTATTTATTTTTGATGATATGAAATTATGAAATATTTTATTGCTAGTTAGATTTTTCAATTTTTGTATAAAAAATTTTAATCCAATATCAACGGGCCTAATTAACAAATATGGTTAATTAAATTCGAAATCGATTACCAAATTCAAATTTGATTAACTGAATTTTATTTTAAATTTAATTCAAAATTAAAATTAATTAATAATTTTAAAACTCATTTTTTAATTTTAGTCAAATTATTTGACTAATTGACCAATCGATGCAAACCCTTATGACTTGTCACGTTTACAACAGGTGGTATTGCATAAACTCTTTGAACTTTAGTTTTGTAAAACCCAATAAATTTTAGTTTCCATCTCATTCATGTTTGTTCAATTGTCTCACTGGGGCTGACCAAGAGAATTTGGACGGTAAATTACGAGCCAGTTGTTTGGCTTGTTAAAATCTTGTCCGCTCACCACCTCAATGTGCAATTCACAATTGTCATCAATTGATTGGATGTCTGATATTTCAAACTTTACAACATGTCCGAAGTTGAGAAAGTTCGTACTATTTCCCCAAAATAAATTACTACTAACTAACAAAAGTCTTGGTTGCCACCGGAGGCTCCAAAATCTGCAATTACTATTAAATCCCTCACTTCCCTAAAAAATCAATCAAAAATTCAATCCTCCCGCCTTTTGAGGATTCTGCTTTACTAATTCTAGCCCATACGTAAACAAAGACATCCCACGATTCCCAACGTGACCTTCAGCAATTACCCCCAGATCTACACTTATTTACGAACTTTACCACCACCAACTTTCTAGTTTCTTCTTCCTGACATATTCTGAACCCGATATTTCCTCGTAATTTCCGTAGAGTCCAACAAGTGCTCCCCACCCCAAGGCTAATTTAGCAATTTCACTCAAATTAGAATACTTTTTTTTTTACGTAAAATTAAAATTTAGTAAATAATATTAAATTAAACTTAACCATTAAGCTTCATTCCCAAAACAATTTTCAATTTTGTTCCTTAACCGACTTTACTTCCTTTTATTTTTATTTCCTTTCCCATTTACTAGAAAAACTTTTTAAAAATAAGGATTGTTATAATAAATACTAAAAAAGTACCAAAAAGCCCCAGTATAATAAATTCATAATCTGAAACCCTAAAATCTTATCCGCCTCCGTCTGACCCAACGTTATTTTTGTTGTTCTCCATCTGCGCGCCCACCTCCTTAAAGAAACACTAATCTTCTTCCTTTCCGGCGAATCGTCGGCGTTGTAATTATTGTTGATTGATCTGTTGGCTGTCCGATCGGAGTTTTTTTTTTTCAGATCCGTGACGATTGTAGGTTATTTTTAGCAGATTTAGATTTTCACGCGCGGAGATCTGGACGTATTCGGCACGCGCCGAGATCTCAAGACGGAGAGAAGTATGGTGGTGAATGGACGGCCGTTGAAGAGGTTGAAGAGGCGTGTAACGGCGGATCTAAATGATTTTCTGACTTTTCCGGCGGTTGGGGATTCGTCTCCGGTTGCTAACCCTTCCGGATCGGGGCCCTTCAGGACTTGTGTCAGGGCTTTCTTGTCCAAACATGCGTTGTTGCCGCCTCCTTCGTCGTTGTTCCCTCACCTGATGACGTGGCAGATCCTCTTTCGTGTAGGCGATCTTACGATGCCCGACAACGAGTCCTCGCCGGCGCCTTATCGTCTGCCTTGACGTTGTCGAGGAGGATGTGTCTAGGACGAGATCTATATATTGTGACCAGTGCCGAGTCGTAGGTGAGTTGACTCACTGGGTCACACGCTTCCTAGTCGAATTGTAGATTTTTTTTTTTTTTAAAAAAAAAAAAAATTGTAGAAAAGTTTGTACATAACTTTTATTTTGGGTTTTATAAAAAAAAAGCATTAATGGAATACCTGTTTTAATCCTTAGACTTAATGATTTTTGCTTTAGGTTGGAGTTCTAATCCGGTATGCACAAAGCGATATCATTTTATTATCAAGGCAGATGGTAATTCAATTGCTGGCTATAATAAGACGTGTGCCAGCTGTGGAGACACCCTTTATATGTCTGAGTCTAGGTGAGGATAAGCTGGTTTTCATATTTGGCAGTTGATGTTTAAAATCTTTTGTTTGGTTAGTTTTTAAAGCTATTGTTGTTACACTTTGTATGTTCATTACCTTTTTAACACTTTGAGCTAAATTACTAATGTTTGATTCCTTAAGAAAAGGTTGTGTTGAGAACTATGTAGCACGTGCTTTATGCTGTATGTCCTTTTCTTGAATGGAGTGATTTGAAATGGACAGAACTATTTATTGCTTGTTGGTTTGTTCGGAAACACATTTAAGAGTATCCGAAGGGTTGCATTTTGTTGTCTAATGTTTAGGGTATACCTTTATTTCCATTATATGAGGATTGGAATGGTTGGTTGCAAGCGTTGCTTTTTGTTGGCTGACGTATAGGGTACACTTTTTCTTGCCCTTTCATTCTGATGTCATCTTGAGTTTATTCCTTGAGGCGAATAATCTATATTTTGGATGAAACTTATAATTTTATTCTGGTTTATCGGCTTATATTTTATAAACAATTTTCGAAGGAGAATAAGATTCTATTTTGGAAACCCACTTTTTGGAAGATCATGACATGGTTTTCTAAGTACGCTGGTGTCAATGCTGTTCATTTACCGTATAGAGAAAAGATGTGGGTTAAAATCTCATTCTCGCGTCCATTTTTTACTGAACATGGTCAAAATAGTCAACTGGTTTTACCCAAAACCTCCACAATCAGCTGTGTTGAAAATTCTTGTTATTGCAAATAATTTGCTGGATAAAACAGGAATTTAGAACAGCTAACATGTTGAAGCGGTTGCATATTTTTATTAGACTTGTATTCTAACACCTGTCTAATCTAGTTATCAGGCTGTCATTGGGTTTTCAATCTCCTTCTCTTTCAATCGTGACTTTTTATTTCCACAGGCTTGCTTGCCCCTTTAGTTGTTAATACCCATATGGGGTTTGTGGTCTCCTCCCACCAAATGTCAATATTTTGCAACTATCACCCTTCCTTTAGGCGTTTCTTGGTCCCCTTTAGTTGTTTGACACCCATAAGGAACCCAAATATGGGTTTTAATAAGCCTTCAGGTTTGATACATAGAGAGTAGCAGTTTCTTTTTGAGGTTTTAGTTTGTGAACTAAATGGCATATGTGCATTTATCTTCATTGTTGATGAAGACTGCATCTTAGGGATGGTCAGGAGTGTTAGACTGTGGAGAGTGATCGCTACATTTATTGCTGCTTCTAGGGTAATTGGCTCGCAGAAAAGAGTTATTTGCAGTTATTTCTTACTTTGGAAATAAAAGTTCCAGAAGTTTTAATTGTTTATCTGTCTCTTTTTCTAATGTTGATAACATGCTATTCTAGCTTTTGTAGAAAGAATAACCATATATACGGTAATCGCACTGTTCAAGACATTTAATCAAGGTTCATCTAGGAGAAGGAAGAAGTAAATTTCTTTCCATTATCAATATTGCATGCTGTGCCCCCTTTTTGTGGGGATTCCACTATTATATAGTTCCGTCTGTTTTCTGCTTACTATGTTGATGCATTCCTTAAGAGTTGGATTCTGCTGACGGTTCACCTTTATTAATTTAAGACCAACTAAACAAATGTGAACATAATAATAACATTTCCTTTTCTTGTCTAGTATGGAAGATTATTTGTGTTTCTTGCTGTTCTTGTTTTTGTCTGGGTCTTGCTTATAATTTCTTAATCCCACATTTGTTTTCTTTCCAGATGCAAGTCATGCAATCATGTGATGACTACAGAAGATGTTGAAGACTGGATATATCATCAATTGGAGGACACAACTCATCTTTTGTATGGTGTCATACATTCAAATGGTTTCGGCCACCTTCTCAGAGTCAATGGTAGGGAAAGTGGCTCCAGGCTGCTTTCTGGGCGTCATATCATGAACTTTTGGGATCGGCTTTGTAAAGTACTTGGAGTCAGGTTAGGAGCTTCATCGTACAAAATTTATCTCTGTTACCATTAGAGCAATTAAAGTATTGTGAAGATCATACATAATATTTGTCCATTAGAGCAATTAAAGTATTGTGAAGATCAAACATAATATTCGTATACTATCTCTTTTCTCAATCAGCATATACGAGGATGTTCTGGTTGATGTAGTTTTTCAAGGTCTAGATAAAGACAATTTGCTATGATTCCTTAAGAACTATTGGATATTGTAATAAGGTCATTATTTGACTTGCCATACAAGTCAATAACGTGCTCCCTTCTTTCATGCGAACAGAAAGGTTAGTGTGACAGATGTGTCGAAGAAATATGGCTTAGAGTTCCGGCTACTTCATGCTGTCACCAACGGCCATCCATGGTATGGTGATTGGGGTTATGAGTTTGGTGCTGGTAGTTTTGGCTTGACCCATGATGCCTATAGAATGGCTGTCGAAAACCTTTCCTCTCTACCCCTGTCCACATTTTTATCACAAGGACGGAAACCTCGTGCACACCTGCAGGATTTAATTTCATTTTATCAGACCCTATCAGAATGTGAGCTTGTAAATATTAGAGACTTGTTTAGTTTTTTGATGCGTTTAATCCATGACGTACACAAGTCTCCTCTGGGATTTGACGATTCCACTTGCAAGAAGCGTCAGTCTTGTGACTCCAGAACCTTGTGTGCATGGACTAACAATGATATTGCTCGTGTCGAGGATAAGAAGCAATGTTTAGAGTACTAAGGGCTGTGACTGGGTCCAACTGGGTGAGCTGGCGGGCTCTTAGGGGTGCTGTTTGCAAAGTTGGACCTCCTGAGCTTCTGGATTACTGTCTCAAAGAGCTTAAGGGGAAACAGGCTGCTGAAGGAATGGTTGTTAATGCCCGATGTATTCCTGATTCTGGTGCATTGGAGTACAGGTTAGTTGATTCATACATGTTCTCCAACTATTCTCTTTGTTATTTGAGCAGACTAGTTTTGGGAATATCTTATATTACCCTTGTGCTTCACAAGAAGTTCAAAAAATCCAATTTTGGTACCTGTAATGTGTGTATGTAGAATTTATGATAATTGAGCCATTTTGTTTGCTCATAATTCGCTTTTAATGGTAACTCTTGTTGTGTTTTTGCAGACTTGAGCCTGGAAGTGTTCCCTTGATTGTAAATAAAGCTTTGAATGCCTTTCCTGCTCCTAATTATCCATCTGAAGAACATCTTCTGCAGGATATCTCAGATATTTGTATGAATGCATGCTTTACCCTCAGACCATGTCATGTCATGTCCCTCAGGCAAAAAGAGAGGTCTTAGTTGGCTCATCTAGAACACTTCTTGATTGCAAGCAGTTTGTGAAAGATTACCAACATGAGAAATTTTTGCTGGCATCAAAGCCCCATGCAATTCAGTTGTTGTGTGAGGTTGACCTTATGGAACATTCCACCGACGAACATGCAACAAATCCACCTCCAGAGCTGCTTATTCTTTCTTCTGATGCTACCATTTCTGATCTCAAGCTAGAAGCATCAAGGGCTTTTCAAGATGTATATTTGATGTTCAGAAGATACCAAGCAGAAGAGCTGATTGGCTATGGTGGAGTAGATGACTCTACCCAGGTTAAGCTCTTGCTAGGGTCAGCTGAATTTGTTAGAGTCAGGGGAAAATGCTTTGGTAAAAATAGTTTGAGTAGGTTTAGAATGGAAAGGGGCGTCGAGAGGTGGACTGTGGATTGCAACTGGTTGGGGCAAAGGATGATGATGGAGAAAGAATGATGGCTTGTGATGGTTGTGGCGTATGGCAACACACTAGATGTGCTGGTATTCAGGACTCGGATGCTGTTCCTCTGAAGTTTATCTGCTTTAGATGCATATATGCCAGTCAAGCGATGACCAATGGGCAGTGCAAAGGCAAGACAGTGAATTCTGTTGCTGGTACTCCCAGGATTGGCCATGGAAAGAGCTTGATGAACCCCGCCTGATGTGTGCTGAATTTTGTAATTTGTAAAGTTTTTCTTAAGGTCTGCAAAGAACGTGTACATATTGACTGTGGCCTCAAGGAATATAATCAGCCGCATGAATGGCATTTTAGCCTCATAATCTTTTCTGTGTTATTAACGTGTGACAAGATTTTGATTTCTGGAATATAGTGGCTAATGCGCTAATTAGTGGAGAGGAGTATTTTGTTAAAGAAAAAGGAAAAATAATGGAGATTAGTAGGATAGGAAGATGTGGAGCAAATGAGAAATGCAACAAAATAAATCTGATAGCGACTGAAGGAAAGCAAAGATGGAATTTTTGTTTTTGTAAAAGAATTCGACGGTGCCAAGAACCCCAGTCTAGACTCACTTACATTATTTTCAAACAAAGAATTAAATATATTTGTGGATGATTTTGGATTTAAAGAATCTCAAGAACTTTGCATCTAAAAATTAATTTTTTTATTTTATTCTGTTACAACTATATTTAAATTTTATTCTGTTGCCACTTTAGTTATATTTTTTTTCCCTCTTTAACTTTTTAAATAAACATTTAATTCTCTACCTTAGTTACATTTACCTCATTTGAGATTTAGTCCTAATAATGATCACCTCCTATGATTTTACAAAATTTCAAATTCTTCCTTCTCACTAACCTCCCTATTAAAAGATTACATCACCTTTATAATGTTTTGCCTAATTAATCCCTTAGTTAATTTCTTAAAATCAACGGTAGTCCTGAAACTTTTTATATTGTCAATTTAGGAAGCGTTTCGTTAGGTTCGCATTCATTCAGAACCAGAATTATAAATTTTATTATCGATATAAATTTATAATATTCTCTTTTATTTGTATGATTTAAATAAAAAATAATTTTCATTATATTGATAAGTTTATAAATTTAAAATTCATATTACAAGTAAGAAATAAAAATAAAAATTTCTTAACACTTTATTCTCATATAATAATTTTCTTAATAATTAATCCAATAATATTTATAAATATTATTAATTTTAATTCTCATTCATTCCTCTCGTACCCTTAAACCAAAAACCTACTTAATCTTAAACTCATTTCTCCGCCACAAACCACAGTCCACCTCCACCCCGACACCCTTCCTCCTCTTCCCTAGCCCAATCCCTCTACTTCTACACCAAAACCTACCTCATCAAAACCTTTATCTTGAGCAAGTTCTGGAATATAACTCCCATCATGCAGATCAAAACACATAATCAACTTCCCTATTTTCTTTGTCCAGTCAAGGTATCCCTGGAGAAAATATTAAGAATTTGCAGCACCTTCTCACACAAAAAATATGCTAATATTTGATTCCTTTCCTTAATTATAATCACACCCCACAGAATAAACAATCAGATCTGAAAGTTCTACTACAGGATTCAAACCAAAGTCCCAAACAACTTTTGAGTATTCAAATCAACAAATATACCGAAATTGGCACAAACACCATAGTATGAAGAAGATCCCAAAAGAATAACTAAGAATGGTTAAGTAGTATTTAAATCTTCAGACAATCTAAAATTACGTTTCATAAAACTAGCAACTAAAAGTTTTGAGAAATCGCCATTAGATGGCTCCTTGTCGGCGACGGTGGGGGGCTGGCTGTAGGAGGAGGGATAGGGAGAAAGGATGATACGGGTTGGAGGCCACGGAGGTCGTGGTGGTGGGGGAGGGAAAGGGTTTAGGCTGTGCGGGACTGGGGTTGGAGGGAGAGGAGGAGAGATGGAGGTTTCGGAAAAGAGGATGCAGTGGAAGATTCCGGTTCAGGTCGGGTTGCGTTTGAGTGTGGTCTGGGTTGAAGAATTGAGAAAATAGATAGGATAAGAAGGGAATTTCAGGAATAAAATAAAATTAATTTTTGCTGATGTCAGAATTATCATTAATGGTGGGATGTTTTTATTAAGGAGGTGTTTGGTTCACATTCGGGAATCGGAATCGGAATGGGAATCATAAACCCCACTATTGGTATGGGTTTATATCATTCCCCCTTACTTGTTTGGTTTAACATAGGAATGTGTTTCATTATATTAATAAGTTAGTCAACTTGAAACCCATGTCACAAGTGGGAAATGAAAGTAGGTATTTTCTAACACTGTTCATTCCCATAGTGTTCAACCAAACACCATCTATGGGTATCACTAATTTTGATTCCCATTCCCCCTCTCATACCCATAAACCAAACACCTCCTAAATGTTTTACCATTTAAAGGAGTTAATTGTAATTTTATCAAATTATAGTGATTGATCTGTAATATAATCAAATCTCAAAGGAGATACATGTATAATTAGCCCTTTATTTTTTGGGATAATATTACCCTCGCTATTTCAATTATTTTTGTATTTTTTTCTCTTCTCAGTCTCTTTTTTTCATCTAAATTCTCTTTTTCCTTTTATTTTCCCCGTTCTATTTTGTTAGTACTATACAATTATACTACTATTGCTTACTGATTAATCAATTTGTATATATTTGTCTAAACAATTTATTTATAGACATGCTTTATAATATAAGCATATGCATTTTTATCATAATACAGAGTTAGTATTAATATTAAAATTGATAATTAAACAACTACGAAAATAAAATATCTGGCCAGACATAAAAATTATTCCAATTATACATTTAAAAATAATGTTTGATAGGCTTTTCAGGTGTCATATTTGGTCGAGTTTACCATATATTTAGCCCTAATGTTATGCAGTTATCAATATTTTTGTTGTCGGACCCTTTTTGTTTTCATGTATTGACTAATTTTACCATATCTTTTCCTGTATGTTACGCACTTACTCGCATTTTGTTATGTTTTGGTGTGGTTACACCATAAATATAAGGTTCCATTTGAACTCCTATTAAGTAATTTTACTTTATACTTAGATAAATTCTCTTGATTTTCTTTGACTAATCCTTTTATTTTTTATAGTGTATTTATTTGTTAAATATAGCCTTAATAATTGATTAAAAATTCTTATTAATTATGAAGTCTATATAATTTAAAAATTAAATCTTTTCTACACATAAAAACTTATATCTTGTAGTCAATCAATTATTAAAAGTTATATATATTAACTGTTTAGTAGTGAGGAGAAATGAGAAAGAAATAAAAAGAAAAACAAGAGAGAAAAGAAATAAGTGAAAAAAAGAGTAAAAAAATAAAAACAAAATAATTTAAATAACAAGGTTAGTTATGTCCCATGACATGAAAGACTGGGGTTTGTACTTATTAAATGAGTTGAAGGGGTCAAATTACAATCGACGTGAAAGTGCAAGGGGTTTTTGCTTTTAACCTTTGTTTTAGGGTGGATGATAAAGCACTTACCGTGATGCATTGCTAAAAGGAAAAATTTCCAAAAATACTTGAAGCCTTCATATGGGTAAAATATATATTCTTCTCCTTTGTAAAATTAGTTCCAACTTCCAATTCGACAACATGCACGAAGAACAAATAAAAGACCTATCATTAGAAAGGAAGAGAATTCTAATTGTAATGTAACTTTATTTTAAGTAATACCACAAAAATTCTTACAAAGCCTTGTGGACATAGATTTCAAATGATGGTAGTTAGAATTTGTGATTTCAGTGAAGTACTCAATAGTAACGAAAGGAGGGTTTGTTTATTTCACTGTAAAATATTTTCCTTTGGATAATATTGTCTATGAAAATTCTTTCCCGTAAAATAAAAGTTTCCACATTATTTTCCGTTGTTTGGTCAATTTATTTTCATGAAATTCTAATCAGTAGCTACTTCGTCTTCAAACAGCTTCATCCCTTCTTGCTCAGCCTGAACCTGTTTTCTCCTCCAGAATCATTCGCTCCCACTACCATCGCTAACTGGTGGGATCACTAACTGGGCCTTGTCTTTGACTTCCTCCGCTGTTGAGGGTGTAGCGAAGGCTTCCTTTCGCTTGAAAAGATCTTGTCTCTCCGCAGTAGCCTTTGTTGCAGCACTGCTTGTGTTGCAACCACATCCATCACTATCTTCGTCATTGACTTGTTCAGTGGACGATTGTAAGTGTCGGATAGATCTAAACTTTTGTAACTTCACATATGAGTTTGTGCAAGAAATTTAGAGGAGATATCCACACATAGGACAACAGAAAAGGGAGAGAGGGAATGAGGTATCTATAGGGAAGGGAGAGAGATGCCTATGGAAAGGGAGGAGGAATGTTAATACTAAAACTCAATAATAACATATTTTTTAATTAATAAGGAGTTTGACTTAATTATGTCACTGTTAAAAAATATGAAATTCTATCTTAAAATTAATTGGTCATAAGTGGAGTGACATTTGATCTTATTAATTGGACAATCCAGGATCTCTTGACTAGTCGATGTGGGATATTTAAACTTTAACAGCCCCTCTCACACATGACTCGGTTGAAACAATGAAATTGGAAGCCTAGCCCAAACCAATAAACAGAGATATTAACATGACCGATACCCATGAAATCAAGTCCAAGACCATAACCAAGAGAAGCATTGCCTTGGTAGAATCCCACGAAGCCAAGTCCAATACACAGAAGAGTCTGAGTCATGTGTGGATGGGTAAAACACTTGAGGCTAACTTTGATACCATGTTAAAAAATATGAAATTCTATCTTAAAATCAATTGATGATAAGTAGAGTGACCCATGAATCTTGTTAATTAGTCCATGATCTCTTAGCTAGTCAGTGTGGGATATTTGAACTTTAAAGCCAACAACATCTCCTTTAAACCAAACTCTCCATGGGAGCACATCCACACCAAGCACGATTAACACAATCAAAAATTTATTCAATTGACTTCATCTTCTTACTACCGCAATCCAGCACTGGTCAATTTGATTGCATCTTTATTTTCTGAATTTTTCAAATGATCCACGCATCTTGAGTGATTAATCTTCATCACACACATTTTCTTCAATTTATCAATTTCCACAAATTTCATGACAATTGGTATCAAAATTCTCAAATTTGTAAATCAATATTCAAAATTAAGAAAGATTTTTTGTTACTACCCAAGACCACACAATAATATCCGACATGATCCCTCTTTTTAAATCACTGTCCTAACTAGAGTCAATTTCATTATAGTTTAATTTTTAAGGACTAATTCCATTGGGCACCCCTCAACTTGTACCTAATTCTTACTTTACACCCTAAATTTCAGTTTAGGATATTTTGCACCCCTAACTCTCAAATTTGTCTCACTTCAACCCCATTTTAACATCATCGTACGTCTTACTAAATTTGTCGTACACACGAAAAAATTTCATTAATTTTTTAGACGGCATTAAAAAAGGGGATGAAATGGGACAAATTTGATAATTCGGGGTGCAAATGAAGATAGGAATCGAGTAGAAGTTTATTGGTACAAAATAGAATTAATCCAATTTTTAGTATTTGAGTACTCCAACTAAACTTTTTCTTGGATCTTCAACACATCCCAAAATCACAGCCTAGGGATCTAATACCACTTGTTAACATCAAAACCCAACAATAACATATTTCCTAATTAATAAAGAGTTTGGTTTAATTATGCCAACAAGGAAGATAGTATATTGATTTAATCTCGACTTGTGTTTTGAATTTTGCCCAATATTCTGTCCGATGAAATAATTTCATTTAAAATATTGAGCAAGTTATTTTATGTCAGATCTTGTAAAATATTTTTCGGGCAGAAAAAATTCTCTCAGCATTTAATGCACCCGAACAGTGGAAATTGGAAAATTATTTTTCAGAAAATATTTTACACCCAACCAAATAGAAACTAAGTAGTGAGGGTTGTCGTCTATGCCTGAAGGCTAAATCTACGTACTCAATTTATCTTCTCGTACCACATTGGTTTGGTTAAGAGCATCCGAGGATTGAGGAGTTCAATTTATAAAAATGAAATCCCGCATATTGATTTATTTGTTTGCAAATGGTTCTTTGTGGTGTTTTAATGTAGTATCAGTGCAGTTCTAATTTATGTGAATATCATGTTCCATGCATGTTAGAATATCGTTAAAAGCAAAATGTCTACCTCCACATCAACTTAATTGCAAAATGCGTCTCCTAAACAATTTTAATAGGTATTTTGACATCATTAACATGTGGTTAACTAATTAAAATATTATTTTTTGGTTTAAATTGACCATTATATCCTCAATACATTAGTTAAGTGAAATGTCATTTTTTTTAAAAATTGCAGTTTACTCCTTTAAACTATATAATAAACACTTAACTCAGTCGTATATGTTTTGGAACAAGATTACTCCTTTTATTTTGACTATCTTTTTCTTCCTCTTTTATTTATTTTCTCTCTCTTTTTTCTCATTTTATTTTGGATAAATTACCGTAAACCCTCATGTGGTATGGCTTTCTCATACCCATAGCTTCCATGTGTTTTAGAAATATACTTTAAATCCCTCATGTGATGTGGACTAAATGGTAAAATGAACGAAAAACATCCAAACTAATAGTTTTGGTTAAAATTGCATTCTTACCCCTATATTTAAATTACGATAAATTACTGTAAACCCCCATATAGTATGACTCTCGAATCCATAACCCCCATATATTTTGGAAATATACCATAAATCCCATGTAGTTTGAACTAAATGATAAAACAAAATCGTCCAAAATCGTGTTTTTGAAATTACATTTTTACCCCATATACAATTTAATATCAAAACTTTAGATAATTAATCTCTCCCTATTTTTAGAAATTTTAGCTTTCAATTTGTATGATGAAAAAAAATAACATTAGTTTATTATTATAATTAAAGATCTGTAAATTAATGCATGAAAAAAAAGAAAAAAAGAATTACGGAAAAATCCCTCATGCATCCTTGTTGCGCTTTTTGATTGTAAATGATCGATAAGTGTAGTATAAATTTGAGAATAGCTTTATGTAAGTAACAATATGGGTAGGTTGGGTATATAATATATATTTTTTCTTGGGAAGGAAAATGAATTTTCAAGTAACAACTCTCAATAGGTACGCGAGTATAAGTAAACAGAATTAATTTGGATGATTTATGTTTATTTTACCATTTAGTCCAGACCACATGAAGGTTTAGGGTATATTTACAAAAGCATATGGGGATTATGGGTCCGAGATTCATACTACGTGGGAGTTTACGGTAATTTATCCTAAACTTTTTGAGAAAAAATTATGCTTCTCATTAAACATGCGATTTGGGACACGTGCTTTTCAAACACCATTAATTTAGATGATTTCTATCCAGTTTACCTTTTAAGAAAAACTATATAGGGATTTAAGGTATATTTTCAAAATATATGGTGGTTATGGGTCAAAAGGCTGAGAAATTTCTGAAACTGTGTTTGTTTTGCAAATCATTTTTTTTATGTCGATTGGAATTGGGATTTCCGTAATCGGGAGGAACTCGCATTCAGTAAATGTCAGTTCAGTGAGCTTGCATCTACTGAATGCGAGCTCATGAGAAATTAAAATTGTCAAATTTTTTTTTTAAAAAAAAAAACTTTCATGACTTCGGATTAAGTGAATGCAAGGTCTAACAATTTTTTTTCAAAAAAGTTTTCTGACCTCGCATGCACTGAATGCGAGGTCGAATAAATTTAAAAAAAAAATCGACTGACCTCGCATTCACTAAATGTGAGGTCAGAAATTTAAAAAAAAAAAAAAAATCCACTACATGTAGCTTTGTATTTAGCAAATAAGAAGTCATGGGGAATTTTTTTTTTGTACTATTACAGAAACAGAAAAATGTTTGATGTTTTTGTTAGTTAAAAAAGGATTTGGCTCTAAGATAAAAATAGCTTAAACTCTAAATTGTGAACATTTATTTAATATGATATATAAGAATACTAAACCATTATCTTTAAACCATAAACTCTAACATTAACGAAATATTACACGAACGAAATCTTGTAAGAAAGCTAATAAATTTATTAATTTATCATATTTTTTGATAAAATTTTGACATAACCTTCCCTATTTTACGAACATTCTCCCTGCCAACAACCATACCCAACAAGGGCAAACAATGATATACAAATAATAGACATCAATCACACATGATTGTGAAAAGTAATAACAAATGTCAATATCCATGATCTCCAAATCTCCCCCCCCGTACCACACTGTCTAGGTTTAGGCACTCTTTTTGATCGACGGACATAAAATAGAGGAGTGTCTTGCTCTTGAGTAGGGTAAGCAATTTGCGAGTGCGAAGTTATGTTTTGTTCGTGTTCATGTTCTTTATTTGAAACACTAGGACCAGTATGCTCCGGATCTGGTCCAGTGGACGACGGTCCAAAACATGATGGTCCCACCGGAGTGCGCATTGGCAAAAGTATCTGTGAAGTATCACCCTCGAGTTGTATATCGACATGAGGGGATCCAACATCTACATGGGGCCGAGGTGATGGAACTCGACGACGTCGACGACCGATAAACACCTCCGTGTTGCCCGTCTCGTCGCGGAGCTCGCTCTACTCTATGTGGATCATGTGCCTGCTATGGATGTCGAATGTAAGTAGGAACTGTTGGAGGCCGAAGATCAAGACGAGTAGATTCGCCTACTGCGTGTAGTGACTCAGAAACAAAATGTCTGATCTGTGCCCAAGTACTAGTATCCGGAGCATCGTCGTCAGTCAGGTGGTCCAACGACATGTAGTACAATCTAGCCATGGAGTCCATCTACCATAAAAGTTAAAATTAGTATTACTAAAGTCATTTGAAAAAGAAAAAAATAACAAAAAATGAATAATTACTTACTAGATAATCTGCACGCACACCATCGCCGTGGTACCCCTCTGAAAAAGTAGGGCGCTGACTCAGATTGGATATATAGACCACCGTACTCGGTCGGTACCATTGCATATAATCATGTGATGCATCTGTAGTAGCAGCACATGGGAGACCAACCTCAACTGTATCCCTTCTTGCCCCCCAAATATCTATATAAGCAATCGGTGGGTCACCCCAATCATTGTTTGCCCGACCACGACAGTCTATCAAATGAAGTGCACCTTGATTACCAATCAATCTCTGAGCTGGTATGGGTTGGTGCAACCCGAACTGTTGCATAACCCGATGAGGTAGGTAACATTCCACGATCTCCCAACATATCAAATAAGTAACTGCACGCCATATGTCACGACCAGTAGTGCAATAATGGGGAATCATATCAAGTACCTCATCAGGGAATGGCTGTCATATAAACTAATACCAAACAATTCGACAAAAAGTTAGTAAATTAACAAAATATGAGGAAGACAAAGTGCAAAACAAATGTAATCGACAGATGTACCTTATTGGGTCGCAAACTATGTAACTGATCTCAAAAAGCAGATAAGACATGACAAGGAGCATTGCGCAAATCAAATCCAACATCCCACATTCGATAAAAATCAATAAATATCAAGTCCAATGTAAACATGTTTACTTAAACAGTTTAACAAAATATATACCGAGATGATCCATATGCTCCGTGATGCTGGTGTGCGAGCTCTAACCGATTTGGAAGTAGTGTCGGCATGCGCTCCCAAAGCCATAACTGTAATTCTTAATTAGTATGCATTCTATAAATTGTGAAGGAAATATACAATAAATGAATATAAAGTATTCAAATATACCTGTAGTAATAACACTAGTCCGCAGATATTTTTAGCTCTGAGTGAAGTAGCAACACACAAGTTACGATATAGTGTGCCTAAAGTTGCTGATCCCCAACTATAACGTCCCAAAGCCTTCAAGTTCCGAAGCAAAGATAGATACAATAATGGCACTTTGTTGCCTGAATTGTTTGGAAATAATCTAGATTCCAATAAGTACAAGTAAATATATACGTGCCATTTGCCGACACATGTCATCAGTCGCATCATCGGGGAGGGGACGATCTAATACAGCAGACAAACATCCAACTTTCAAACGACCACCGTCAATGTTTGATCTGGTAGGCATAAAGTCCAATAACTCAATGTTACATAACTAGCTCCAAGTATCTGCAGAATGAGTAGTGTCTCTACCCGTCACGGGTGGTCCGTCAATATGTAAACCCCAAAGTACCTCTACATCCTGTAATGTAATGGTGCCTCTCCAACAGGCACATGAAAAGAATGTGTCTCAGGTCGCCATCGCTCGACAAGACTGGTGATCAAAGCATGATCCAGTGCAATACGTCCTAAAGATGCAATACCCTCGAAACCTGCCAAACAAATATAATGCTATACTCGATCCGGTATGGGCTATGATCCCAAAAAGTCCAATCACAACGCTTAACCTGTAGTGTGGAATCATCGATAAGACTGTCAAAAATAGATCTAGCTCTATGCGGCGTCGTAGGTGATATAATATCATCTATATATGATCCAGGATGAACAAGCTCTCGCGACTGATCATCCATACCTAACAAAGTGATATGGAAAGAGTGAAAAATTAAACCCATAGATAGTAGGCATTTAATTTCATAAGTTTTTCATAATACAAAATTTTTTGATACATGAATAAATTAAAAACAAACAACTACATTTATAGAATACAACAAGTATATAAACAATACTGTAGAAAAGACAAATCACTATTGTCGCGAAGGGCAACTCCTGCAATTATGCTCCGGTTGATGATAATTCGTACACCTTCTGGGTTCATGGGGATCCCTAATGTCCATCTCGTTTTGGATGCGCCTTGCACATACCTGGCCTACCCGGCGGTCTATGAACATACTGTCATCACCACGTAACTTCCACTGAATAGGAAGCAACTCCTCTGGATTAGATTGCGGAACAAATCTACTAATGGTGTACTGCTGTCGATATGTGCGAGTGGTGTACTGGTCCACAACAAGTCGCGTAGGTTCATCACCCTAAAACCTGCAAATTGCCATCGCATGCGAGCATGGGAACCTATACATTTGCCATTTACCACAGGTACATGTCTTCTGTACATAATTGACAGTTTGTACATTGCCACCATGTCCAGTCACACGATGAGGTGTACCTCTTTTTAATTCTATAGATACCAGTAGAATGATAAAAAATCATGACTGTGTGTTCTCCACCTTTTTGTCTGAAATCAACAACCTTTTCCAATTCATTGGTGTAATTAATGTGCGACAATGTTCATCCCGTGCAATGTTATCAACAAAGAATTTCACGGAATGATGGAATGTACTATCAATTATAACCTTGATCGGAAGTAGCCTAACTCCGCGCAAGACGTTATTGAAACTCTCAGAAGTATTTGTAGTGTGTATTCCCCACCTGCGATTTCTATCATGAGCAAGGCACCAGCGGGCAAGGCCAATATCTGTCAGATATCTCCAAACCTCTGGATTTTGAAGCTGTATCATTTGTTGATGCTTATTCCATTTCCGCATTTGAATCTTGACACCAAGAGACCAACACAACTTCTTCACTTCCACATTCTTGTATTTGGTCATCGAATTACTCCAAACGTGACGCAGACAGAATCTATGATATGCAAATGGTTCCTACCATAAAGGGGACTCACCTATCTCATAGCATGAAGAATGCCACGATACCGGTCAGATATTATACAAACGGTTTCCAAGTCACGCATAACATGGTGTCTCAATTACTCCATGAACCAACCCCAATTTTGCATTGTTTCATCATCAACAATTGTATAGGCAACAAGTAAAATTTGATTGTTAGCATCCAAAGCGACGGCAATAAGTAATATATCCCGATATTTCCCTTGTAGATGGGTGCCATCAATAGATAGGACAGGTCTACACCTGTGGAATGCATCAATCGATGGCCGAAATGTCCAAAAGATGTATTTGAATATTTTCACAAGCTCGTTACTACTGGGATGATGTAGCCATTGCACCACAGTTTGGGGATTAGATGGAGTAGTTCTTCAACGTATTGGGGTAATTGTTAGAAATTAGATGCCCAACTTCCATATGCAAGCATAATAGTTTTCCTACGAGCATACCAAGCTTTTTTGTGAGTGATGTCAACCTTGAAACTGTTCTTAATGTATGCCTGAATTTGTTGGGTGACCTTGTGCCCAAGATCATTTTCAATTAAGTGCAGTATTTGATTAGCAATGACTGTAGATGTTAGATTTCTGTCGTTGTTATCGAAAATTTCACCGAGATATACGTGATCTTTTACCCACTTCGTGACTTTCCACATATTAAGAGATTCATTTTCACGTACTCGAATACTCCAATCACATTCTCGGGAGCTAATCCACCAGAGGACACAGTCTTGCATTTGGCCGCCCTATCCTCTTCCGGCTCTCTATCAATTTGAATTCTCGTTTTTGAGCTATAGACCATATTCTAACTGCCTTACTAACTTGCTCCTTTCTGTCAAAGCACATGTGCAACCGAATATCATTTTTTTCTTCATTACAATAAACCAGCCCATCTTTATCACTACGGTACATGGGATAGTAATCATCGTAGTTACCAATATCATTGAAAAATACCATTCATCTAGGTTGATAAACAGGAACATCCTCTTGCATATGACATTCACCGTTATTTGTCCCCAAGTCAGATCGTCAGATTTATCCTCTGATTTATCTTCTAAGTCTGACCCTGACTCATAATCCTCATCTAATGCAGGCCACAACGAGTCACTATTAGCATTATCATCTGTCAAACACTCATCCACGAGACCTTTCTCCATATGTTGATTACAATATTGCATGGTACTTGGGCCTTCACTTGCTGTGGTGTCTCTATTACACTGCGTGCCAATAGATTGATCAGATGGCATTAAGTTTGACACTGAAAATGAACACATTGGGCTGTAAAACTCAAATGACCAAGGATGTTCAAAGAGACTCCGCGCATTGGACTGCAGCAGCTCATCGTCTATGGTCGAATGCATAAGAGATATCATTGGCCCCATACCATACAACCCTAGATTGTTGGTTTCAGGTATCTGAGGAATTTTCTCTGTCTCGATAAACAACTCAGCACAAAAAGTAGGATCGGTATCAAACAAACCAAAAATACCATCCATACCATCATCATCTGTCAATGGAATGTTAGAGTAAACAATGACCACGACTAATTATATGCCTATACAAAATATTCAATTTGAACTGTTCCCTATCAACCTCCATGAACTCGTATATCTTGTCAACCAACTCAAGAAACCTAATCCGTTGCTTTATTCGGAATAGTTTTTTGCACACCATTAGCCGGTAAGACATAGTACCACCTTCATAAGTTATTTCCTCTCCCCAATAACGGAGGATGTGACGGAATCTATCAAATGTCATTTCCCTGTAAGGATGTAACATGTTTAGACCCAATTTGGATACGAAATATGTTTTTTTTTAAAAAATTCGATAGAGTTTCCTCTATATCTTGAGGATTCTCTCTTACGCCAGTCATGCCCGATAAGGGCTACAAACAACTCAACAAATTGGCAACGGTTACAAATAATACATGCCCGACAAGGGGTACAAACAATGCTATAACCCGGCAAGGGTTACAAGTAATATATGCCCGACAAGGGATACAAACATAATTAATCAAAATATAACCAAATATAACCACTTTCAATGTCTTATATACAACTTAAATATAACCAAATCCAATTACATCAAATAATCCAATTTAGAGAATTGGTGACCCAATAACAACAAAAAGTCCCAAATAATAAGAAATTTCAACATTTCCATTTAAGGACAGTAATTATTGACAGCCCCTCACCCCATATACCAAATCATTTATATTCACAATCACAAAAACAGCAAAAAGATAAGCTACCATCACGAATAATTTTTCTAAAATATTTACATTAACAAAATTAATTAACTAAAAAAAGTTAAAAAAAATTAAATATAATAATTGAAATTCAAAAAAAAAATTTAATCTACCTGAAATATGTTGGTGGTGTTTGTTGAGGAGGAATATGGTGGTGGTGGTGGTCGTAGAGAAGAAGGAATGGATGTGGTGGTTGTTGTAGAGGGGGAGGAAAAAGAGATGGTGGTGGTTGTGACTGAAATTGCGAATGGAAAGAGGAGGAGGAGGAAATCGCGAATGGAATGAGGAGAAGGAGAAGAAAATGAGGGCAATTTTCTACCCGATTTAATCCCGGCTGACCTCGCATTCACTGAATGCGAGGTCAGTCAATTTTTTTTATAAATTTATTTGACCTCGTATTTAGTGCATGCGAGGTCATGAATTTTTTTTTTTTAAAAATTTTTGACAATTTTAAATTCCCATGAGCTCGCATTCAGTAGATGCGAGCTCACTAAACTAGCGTTTACTGAATGCTGTGAATGCGAGGTCAGTCAATTTTTTTTATAAATTTATTTGACCTCGTATTTAGTGCATGCGAGGTCATGAAATTTTTTTTTTAAAATTTTTTTTGACAATTTTAATTTCCCATGAGCTCGCATTCAGTAGATGCGAGCTCACTGAACTAGCATTTACTGAATGCGAGTTCCTCACTATCGAAAATCTCAATTCCAATCAACATAAAAAAAGAATAATTTTCAAAATAAGCACAGTTTCAGAAATTTCTCAAGTAGTTAGGGTTTACGGTAATTTACCCTTTTATTTTTTCTTATACTTTTTGCCATTGTTAAAAAATGCAATTGTATTACTTTTAGTATTATATTATCTATAATATCTAATTTACGTGCATCTTATGATTTAATTTTTAAGTTAAAATTAGTTAAAATCATTATAATAAAAAACACATTTTATTGTAATACAAAATTTGTAATGAATTATTTGGAGGCATTTAGTAACTTTTATAAAAGTTCGAGGGGCATTTTAATAGTTCTTTTGATGTCAGTTTAGGTCAATTCTTAAGTTCATTGACCAACTAACTATGTCTTTTAGGGAAACATTAATTGTTATGTGACTCATAACTTTTATAAAAGTAGTATTATATTTGGGGTTCGTTTGTTTCATTGTAAAATATTTTCCTTTAGATAATATTTTTCATGAAAATTCTTTACCGAAAATGAAAGTTTTCCATATTATTTTTTTGTTGTTTGGTCAATCTTCATCCCCATCTTCCTCAACCCGAACTTGTTTTCTCCTCCAAGTCATTTGTTCCCATTACTATCGCTAACTAGGCCTTGTCTTCAGATTTCCTCCATTGTTAAGGGCATAGCGAATGTTTCCTTTCGCTTTAAAAGATCTTGCCTCTCCGCTCTAGCCTTTATTGCAGCACTATCTGTGTTGTAACTACCACCGTCACTATGTCCGTCAATGACTGGTTTGGTAGCTGATTATAGTGTGGGAAAGATCTGAACTTTTGTAACTTCATAGATGAGTTTGTGCGAGCAATTCAGAAGAGATATCCACACACTGGACAACAGGGAAGGGAGAGCGAGAGTGAGGCATCTGTGGGGAAGAAAGAGAGAGAGAGGGAGAGACACCTACGGAAGACGGCGGAGGAAGAGAGTATAGTGGTTTAATCTCAACTTGTGTTTCAAATTTTGCACAATATTTTGGATGATGAAAACAACATCCCTTAAAATGTATAGCAAGTTATTTTACCCCAGATCTTGTAAAGTATTTTTGGGCAAAAAAATTTCTCTTAGCATTTAATGCACCCAAATGGTGAAAAATTGGGAACATACTTTTCGGACTAAATATTTTACACTCAAACAAATAGACCCTTACTGTCTAAACTTTATGAAGAATAAAGAAACATAGTGCATTTCACTTGATTAATTGTATGTTACGGAATAATAAATGAAATATAGACGAACTTAAATAAAGTTTCATATTACAAATTCTTTACTCCTAAATGTATAAATTTTGTACTAAAATCATGCATGTGCATCTAAATTTCATGGATGACGTTTCCGTGAGAAAGACAATCGAATCGGCACATGTTTTTTTATAATTAAGTTTCCTAATTTATTGAACTCTCTATGATGAAGTTCAACTAAATGTCAAAGAAAAATATATGCACCCAACCATTAAAACCCTAACCCTTTTCTCTCTCTAACTTTTTTCTCTTCCTTCTTTCTAGAAACTCTTTCAATATTATTCACCATAGCAGATAGTGGTTTCATTGATTTTTCAATATAAACTACTACCAGCAAAAAAAATTTCTTTTTTTCCCAAGAGATTTACTCATTGGGAATTTGAATGTCTCCCCTAAATAAGTGGAAGTTTTGGTCTCTCGTAAATAAGTGGGAGTTTTTTCTTTTCTCTTGAATAAATGGGAGTTTTTTCTTTCTATTTTTTTTGTGGTAGAAGAAGATGGAAGATTCAATCAAGACAGATCTGGTTGACCAAATTTGTTTTTGTGCTTTACATTAGAAGTTTAGTGGCATGTCCGAGACTGGTTAGATCTGGTACGAGATTTGTTCAGCCCTTTAAAGTTACATCTAGATTTTTAAATCTATGTAGATTTAGATTTTTAGATTTATTGGGTTATCTTTTTGCATCTGTTTGTAATATATAGATCTAGTAGATTCATTTATCAGGTTGCATTTTAATAAGTTGTAATGGCTGTTTCTTCACTTCATGAAATCTGATTATAAAAAAATGACAATGAAAAATAAATGAATCCAAGCTAAATTGCATAGTTTGGCCACTTGTTAAGAATTTTGAGTAGGGTTAATTATACTTTACCTCATTAAATTTTAAAGTATGAAAAATATACTAAGACCCCCTAAACATTAATGTAGAAGCACATTGCCCTCTTGAGCACTTAATTGTACCAATGTCCCACTTGAATTTCAACTGGTATCAAATTAATCCATTGCAATTGACGGCGCTTAACTCTGTTAAAGTTTTGCAAAGCAAAAAAACCAATCTGTCATCCATAAGCTATTGAATTTCAATGAAAAGTCGAGCATTAATGTTGAAACTCATGTTTCAATCTTAAATTCAAAACCAACAACAATCTCTCTTCTTCGGATATTTTGCCATCATAATTACTACAAACTTCTACTTCTAAGAAAACTCAATATAGAAACTTTGATATTTGATTCTCTTGGTTAGTTTTGCAAGAAGACAACAAAGATAAGAAACTTAACCAAAAAAATACCTTTGATTTCATGTTGAAACAAATAATTACCAATGAATCTCCAAGAAATCCAAATCCACCTGATCATTGAACCAAAATCCCTGCTAGTGGCTTGGGTGTATGGCTGGAATGATAATGGGAGAAGTGATGGTGGGGCTAAAATGGTGGCTCACTGCTGGTGAGAGACTAAGATGGTGGTTAGGAGAGGATGAAGCGCCTTGAGAAGAGAAAGAGAGCAAAGAGGCAAAACATTGGTTAGGGCAATTTCGTCGCTAAATTTTTGACTCAAAGCATTACATGAATGACACACAAGAAATCTATTAATTATTGGATGTCTTTCTAACTATTATCGTAATTTGATACCGATTTAAATTTCAAGGAGGCGATTGCCTCAATTAGAAGACCAAGGAGGCAATGTGCAATTGCCCTTTAGTTGAAGGAGGTATTTCGTATTTTACCCTAAATTTTAATATCACTAATACTTAACTTTTTAACGTTATCAATCTTAGCACTAAAGTTTTTGAATGGATGATTGATATAATAGTATTGCCAAGGACAAATCAAGGCATTAGATTTTAGGGGGGCAAAAACTATATAGACATATATTTGGGGAAACAAGTTTTATGATTTTTGAAATGAATTTTATAAGGTATGGTCTAATTTTTTTAAAGAAGTTATTGAAATTTAGGAAAAAAAAATCAAGGGAAAAAACGTATTTTTGAAACTCTTAGGGATAAATAATTATATATATATATATATTAAATTTGGGGGACAAAATCTAATTTTTATAATAATATAATATAATTTTAAAAAGAGAAAAACATAATTTTGAGAATTTTGTAGGGTCGCTACCCCTGCCCGCCCCCTAATCATTCGCCCGTGAGGGTCGCATTTCTTGACTACATAATGAACCCATAAGTGCCAAAAATCTGGATTAATTTTTAATATTTAAATGATTTGATTTAATTAGAACAAATAGAAATATATTTTTGATTCTTAATTTTGGTGGTGATGATAGAGAAATAAAAAACAATGCAGGTAAAAATATAGAATAAGATAGGTGTAAATGGTCAAAATACTAAGTTATCATAACCGAAGGATATTAGTGTTCAAAAAAATTGAAGACAAAAGTACCAGCGACACTAAGAAAATTGAGAAAATATAGTGTAATTAATCCTTTAAATTAGCCCCCTCAGCTTCTAATTATGTAACGTGTCATTCCATCCATTTTCACGTTAAATATGTGCTATTCTATTAAGTAGTAGGATATTTATGCTATGCAAACTAAATTAGAAATTAAAAAAATAAAAAATAAAAAATAAAAAACCCTCAACCACATTAGGATGGAGCCAAAAATATATTTCAGTACGACACAAATGATTGTAAATTTTTTTGACCCTCACCAAATATATTTTTTCTTTTATTTTATAAATCATCAATAATATCAAACATTTTATGTTAAATTTTCCTAAAGATCAAACAAATAAGATAAAACTTTATCTCTATATTTCCAAAAATAAGATCGAATTCTAAATATGTTGTCTTGAACACTTCTATTTTTATCATTTTCTTCAAAATATCTTACATTTTTATTTTCCAACTATATATAATTTACATGAAAAAAATATTTTCTTGAGTCAGTGGAGACTCTAAACATTAGTCGGTAATAAAATCTTATAAAATTTTTCTTCTAAAATCCATTACTATTTTATGTTAGTGGGGCACGTACACACACTGTTGTAACTCTACCACTGAACCACGCTATATCAAGTAGGAGAAATAATGGAAAAGAAAGAAAAGAAAAAATGGAATAAAAAAAAGGTTAACAAAACGAGGTTGATTTTTCCCTCCTTGAAAAATTACCTGCAAACATCAATGTTCATAAATTTTAAATGGTTCAAATAGATGGGATAATTATTAGTGTACATAAGTTTAGTGGAAATTTGAAACGCTCAATGGTTATGTAGCCAAAACTTTAATGATCTCCTCGGTTATTTTTGCCCAAACAAAACAACAAAAATGAGAAGAAAAATAATACAAAATAAAGTTTTAAAGAAGATAACTAGTGAAGGGAACTGAAAGCATATACAAATTTAAGTGGAATATTTCAAAGCTCAAAATCCAAACACAATGGGCCCAAATGTGCTCTCTTTTTGCTTCTTCGCTTTTATTTGACAAAGAATAATCCAAGAAACATGGAAAGGATCGGATACTATAACGTGTAAATTCATACTTAAGGCTATTTGTGCCTTCTTGCATTCGATAAGGGCTATAGGACCTCATAAAAAGTTCAATACTACCATTTTCTATGGAAAATACATATGATCTCATCGGAGAAGATTGCTTTCTTGGAGGCTCTTCCATATTGAGTCAAATTTGGGCGTCAATTCATATAGACAATAGGGCTAGATTTATAAATCTTGAATTATTGATGGCTATTGTCACTTGTCAATTTTTATCATTATGATTGTTATTTTACTTTTGATCCATATAATTGATTTCTAGACATGAAAAAATGAACAGAATAAAAGTTTCAAAAACATTCCGAAGATTAATTGTATTTTGACCCTCCAAACTTAGAAAACATCTCAATATGCCCACCAAACTAGACAGGTTTCAATTTCGCCCTCTAAATTGAAGATAGTATTCCAATAAACCCCTTATTTCAACTTAGATGGCACCTGTCTCAAACTAAAATAGACTCGATTTGACCCTCCAAACTAAAGCAAATGTTCCGTTGTGGCACTCTATACTGAAGAGTCTTATTTGGTCCTCTAAGTTGAAAAAAAAAAGTGTTCCAATACAGCATTATGTTTCTATTTGTCTAGATCATTTTTGTATTTTTAGAATACTGATTCTCCCAAAGGCAAAAATATTAATATGTTACTTTTAATACATATATTAAATCCATAATTAATATTTTCTGAAAAATGCCAAAATTTTTATTCATTTTAGTTAGGGACTATGAGTGAAAAGAGTTAAAGATAAATCCAAAATATACTAAAAAGACTTATGCATCAAAACTAAATGAAAAAAAAATAGTGATTATCTTTATATAATGAAAAATGGAATGATATTTAAATTTTCTCATTTGACATAAAAATATTATTCAAGGCGATACATTTTATTGTATTGGAATATATTTCAATTTAGAGGGCCAAATTAGAACAAATTTGTAGTTTGGAGGGTCTGATTGAGACTTTTTTAGTTTGAAGGGCGACATCGGTACATTTGTTTAGTTTAGAGGGCCACATTAGAATCTTTCACTTTGGAGGGTTGTATTGGAATACTTTTTGAGTTTGAAGGGTCAAATTGAAACTTTTCAATTTAGAGAGTCATATATCTAAATGCATAATTAAGATTTTTGAAAAGACCAAAAGTTTTATTCATTTTAGTTAGGGACTATGAGTGGAAAGAGTAATGGATATAATTCAAAAAATACTAAAAAGACTTATGCATAAAAAATAAAGAAAAACTTTGGTATAAAAAATTTTGGATCATTTTAAAGGCAAACAATTAATACCTTATTTTTAATACATATGTCTAAAACCATAATTAATATTTTTTGAAAAATACCAAAATTTTTATTCATTTCAGTTAGGGATTATGAGTGGAAAGAGTTATGGATATAATCCAAAAATTACTAAAATACTTAATGCATAAAAAAGAAAAAAAAAAGTGATTATTTTTTTGATAATGCAAAAAATGGGAATGATATTTAAATGTTCTAAAAAAGTACTCTTACACACCACTATTATGTATTTGGCCTATTATAAATTTCCTCATTTGACGTAAAAATTTTATTCAAGGCTATTTTATTATATTGGAATATAATTCAGTTTACTGGGCCAAATTAGAGCAAATTTTTAGTTTGGAGGGTTGGATTCAAGGTTTGTAAAATCGGGATCCTACTTAGGATCGTTTTGAAGGTTGTAGGATCGGATCGTAGATAGGATCGTAGGATCGTAAGATCCTATCAAAAGGATAAAAATATAACTTTTATTTATTTTTAAAGATAATATTCAATAAAAACTTATACAAATAAGTATAAAATTTTAATATTTATCATAAAATAAGTTTCTTTAACTAAAATTTATAACATTTGATATTATATACTCGTATTGTAAAAAATTATGCGTTATTATGCAAATTTAATCTAGATGTGTAATAAGAAACTAAAAAAATAATATGAATATTATAAACTCAAAATAAACATAAAATATAACATTTGAATGAAAAATTATCAAAATACTAAATTAACTTCAGTAAATATATACATAAATTACATGATTAATGGCACCAACTATAATTTATCTATAATAGCGATCCTACCTCTAGGATCGGGATCGATTTTATAAATTTGGATCGTAGAATCGTAGGATCGTAAGGATAGGATCGGGATTCTAACAACTATGGATTGATATTCTTTTAGTTTGGAGAGCCACATCGATAAATTGATTTTAGTAAGGACCAGATTGAAACTATTTGAATTTGGAGTATTACATTGTAATACTTTTTGAGTTTGGAGGTCCAATCGTGATTTTTTAGTTTGATGGGTTACATTGAGATTTTTCGTTAGTTTGGAGAGAAAAATGGTATCAACCTTATTTCAAAATATAATCCAAATAGAAATAGTAGGCAAAATAGTATTTCCTTTTTTTAAAAAAAAAAAAAAATTCCATGTACAAAGAGAAACATTTTACATCCAACCAAATTAAGAATAAGAACATTAATTAGAGCAATTTTCCCCAAAGAGGAAATATAATTCATAAATGATGACTTGCACTCTAAAGTAACAGCCTCTTTTTTGATAAAATTCAGAATGAGGAAGTGGAATATGGGAAATGGTGAAACAAATATCCTTGACCAATTCTTTCTAGAAATCCAACCTAATAATTAATTGCCTGCTTCCTATTGTTCTTGACAAGTTCTTCAGTACTCGCTCTAGCAATCTGAGTAAGGAAATAAAATTCCTCATTTGCTTTCTTTATATCATCCCGATCACGCCTTGCATCATTAAAGACCACTTGGCAAGCTTTCACTTCTTCCTCAGCATCATACGCTTCAATAGCCGCTGATTTGGAATGACGAGTATCCAAACTCCTCTTGGCAATCGTAAGATCACGAATTGCATCATTATAATTCTTAGAACAATGCAAATAAATGTCTCCCAAATGTCCATCTTTTTCATTGTAAAGAGAATTAAGCTTTGCATGGATATCGGTCGTCCCTTTGATAATGCCACTTCGATTGAGGCTGTTGTAAGGCCCTTTGGATTTGAAGATGTTTGGACGTGTTTTAAGTTCAAACAGGCACGAGGGTTCGTTGTTTTGGAGCATATTGTGTGCTTAAAGTTGTCATTTGCATTGGCTACTGATGAAGGAACAAAAGAGATCAAGAATAGGAACAAGGAAATTAGCATGAAGAAAAAAGTGTTACACAAAGGGCCCATGCTTAATTGCTTAGATGTTTTTGATGTCTAAGAAACAATATTTAGGACCATTTATATATTTTTTTTCCAAAGTTTGAAAACTTGTTTTAATGAGATAGTTATGTATTACAACTATATATCACGGTTACAAATTAATTGGTAAATTAATGAAGTAGGTGTTTAACATACTTCAGTTACAAATATCAAGGCTTTGTGAGACTGGTGACTTTAAAGTTAAAATTAATTTCACAACGAAAAGATTAAGACGTAGTAATTTCACAAAATTACAAAGAAAAGACTATTTATTTAAGCACAAAGCATGCATTTACTAATTGCAATTCACATATATACATAAACTATTTTCTTTGTGATAATACTGAAGGACAAAGCACTCACTAATTCCACCTTACATATATAAGCGAACAATTACATTTTTTTGCTTGTACTTAAATGCGCATTAACTTTAATTTGTGACAATTTAATGGCCAGAGGTTCTAAATTATATATTGTTATAATTTTGGCAAAAATGATTCACTTGATTAGTTGGATTATGCCGTGAAAAAACCCTTGAACTCCTATTTAAAGGGAAACCTTTCTAAAATACAACACTGCTGTCTCATCTACCACAAAAAAAAAAAAAAAAAAAAAATTATTAATCTTACTTCACTTTGTACCCCTAACTACTTGTAACTGATTCTTACTTTGAAACCAAAAAAACATGGGTTTTGGCCACGGCTTGCTACTCATCCACGAAAAAGTATTCGTTCAAATTTCTAACAATTATACAATATAGCAAGTTACCATCCAAGAACTCGTTGCTCAAGTCATCACAAATTAAAGGAAGGAAACAACAATGAATTAGTTGTCGCATAAATGATTTCAATGCTATTTTCATACCATGTTGGAATGACGGTATTCGTTGCTGAATTCATAGTCATTTATTTTATAGTATTATAAAGTATGATTGTGTTTTTTCCTTTAATTATTTCTTTCTTTTTTTGATATACCTAAATTCCCTTATTTACGAACATGATTTACTACATAACTAATGGATAATTTGGTTATTATGTTTTAGCTTCATCCACTCACTTTGCAGGACTCCAACATGTAGGTAAAGTTTTAGGTCAGTAGAATTTGACTTGGGAAGGACTTACAACATAACAAATGGAAATCTATAAATTCGATGAGAATAATAATAAAACAATACTATTATGTATGAAATATTACTATTATTAAGAGTTAGAGTTTGAATATGAGAAGGAGAGTAAGGAAGTTTAATTGGGTTGAGAAAGGAAGTTTAATTTGGTAGACCAGTTTTATATTGATGTGAGCAGTCCTCTTAACATTGTTCTTGCTACCCATAAAAATATATTTCCTCCAATTCCATATTATATTTTTAAACAGTGAAAGCCCGGATTCAATTCGTAACTCTGCAGCATATATGTGGATGCTCAGATTCAATTCGTAACTCTGCAGCATATATTTCAGATATACCAAAATCTGGTCCATGTTTTACTCATTGTTCAATATTCACAAATTGGCTCATAACCATTCGCATAATTAATGACACCAATCTTCAAGTTTTGGTTTTCTGATTGAACAGTTAGTTAGAAGAGGGATACTCTTAAATATGGCTTATATCCATCTAAAAAGAAGCAACAAATCGAAGTAGCCATTCTAGGTGATGAATAGTCCACAAGATTTGTGATCAACGTTAGTTAATCCTTTTCATCTGTGGTTGTAAGTCAGACATGATAAAGCTACGATGAAGATATAATTGAGAAGGGTTTAACAATCGATTACCTATAACTTACTTGAATCACTTTAAAAATGAAAATCTGTGTTATCATTTGATTACTCATGTTCTGAATTGTTGATTATTATATAATTATATATTTAATTTTTGTCAGAACAAAAATTATAAAGCATTAGCGTGGGAGTAATGTTTTTGGTGATTGATGTTTGAAGTGACATAGTGAAGTTGAATGTGTTTAGAAGATAATTTTTAGCTTCCTTCAAAGATGTTAACTAAGAAATACTTAATCGTTAAGGTGATAATCATAGCATATCAAAGTTGAATGTGTCAAACCTTTGTACTTTGTGCCATTGATAGATGTCTCTACTTAAGTGGTATAATAATTTTGCTTGCACTATTATGTACCAACTAGGTAATTTCATGCTCAACTGAGAAATTTGCATTAGAATACATTATAGAAGTTGGGATTATTTCCACTAACAATTTTAAAATACTATATATACTTAGAATAAAAAAATCCTTTTAAGTTAATACTATGGATAGTGTTCCAAGTTTAAAAAGATTTTTTTTTACTAGAAAAAAAAAATATTTAAAACCAGCCATGCATGAAACCAGCCTACTTTGTCTTTTGAAGAGAACATTCAAAAAAAAAAAAAAAAAATGAAAGGACGCATATTTAATTAATGTTGATTAATTTTCCCTGAAAAAATGCCCTAACAACAATTATAAAAAGGTAGGATTTCTTTTGTGTTCATGTACTAATAATTTTCTTTAATGTGGGTTTTCTAATTTTTTATATATAAATATATTGATTTGATGAGTTTTGTAGGTTAAATAGGCTTTGTTTTCTGTAATGTTTATTATAGGTTGTAACCATCCAAACTGCTTTACATTTTGAAAATCTAAGAAAATTTAGAATGTATCATAAACACGTGATGCTTTTTTTGGGGCTTTGGAGAACTGTGTAATGCCTTAAGAGATTAACTTTTACGTTTAAAAATAATATCTGAGCTAAGTAACTAAGTTTTCATTCTTAGAACATTTTCAAATAGTAAATGCAGTTGTCCACACCGTAATTATACACTAACATTACATAACATATTGCCCTTTAGTTGAAATGGTTAACATAAAAAAAAAAATTATAATCTATAAAATTATGAAAATGTACTTTTCCTTCAACATAAGATATTTCCAGTAAACATTCGGTGGATAAATTAGTATAACAAATATAACTAATTGTCTTCATTTCAAAATTTTCATAGAGAAAGATGGCTATGATAATAAATCATTACAAATACTTAATTTTAACATTAATGATGAAGTTTTAAACTAATCCAAAGGGTTTACTAACGTGAAAAATGTATAGAATAGTATAAAAAATATTAAGAAATGAAACAGTAGGAGGCTTAACCTTGGCCTATAGCTCAAATAATATGTAATAGTTACAATAAAATAAAGTTAAAAGATGGGAGTGAATGACAGCATGTAAATTATCGGATAGAAAAATCCTCTTTCAATTGATTGTTTATGAATGTAAAACAAAATAAATAGAGAGTTAAACAAATATAGCTCATCTTATAAGTCTCATGTCACTTTTCTCCTTAAATTCTTAAATCACGGTTCTACTAATCATTTTACTCTAATTGTGAAAACCTAAAATATACTAAAAGACTATCCCACAACCTCTATTCGTGTGTAAACAAAAATTGTCACCAATGCAATTGCATGTGGGCTCAATAAGATAGTTAACATGTGCAATTTCGTTACTTTACCTATACTACAAGGTAATGAACAACAGAATTGAAGAATAAAATTAATTGCTAAGGCAAGGCAAAATAATTAATTAAAAAATCACAAAATATAGGAACAAGTTAAATATGTGGATTTGTTTTTGATAGTATAACGTTTATGGGATTCAATAACATAGGTTGAAAATCATGATTACCAATTAGAAAAACTATATGAAGCAAGACCCCACCAATACATTCTGAAAATGACAAAAGTATGAAAAGCAAGTTGACTATATTAATAACTTATAAACCAAATAAATAGCTCAGACTTTTCATGATGTTTGCTATAAACAATGCAAAGCAAAATCATAATAAAGAATAAAGGCTTGCTTGGATTTAGTGAAATGTATAGGTTTATATTCAATACCAAGTTTCTCAACAAGAAAAATAGAGATAAAACAATTGTTCAAAATTTGTTTAAATTAATAGCCTTTTGTTTAGTTTATATTAATAGCCTTATGTTTAATTTATCTATGTTGACAATTGCTTTCTATTTTAAAACTTGTAATTACACATTGTTTAATTGAGTATACAATTGTGATATTGATTGAATTAGTTCTTAAAGTAAATTATCTAATGTTTTCAATTCCAGATTCCATATTGCTTAACATTATCTTATGGGTTAAATTTAATACTTGAGATATAATTGGAATGCACATAATTTCTTCCACCAAAAAGACATGGAATTAATTAAACAAACAAAAATTAAACTATATATGTACACCATACAGAAGTTTTTGTTAATGTTAGAGTTTTAATTAGGAAGATAACGAAATGATATACATGGGCCAACACATACAAAACATGTGTACCCTTATAGGACTTTTTAGTAACTACAACCTTCGTGATAAAAAAACAAAACGATATCGTTTTAGACTCTATACATCTTCTTCCACCCAAAAAACTATAAAATTGGGCATCTTGAACTAAAGTCTTCCTTCGATATGTCCCTTGTCCACACCTACATTTTCACAATACCCACACTAGTTTTTCTAAAAGTAACAAACACTACACATTAAACTATTTATGACTTGTTCTTGGATGGTTCATTTTGAAGGTTGCAGCTTGTGGTCCACCTTGCCATTGCCATACATTGAGCAAGTTTTGGGCAACGACAAAACCTATGGAGGTAAACATCAATTTCTTTTCAATTTTATACAAATCCCTTAATTGTAAGATGTATGATTTAATTTATTCATTGCCTATTGAAGGCAAAATTAAAAAAATGTAATACTAGTGTTGCCAAATTGTATTATAGGATGCATTTACTAGCTTAAAATGTACCCCCTAGAATGAATTTAGTTTAGACAGTAAAATTAGTTAATATTACAGATCAAGGGAACTTTGGATATGTTTGTAGAAAAAATAGGAATTAAACGTATAATAAGACTTTACCTAGGTGTAGAGGGTGTACCAAGGAGTTTCGTTTTGGGTGAAGCAATTTTTGTGATTTGTAGCTATTTAATTCAGTTTAAGGATGGAAATCAAATTTGTGTAAAGTGAAAGACTTCTAAAATCTTTTGATGTAAACAAAGTTTAGGTTGCAACTTTACGAATTAGCATTTATCTCAAATAATTATACGCGGGCTCGTCATTGTGAAGAATTTTAGTGATACGAACAGAATCATGGGTAGTTTCCAGTAATGCATGGCTTGAACTATTATGACTAGTTGAATCCATATCATATAATAGTTTTGTATGCTATGGTCATAATATTGTTCCCCCTTGCCAGCCAAGTATTGGTTTTGATCCACATTTTGACCAAGTTTGTCCTAGTCATGCATTACTTGTCACACCTCGTACTTGGGATATAACATCGTCGTGCTAAATTTGAACATGTAAATTAGAACCTGTACAAAGAGCATTTACCATGATAACAAAGCAATTCTCATTCGTGAACTATTTACAAGACCAAACCAAAGTATATTCCAACTTGGATAGTACAAAAGCATTGCTAGTACATGATTCTTGCAATCACATTTACGATGCCAAAAGTTAAGAACATTCGATACATTACATAAGTTTTCAAATTTACAAATCCATAACACTACTAGAACATAGCTAAATACCACCTTAACTAATATTAACAAGTTCTAATTACAAGAAGTCCCAAGTTACAATATCTTCTACCAAAATGCAAACAGTAGCACTAGTACTCCCAAGAGAATCCAAAATCCTCTTCAGAAAAGTTGTCGACATTCTCTACATAGTAAAATTACATATAACAGCATGAGCACCAATCGCTCAATAATTAATTCCATTAGTCACTACTAGCATGATAAATTATCATATACATATATCATTTAAAAATGCACAATTGCTAATAGTTATCATCTAAATATCCACTATATTTTTGGACACTTATTCAGAAAATCATTTACTTCGAAGTTAGTACATAATTAGCATGTGGTGTCATTTGAGAATTCAAACATTGGGAAATATAAAGAATCCAATTCATTCAAATATTCATAATTCAAGCTCATGAAGCACTAATATTTTCATATGGCAACCTGGATATCCAATCTTGGCTACTGATCCCGCTAGGTGGGTCAGACATTCGTACTTTCTTAACTACCGACTGTTCGGATGGTTAATATACGTTCATGTCATAATTGGAACTAGTCCCCACCGATGAATTACACAAGTACTCAAGAGTTTGCATTTAAACATAACACTTCACATGTGTCAAATTTATTCATAAACTACCACATGTATACTTTTCCTAAAAAAAATCATTAAAGCATAACTCTTAATCAATGCCAAAATGTATAAATCAATGTAATCATTCTAAAATAAATAGAGTTTATAAAAAAAATAATCCTTGACAAATTATAGTGACTAATAGACTACTTACCCTATTCAAAGAAAATGTACACTAACCCAATCAATTTAGATAGCCAAAGTCAAATTCACCTAAAGTACCTATAAAACAATTCAAAGTACCCCAATAGTAGCTAACAACAATCAAACCAAAAAGAAGGAAAAATGTGTGCATAAGGTGATCATATCTAATAGAGTATGAATCTGCCAAATTTTTCAGCATTTAATTTTTCTCAATTCACCAAATTTTCCACACATGCAACCATAGAAAACAGCTCAAACCATCTCAAAACATAATCCCATCATTCTAGACAATTATTAGGCTTGGATTATGCATGAATAAGCTTCATTCCTTCAAAAGTTTTAGCTTTCAGCCATTTCAAAAATGCAGTCCAAAAACCACCTTTACTCCCAAATTTCCAACCAATAAATCAAGTAGAGTAATTAGGAATTATCTTTTTGATGTTGTCCAAGAAGATCTTCAAGCATTTCCTTTGTCACTCCCCCAATTCCTCCATGTTTTTCTCATCCATGTTCTTCCCCTTTAGAGAAAAGAAGGCAACATCTGTAAGAGGAAAATAGAAGAGATGAAATGATAAATATCTTCATATTTTCTCTTAATATTTTTAATTTAGCCCCCAAGTTTAAGTCTATTATTTAGAAACCCCAAGACTTTTGGAGTTGGGCTAAAATTTTCTTGTGCTTGGTCAAAACTTATTTATGGTTTAACTTGTAACTATTGGGTTTTTGGAGTTGGGTGCATCATTATCCCCTACTTACAAAAAGTTTTAGCCTCGAAACTTACATAACTTGATTTATCAATAATTGTGAATATTTCAACCTTGCTTCCTCCTCCAATTCCCAAGTTGCTTCTCGAACTTTATGATTGGATCATTAAATTTTGACATAAAGGATGTTGTGCCTCCTTAACACTTGCTCTTTTTGATCAACCATGGCTGCTCCTTGTATGTTAAATCCTCTTGTACTGCAAGTGGCTCATAGTCAATAATGTCATCAGTATTGGGCACGTATTTCTGCAATTGGAGCCACACATGGAACACATTGTGAAGTCTTGCTAATGCTACTGGTAATGCCAATCAATTTTCCAAATCCCCAAGTCTATCTAGAATTTCGAACAGTCCCACAAATCTTGGATTTAACTTCCCACTGATACCAAACAGCATAACCCCTTTAGTAGGCGAAATCCTCAAATACATTTTTTCATCCTTTTAAAATGCCAAGGGTCGTCATTTTGAGTCGGCCCAACTTTTTTGACAATCTTGTGCTATCTTCAATTTTTCCTTGGTACACCATTTCTACCGTTGCTTGAATAAGTTTGGGCCCAGTGATTCTTCTTTCACCAACTTCACAAATACAAAAGTGATATAAACCTCTGCCCATAAAGAGCCTCGAAAGGAGCCAGTCCAATTATTTAGCGATAACTATTATTATAAGAAAATTCAATCAACCCCACAAAGTCATCCCAGTTACCATCGAAATCCATCACACAAGCCCTAACATATTTTCTGGATAGTCTTCTCTAACTGCCGATCTTATCACATCCGTTTGTGGGTGGTAAGTCGAACTTAGATTCAAATTGGTGCCCTTCACTTTCTGTAAACTAATCCAAAACTTTGATGTGAAATGGGGACCTTTATCTGATACTATGCTATTTGAAGCACCATGATATCTAATGATCCAATCGACATAAAAACTTGGCAACCTTTCCATTGAAGCAATAATATTGTAAGGTAAGAAATGGGATGATTTCATCAATCTATCCACAATCACCCAAATAGCATCATTTCCTTTTCTTGTTCTTGCTAGTCCAACTATGAAATCCATTGTAACATGCTCCCATTTCCATTCTAGTATTTCCAAGTATTTAAGCAAACCCGCCTGTCTGTGATGCTCAGCATTGATTTATTGGCAAATTAAGCAACTAGAAACAAACTCTGTTATCTCCCTTTCCATTCCACTCCACCAATAATTCTCTCTCAAATCTCAATACATCTTGGTACTACTAGGATGAATGGATAGTTTGGAAAATGAGCTTCTCAGCACTTCCTCTTCAACCCTCATTTATTGGGCACATATAACCATCCTCAAAAACCATAAACCACTGTCTTCATGAAGTTGAAGAATCCTCTAATTGCTCCAAACAGACTCGTTCCTTCTATTTCATCAACTTAGCATCGTTGGATTAAGCAACTTAAATCCGTTCCATAAGAGAGGGTTGAGCTATCAAAGCCTCTAATAAACTACTTGTAAATTCTACAATCTCCAAATTTAGTTTCTCCATCTGTTTAGTAAGCATCACTGCCAAGGTTTCGAACTTTTCTTGGTTAAGGCATCCACTATTCTATTAGCTTTTACCAGATGATAGCTAATAGTCAAATCATAATCTTTTAATAGCTCTAACCATCTTCTTTGTCTCATGTTGAGCTCCATCTGAATAAAGAGATATTTCAGGCTTTTATGATTGATGAAGACTTCACATTGTTCTCCAAAAGGGTAATGATGCCAAATCTTTAATGTGAAACCCACGACCAACATTTAAGATCATTGTGTCAGATAATTGAGTTCATAAGACTTCAATTGACATGAAGCATAGGAAATGACCTTGCAATTTTACACAAGCACATAACCCAATCCGTTTTTACAAGCATTGTGGTAAATCACAAACCCTCCAAAACCCAATGGTAATGACAATATTGGTGTGAAAGTTTCTCTTCTCTTTAATTCTTGAAAAGTAGACTCGTAACTCGAGGTCCATTCAAATTTGACCCTTTTCTAATTATTCGAGTCATAGGAAAATTATTAGTCGAGAAATCTTCTACGAATTGCGGTAATAACCTGGCAACCCAAGAAAACTCCATATTTCTGAAACATTAGACAGCCTTGGCCAATCAACCATTGCTTCCACTTTCTTAGGATCTACTATCACATCATCCTCTAAAATCACGTCTTAGAAATGAACACTCTGCAACCAAAATTCATATTCACTGAATTTAGTGTACAACCTCTCACATCTAAGGATCTGTAGCACTTCTCTCAAGTGTTCGTCATATCTTTAAGATGCTTCTTTCACTTGGAGAATATACTAAGATGTCATCAATAAATACCATCACATATTTGTCTAATTGTGCCTTAAAGACCCTATTCATTAAACCACAAAAGCAAAAGGTCAGTAGTTAAACTAAACGGCATAACAAGAATTTCATAATACCCATACTTGGTCCAAAATGCACTTTTTGGAATATCTTCCATTTTGATTCTAAAGTGGTAGTAATCAAATCAAAGATCTATTTTGGAGAAAACATTGGCACCCTTTAGTTGATCAAATAGATCGTCAATCCTTGGAAGAGGATACTTGTCCTTGATAGTCACCTAATTTAGCTCCCAATAATCAATACAAAGTCTCAAGCTTCTATCCTTTTTCTTGACAAATAATACTAGCGCACCTCATGGCGATACATTCAGCCTGATAAATTTTTTATCTAACAATTCTTGAAGCTTTGCTTTTGAGCTCCTTTAACTCCATAAGAGCCATTTTGTAAAGTGCCATAGAAATAGGCTCTATCAAGCCAGGTATCACATTGATCTCAAACTCAATCTCCCGCTTCGGTGGCATTCCCACTAATTCATCAGAAAATACATCAAGAAATTACTTGACCACTGGTATCTACTCAAGTTGCATTCCTTCTGTCTTCTTATTTTCCACCACACCAAATAAAACTCACAACCCTTTTCAAAGTCTTCCACATTTGTAACACTGATAAGATAGCAATGCACCTCTAGTGTGGCTTTCTTTTACAACCTAGAAAAGAAAACTCAGGTGTACCAGGAATAAATAAATCCACCCTCTCGCGCTGAGAATCTATGAGGACATAATTCTTGGACAACCAATCCATGCCTAATATTACATAAAAGTCACCTATGTTTAGGTTTACCAAATTAGCCTCAAATTCTTTTCTAACTCTACGTCAAAATGAGTATTTGAAACTAAACTTTACCCCCAAGTGTAGTGACGATATACGATACATCTAAACACTTAGAACTCATGTCCATGTGCTTAGAAAACTTCTTAGACAAATGAAAGAATGACATGCACCACTATCAAACAAGACATAAGCTAGTATAGAATTTATCAACACTGTTGGTCCAAAAGCAACCTAAGAGGGGGAGGGGGGGTGAATTAGGTTGTCTCAAAAAACAAACCTTTTAATGTGCTTATTGGAAATTCAAACTTTGTGCAACAAATGAATACTTAAGCACAAATGATCTAAGATAAATATTTAACAATCAAAGCTTAAAGAAGAAATAAAAGATTGAGATAAAGAATATCAAATCAAACTCCCAAATTTCTCAAGTTTGGAGTACATCCACTAGTAGTGCCTCTTCAAAGAAGGTGAGGCAATAACCTTCTTGTACTCAAAGTAGGCTCACCCTTGCACCAACTAAGGTCCTCTAGTTGAGCCAAAAGGTTTTACACTACAACCTCACTTTTGTACACTTGTTATCCCTCCACTCTTACACTTGAAGATCACTCACTAGTCTACTCTTGCTCACACTAATTTCCTCTAGTTGAGCCAAGAGGTTTAACTATACTACCCAAACCAATACAACCCACAATATTTTAGCCTATTTGTCCCAAAATAGCTCTTACAAGTGTTTGTATTGAATGTAGTAGTTCCTTACATCATTTGGATATCCTTGGGCTATTTACAGATAAAAAATGTGCTAAAATTTGAGCTCCAACGGTAAAAAAACTAGTTGTTAAAAACTAGCCGTTAGGGGTTCGGACGGTGGTTCGAACGTCCGTTCATGCGTCCTACAGCTTGATGAACAATGTCTCGGATGGTCATATGCGTCCTACAGCTTGATGAACAGTGTCTCGGACGGTCATATGCATCCTACAGTTCTGATAGAAAATTACTTCATTTCGAGCTCCTTTCTTCGGAAGGTCTTCAACGTTTGATCTTTTTGGCTTCAGATGGTCTTCAACATCCGATCATCATACTTTTGAATTCCTTTTCTCGGATGGTCTTTTGTGTCCGAAGCACTATCTTTCAGACAGTTATCTACGTCCGAAAGATGTGTTCTTCAGCTCTCGGTGTTGTCTGATCATGTTTCGGATGCTCCCTTGCATCCGAGCTCCTTTCTTTCAGACGTTCTTCATCGTCCGTAAGGTGTTGTTCAACTTTTGGTTGTTTTTCTTGATTGTGTTCGGATAATTATTTTCGTCCGAACCTCCCTATTTTTCTGCACACTTATTTTCAAGCCGTTAGTACGATTTGGTCATCATCAAAACATGATTATCAAAATTGCGGTCCAACAATCTCCCCCTTTTTGATGATGACAAATCAATTGGATAATTCTAAAAACAACCATAAAGTATGAAGCTTAAGACAAGGTTTTGTGGATAATTTCTCCCCCTTTTGACATCATCAAAACATAAGAGTAAAAACAATTTATACACACAATCTTCCCCTAAAACTATGCATGCAATTCAAGTAAGTAGATAGGGGATAAGTCAAGTTAAAATTAATTTCTTTCCTTCAAGAATATAAAATCAAGTAGAAATGAGGAAATCTATGCAAAGGATTAACATCAACCAAGGCATTTATCGCTCACTCCTTACCAAAGAGTGTCCTCAAAACAATAAAGCATATGTGATGCAATTTCTTGTGGTTTAATTTCTAACAAATAAGCTATTTAGAAATGAGAATGCTCCCCCTTTCTTTTGCAAGTAGTGAGTTAATATAGACAAAAATTGGGGATACATATTTCCTACAATTCTAAACAAATTCAATCACATAGATGAGTAACATTCAAGAGAACATAGTTCAACTTGATAAATGAAAGAATATTCTTAACACAAAATTTTAGATGTTACCCATTTCAGTGTCATCTTAGCTCATATTCCTTGAACACCCTCCATTGATAATCTATCTTGAATTCCTTGGTGCTCTTCCAAGCATACCTACATGCAAAGTTAAGCAAAAACTTTTGGTACCCAAACTTTCTTGGGTCCAATTGGGTTAGTAACATGCTTAATCACCCAAATAGAATTTATTCCTAATATTTCATTTCTTTTAACATATCAATTTTTCTTTATAGTGGCCATGTTGATGACAATAATTACAAATAATATTCTTATTGCCATAAAAAGAAGATTTAGATTTTACAAAGCATAAATCATCCTTTTTAAAGGTGATAAAATTTTTGTTCAAAAACATATTTCTAGTTCATTTCTTTTGAAAAACATTTTCTTTCTTCTTTTTCAAAATATCATCAAGATCATCTAATCTCTTCTTCAATGAAGCTTGTTCTTCTATGATCTTGGTTTTTTCAACAAATTTTTTCTTCTAAACATTATTTTCTTTTGTCAAAGAATTATTTTCATGCACAAGTTTTGAGTTGGCACTCAATAAAGCATTAACTTTAATTTTTAACTCTTTGTTCTCAGCATATGATTCTTTCAAACATTCATGCATTTTAGAAATAAATGTTTCAACATCATCATCATCATTATCACATGAATCGTCACAAGAGTCACAACTAGAGGATACCTCATTATTGCCAAGTGCCATAAAAGCCATTTGAGCCTCCTCATATTCTTGCTTCAACCTCTCCATCCGAATTACAACCATCCCAAGTGATTTGGAAGTTGTTGAAGTGAGGCTTCCTTGAGTATTTTCTCCTTTTTGATGAAGCTTTAAATGGTGTGTTTCTTTTTCCCTTTGCCTCCTCATCTTGTACCTTGTATTTCAACTTCAATTCAAATGAGGTTAGAGAATTGATCAATGAATCAATAGGCATAGAATTTAAATTTTTAGACTCTTCTATGGCAATGGATTTAGGTTCCCATTTCTTAGGTAAAGCATTCAAAAATTTTCTATTCTTTTCACCCAACGATTATTCTTTACCCAAACCTTCCAAATCCTTTACCGTATCATTGAACCTACAATACATCTTGTCAATGTTCTCATGAGGTTCCATTTTGAAGGATTCATATTTAGCCACAAGAAGTGACTTCTTTTGCTCTCTTATATCTTCACTTCCTTCATGGATTTCTTTCAATTTGTCCCATATCTCCTTGGCCGATTTGCAACCTTTTATTTCATAACGTAGAAAACTCTTCTGCATCCAAGGCATTATACAAAATATTAATGGCTTTTGCATTTAAAGATAAATTTATTCTATCTTGTGCATTTAACTCATATCTAGTCTTAGGCCTTAATTTATGAGTATTTTCATTAAGAACATTAGCTTCTAAAGGACCTTCACAAATAATATCCCATAAATCAATATCAATAGATTGAACAAAAATTTTCATTCTATCCCTCCAAAAAATGAAATTAATGCCATTAAACATGGGAGGTCTAGTGATAGAATGCCCCTCTAAAAACAAAGCATTATTGGTTGCCATAATGATCTTTACTCAAAGGCAATTAAGCTCAATATATGAGACCAAACTCTGATACCAATTGTTGGTCCAAAAGCAACCTAAGAGGGGGGGGTGAATTAGGTTGTCTCAAAAAACAAACCTTTTCATATGCTTAATGGAAATTCAAACTTTGTGCTACAAATGAATACTTAAGCACAAATTATCTAAGATAAATATTTAACAATCAAAGAGGCTTAAAGAAGAAATAAAAGATTGAGATAAAGAATATCAAACCAAACTCCCAAGCTTCTCAAGTTTGGAGTACATCCACTAGTAGTGCCTCTTCAAAGAAGGTGAGGCAATAACCTTCTTGTACGCAAAGTAGGCTCACCCTTGCACCAACTAAGTTCCTCTAGTTGAGCCAAAGGGTTTTACACTACAACCTCACTTTTGTACACTTGTTATCCCTCCACTCTTACATTTGAAGATCACTCACTAGTCTACTCTTGCTCACACTAATTTCCTCTAGTTGAGCCAAGAGAACTATACTACCCAAACCAATACAACCCACAATATTTTAGCCTATTTGTCCCAAAATAGCTCTTACAAGTGTTTGTATTGAATGTAGTAGTTCCTTACATCATTTGGATATCCTTGAGCTATTTACAGATAAAAGATGTGCTAAAATTTGAGCTCCAATAGTCAAAAAACTAGCTGTTAGGGGTTCGGACGGTGGTTCGGACTTCCTTTCATAGCGTCCTACAGCTTGATGAACAGTGTCTCGAATGGTCATATGCGTCCTACAGCTCTGACAGAAAATTACTTCATTTCGAGCTCCTTTCTTCGGACGGTCTTCAACGTCCGATCTTTTTGGTTTCGGACGGTCTTCAACGTCCAATTATCATACTTTTGAATTCCTTGTCTCAGACTGTCTTTTACGTCCGAAGCACTATCTTTCGGACAGTTATCTACGTCCGAAAGATGTGTTCTTTCTCGGTGTTGTCTGATCATGTTTCGGATGCTCCCTTGCATCCGAGCTCCTTTCTTTCGGATGCTCTTCATCGTCCGTAAGATGTTGTTCAACTTTTGTTTTTCTTGATTATGTTCGGATAATCATTTTCATCCGAACCTCCCTATTTTTCTACACACTTGTTTTCAAGCCGTTAGTACGATTTGGTCATCATCAAAACATGATTACCAAAATTGTGGTCCAACAAACACCATACCTATAACCACATCATCAACTCCCTTTATCCCTATTTTTGATCTATCATGGCATAGACCTCAGAGTTGGGATTGGCCTTGTTGTTCCCTACTTTTGCTGATCTAGATTTATTATCAGTTGTTTGAGGACAATTCTTTACTTTATGCCCAGACTGTCCATAACCAAAGGAAGCCGCACTCTTTCATCTATTTTTACACGATGACAATGATCACATGCTCTAGACTTGTTGACAGCATATGTTGAAGAAAATGACCCACGTCTTTTGAAAGTAGTACGAGGAGATCCTGGCAATTTTAGTGGGTTGAGAAGCAACATGCCTATTTTGATTTTGCTTGAACTTGCCCTCTCGCTGAATCAAATACCTCTCTATACAGAGTGCGGTATTATACATAATACAAGTAGAATAATATCCATTAGCAATCATAGTAGGAATTTGGCTTTGCATCTAGACCCTCCTTGACCTTAAGCATCTCATTTGTTTCATCAACCATTGTTGTTGGATCATATCTCCCCAAGGCATTGAAGGTAGTATAGTACTTCAAGGAAGACTAACATATTCAACTCCTACTTAAAAGAGTTAAATTCTTTGATCTTCTGATCCCTTATAGCTGGTGGAAAGTAATGCTTGAAAAAAATATTCTTGAACTGGGACCAAGTCAAAGGGCACCCAAGTAGGACTATGATTGATGCTACGCTATCCTACCACTTCTCCATCTCGCCGATTAGGAATTAAGCAAAACTTTTGCCTTAGTTTCTTCAGATACTTCCATTGTGTTGAATATTTTCTCAATTTGACAAAGCCATTAGTCAACTTAGTCTGAATCAGGACTCCCATCGAAAGTCGATATATTGACTGTGCTAAGTTCCTAGACATGAAACTTAACGCTACCGAATCATTGTTGTTGTATTCTATACATAAACTAATATGCCTTGGCGAAAGAAGACAGGTCTATCTCCAACAACATCTAAGCCACGTGATTAGAAGCTTCCAAACATTGTTGAAATAAAGTTCCCGTATTTCTCTTTCCTGACCTTGCATCTCGTGCATCCTATATTAAATCCACCGAGGATAGTATTCATGTCTACATCCTCATTTCTATGTTCTACTAAGCCTTCAATGTTTATTTCATCACTTTCCAAATCCACGTTATCATCTTGAATTTGAGCTATCTTTTTCCTTTGCTTTTGTTTCTTAGGAATGTTCTGTAAACACAAAATAAAATTAGCATTCAAAACCACACTGACACTTAAAGAATCTAACCAATATCTAATTCACAAATATATTCAACAATCAAGTGTTAAAGTCATATAGTTACAAGGATCACAAATCCAGGTCGGCCATTCCCGAGTAGAGATCACAAGAAATTCTAATATTAAAGTACCAAATTCATCTCAAACATAATTGCCACATAGTTCAAACTTTGACTTTGATACCACTATATGTCACCCCATATCCTGAGATATAACACCACCTTACCTTCAAGAGTAATACCTCAAAGATACAAGGCATACAAAATTTGAACAAACTAGAACCTGTGCAAATACCATTTACCATGATACTTACAAAACAATTCCTATTCACGAACCTATATACAAGACCAAACCAAACCACATTCAAACTTAGATAAGCACAAAAGCATGGATAGTACATAATTCTGACAATCACATTTACAATGCCTAAATCTAAGAACATTCGATACATTACATAAGTTTTCAAATTTACAAATCCATACCATACAACATAGCTAAATACCTCCTTAACTAATATTACCAATTTCTAATTACAAGAAGTCCCAATGTACCATATCGTACATCAAAATGCACATAGTATAGCACTAGTGCCCATTAAAGAATCCAAAATCCTCTTCATAAAAGTCCTCGCCATTCTCTGTAAAGTATACTTACATATAACAACATGAGTGCCAATTAGTCAATGAGCAGTTTCATTACTTATTACCAATATGATAAGCTATCATATACATATAAAACAAACAAACAAACCAAGCCTTAATCCCATTAAGTAGGGTCAGCTGCATGAATCCTGCTATGCCATTGCGCTCTATCATCGGACCATATCATCCTCAATTTCTAGATGAGCTATATCTTTCCTACAAGTTACCCACCAAGTTTTTTTCGGTCTTCCTCTTATGTATATGGGCTATATCATATACATATATCGTTAAAAAATGCACAATTGCTAAAAATGATTATCCAAATATATTTGAAGTTATATCTAGAAAATCATTTACTCAAAGATAGTACATAATTAGCATGCAGTATTATTTGAGAATTCAAACATTGGAAAACATAATGTAAGAATTCAATTAATTCAAATATTCATAATTCAAACCCATGAAGTACAAATGTTTTCACTCGGCAACTTGGATATTTAGTCTTGGCTATGATCCCACCAGGTAAGCCAGATATTTGTACTCTTCTAACTACTGACTAGGAATGTTCAACATACATTCATATCATAATTGAAACTAGTCCCCACCAATGGATTACACAAGTACTCAAGAGCTTGCATTTAAACATAGTCACATGTGTCATATTTATTCAAAAACTAAACGCTTATATACTTTTCAAATAAAATCACTAAAACATAACTCTTAATCATGCCAAAATATATAAATCAAAGTAATCATTCTAAAACAATAGAGTTTATAAAAAATCCTTGAGAAATTATAGTGAGTAATAAACTACTTATCTCAAAGGAAACTTGCACTAACCCGATCAACATAAATAGCCGAAGTCAAATTCATGTAAAGCACCTATAAAACAATTCAAAATACTCAAAACTACAACTTAAATACTTATAAATACCTCCCAAAATATGCCACAAAAAACCCCAATAGTAAAACCAAAATGAAGGAAAAATGTGGGCATAAGATGACCATATCTAATGGAGTACAAATCTGCCAAATTTGTTAGCATTAAATTTTCTTCAATTCACCAACTTTTCCACACATGCAATCGCAAAAAACACCTCAAACCATATACAAAAATAATTACATCATTCCACAACATTTATTAGGTTTGGATTACACATATATAAGCCCATTCCTTCAAAAGTTTCAAATTTCAACCATTTCAAAAATGCAGTCCAAAAACCCATTTACTCCCAAATTTTCAGCCAATAAATCAAGTATAGTAATTAGGGATTACCTATTGATGTTTTCCAAGAAGATCTCCAAGTTTTTTCTTAGTCACTCCATCAATTTTACTGTGTTCTTCTCCTCCATATTATTCTCTTTTAGAGAACAGAAGGCAAGACCAGTAAGTAGAAAATAGAAGAGATGAAGTGACAGATATCTTCATATTTCCTATTGATATTTCTAATTTATCCCCCAAATTTAAGTTTGTGGTTTAGAAACCCCAAGACTTTTGGATTTGGGCTAAAATTTTCTTGGGCTTCATCAAAACTTTTTTATGATTTAAGTTGTAACTATTGGGTCTTCGGAGTTGGGTATAACACACTATTCCAAGAGACAATTCTAGGTACTAGTGGTAATGTGCCAAATGAAGTGGATATGTTCGATCAGTTCGGAATTTACTAAAGGTTGTGATGAACCTCTAAGACTACCAGGTTTCCATATTATTCTTAGTTACAATAACGTCAAGACTGTTGAATATCAAGGTTGAGAAATAGCAATGTCTGAGAGATGCTTTAGAAGTTTACCTGGTACACAAAATAATGCCAGAGGTCAATATCATGCCCAAGGATTTTGATTGCATAAACAAGTTAGCTAATAGCTTAACTCTTCTAGTTATTGGAATATATATGTGTGTATCGAGAGATGCATGTTGTACTAGAATTAGTATTATAAAAGCACCCTTTTAGGGCACTTCAAAGTGTCCTATAACGAGACTTATAATGCAATGAGATATCTTACTAGAGCAATGTATATTCTTCAATTGCAACATGTAAATAGGTCACACTAAAGTGCCTCAGTAAATATTTAGCTAAGGGCATAGTTTTTGTATTGTAGTTTCTACGAAAATAGGTGACTGTTACACATTAATTAATCATACCAGTGCGGGATACATAGGAAGCTCAATCAAAGCTCAGTCATCCTTTTGCTATTCAAATTGCATTTTTTTATTCAATACTAGAAGATTTTTTATAGTTATTAGCTTTTCATTGTAGTTTGTGTCAGAACTACATTTGACCTGATTCTTAAGGTGGGATATGTAAGCAACTCAATATGTCATGACTTTTGGTATTATTGTTTATATCTCCTATTCTTGAAAAAAAATGAAATGACTCGATCATTCAATGTTTGTTTTTACCTTTGTTTCTTTTGCTTAAACCTTTGTGCATGTTCATTCTTACATTCGTGCTCAAGAAACATAGGAAAGTTTATGCTATGTCTTTCCGTGCAAGTGCAATAAGCATCTGGTGCCTATATGTTAAGAAGTATGGGAAGTGATCAAATTCAAGAGCACTGCAGGCACTCTTGTAAAAAAAAAATTAGAATTTCAAAAAATCAAGTGAATATCTGGAAAAAAAATTGTTGCACCTCTCAAAGTTGAAGCAAGAGGGCAAGATGTTTAAAAGATGCAAGGATACAGACATGGCCAAGTCAAAAGTAGGGAAGCATAGCCACAGGATATGCTTTATTCTATATTTCATTTATGTAATAGATTGAATAGAAACAATGGTGGTGGCAATGGCAACATAGAATCCTCTACGGGTAGCAACAAGTCTTTCTCATTTCCCAATCTTCTTCTTTCTTACCCCAAAACCTCTGATTCACCTAATTGGCTTGATAATTTTATGTCTTTATCTGGTAATAACAATTTGTATTAGTTTGGTCAAAATTCAGTGTTCTACGATTTTTGTCTAGAACCTCTTCGATCTTCTAACAAAGAAGGGCAAGTTATAGACACTGAATTTTGTAAAACATTTTACTATTAAATGACAAATTGGGGTAAATTTTCAAACTTTTTGCATTCTTCAAGACAAAGTTCTAATTTTATAAAAATTTACATTTTTCGATAAAATAATCATTTTTTGAAAAGTAAGGGCAAAATGGTTTTTTTTTAACCTAAGTGTCATTTTATAATTTTTAAGGTTTGTAAATTTAATTTCATGTTTTTTTTAAATATTTTTAGCAAAATTTGGTAACTTTTAGAATCCATTTTGAACAATTTTCAAAATTAATATTTTTTTGTTCCGAACACGCGCTTTTCAACAGTAACACTTTGGATGTCATTTCGAAAAAAAATTTATATTTTGTAATCCTTATGTTTTTTTGATGATCATTATAATATTTGACAAATTCAAGTTTTTTCTCGTTTTGCGAGAAACTGGTACAAATTAAATTATTGGATAAGAATCGAGCCAATTTTAATAAATTTTAAACCCTAAAAATGTCAACTCACCTTTTTCAATCTCACACTCAACCCCCGCTCCCCATCAAATCCCTCCCATTCCAAGTCAACCCATATCCCTTTTGCCACTCTTACAATCCTTCCCCCCAATCGATCGCCTAACACCCTACCCCAAGTAAAAAAACCAACCAACCCCTTTCAATTCCCACGGCCAAGAATCACAGCCCCTCCCCCCTTCAATTCACTTTTCGCTTAGTACTACTACTACTCCTCACTACTCTTTTCTTAATACCAGCGTAAGAAGCGCAAACTAGTACTATTGCTAGTTATTTTTCTTACTACTACTCCTAATTACTTTCATTATTGTTACTACCATATTCACACACCAAGACGTATCACACAAACAACCACTTCACACACTACACATACCAACATACATATATCACACGCGCCAACACACTCAAACACACACTTCTTACATAAAGAAAATATTGGAGAATGGAGGATTTATGTTTGGATTGAATATTTGTCACCACTTTGGACTTTTTTTACACGAGGCAATAATAATTTTCATTTGTTGTAATAGTTAGTTTTAAAATATTATGATTTGTATTTTATAAATTTTTACCTTGATATTGATTATGCATATTTAGTGTTATTTTTTTATGAACTTTTGGTATATTTATTATATATATGTTGTGAGAAATAATTTGGTATATGATTTATGTCTTTGGTTGATATTTGGTGAAATGGTCTTTAATGGTATCTTAGTTCTTCTACAAATTTATGTACCCTTGTATGATTTTTTGAAGTGTGTGTTTATTTGTTGTTAAATTTGAGTTTTACTAGTTATTAGGATTATTTTGGTATACTTTTTGTTGAATTTGGTTGAGAATTGGAAAAGAAAAAAAAATTTAAATTACAAAAATAAAAATAAAGAAAAGAAGAGCCAAAATCGTTACTGCTTAGAGTTTGAGGAGAAAAAAATTTTCTTTTTTTGCACTTTAATCCTCCAAGCCTTTTTTAGTTTTTAATTTGCCGCCAATGTTTTAAAGACAACCAAATTAGCCCTTAAAAGTTTAGATTTAATTGGATTGTGGGACTTTGTTTTAACCAATAATTGGTTTTGTTTGGTTGTTGGCCTATTTAATTCATGTCTATGTTCGGTTTATTTTAGTTTAATGGACTTTTGGATCTTGATTTTAGGTGGGTTTAAATAGCTATGATGAATATAGCCATAGTTTTGGGTTTTAGGTTTTTTGGGCTTGGGTTTAATTTAGCAGATATTTGTTAATAGGTTAGAATTTAGGCCAGAGTGTTTTCAAAAAGACCTTTTTTTTATATGGGCTTATTATGTAAGTTATTAATAGGTTATTTTCTTTTGGGCCTTGTTGAATGTTTTGTGTGTTGGGTATTTAATTACAATTTAGGCCTATTCATTTTTGGTTGCCCCACTTTTTTTCCTTAAATGGGTTAGTGGATTTTTATTTGGGCCCGTCAGTTTATTGGGTTTATTTTTAGGCCGAATTAATAAAGACAATTCTTTTAAGGCCCAATTCTTTTATGTTGGGTCATCAAATTTAATTTAGGCCCAAATTGATTAGACTTTATATAATTACATTTTTTGACCCCCGAACTTTTGGAGAATGACATTTTGGTTTCTTAATTTTCTGAAATTATATTTTGGCCCTCAAAACTTTCTACAATTACACTTTAGTCCCCAAAATTTTCTAAAAATTATAATTTGGTCCGCATAACTTTCTAAAATTAAAATTTTACCCCCAAAACTTTCTAAAATCGCTCATTTTAGTCCTTAGGTACTTTTGTAATTTCTAATTTTAGTTCCTAAAACTTTTCAAATTTCATTTATTGGCCCTTAAACTCTTTTTAAATTGTATATTGACCCCAAAAACCTTGTGAATTTTGCAATTAAGCTCCTAAAAGTTTTATTTGTTCTTAACTATGTTCCTTTTTCTTTGTAACTATTATCGTAGCATTATAATTTTGTTGTTTCTTGTAAACCAAATGTCTTTTATTTGTTTGGGAATGTTGCAGTTAAGTCCTTTAAGTTTATATTTGGTTCAATTAATTCCCTTTTCCCTTCAATTGTCCTTGATTAGCTATTTTTACGATACATTAGCATAATTTAGTGATTGAAATTTCTTTTGTTAGGTTAATAATAATATTTTTGTTAGTTTAATTTTACTGATACTTGTATATTGGTACGTTATTCCGTTTGTTCTTGTCTTGAGCTTAAAAATAGGATAGTTTTTTGTACATTTGGTACTTATAAGATATATCTAATTCCTTTTATGTGCTAAGTGTTTTATCTGATTTTTGTACTCAATTGTTTAATTGTTTTTCTTAATTTCCTCCATTATTATTATTTATTTTATTAGTATCATTATTTATTGTAACTTATCTCATTGTAAAAAAGTTTAAACCTAATGTAAATAAATAGGATTATGTACTATGTGTTTATTGCTTTCATTCAAATCTATATGGTAGAATATTATATTTATTAGTTTATCTGTTTTGTGTATGTATATGTTTATTAGTTTGTCTATTATATTTATTCTTTGTAAATATCTTTTGCTTATATTTTGCTACTAGTCTAATTCTACTATAAAAAATTTTCCTTCCTGTATTGGTCTAACGCTAGCACATTGAGTTCTCTCATTCCTCACGTTTCCTATGCATGTTTAACTATTTATTTTCTTTTGTTCTTATTTCTATCAAAACTAAATATAAATTTGGATTAATTTTAAGGAAACATTAATTAAATCACGCAACCGATTACTAACGGGGGTGAAAGGATGCCTAGGTTACCTATGGAGTAGTCTAGCCATACCCTTTCCTCAATAGGACTCCCAAACCTTTTTGTTTTTGTTTTCATAGATTGAGAGTTATCTAGTATAGAGTTTTCAACTTATTTTTACTTATTTTTTTCTATTTTTCTATTTTTCTTTTGCTTTTTTTTTTTTATTTTTTTTCCTTTTTGTGTTTCAAAATCATTTTCCTTAACCCTTAGGTTTGAGTTAATGTCCTAAAGCACTTCACACATCAGATGGCGACTCCATCGTTTATTTATTCATTTTTCATAAAAACTTATTCTAGATTATTTTGGGGTCTTCTATTGTCTCTTTTAAAAGACTCATTTTAAACCCTATTTTTTGCACTATTATTGTACTCATACATTTATTTTCTCTTTATTTGTATTATTTCATTTTTCCTTGCCAAAAAATGGGACGCGATAGCTTGGCAACTACACAGGGGATACTAGAGAGTTCAAGCACTCAATTTAATCATGTTTCCTGTATCTTAACTATTTGTTATATTGGGTTTGGATTCTTTTTCTAGCTTTTTCATATCTGTTTTTTGTATGTGTTTTGTTTATTCGATATTTGCTCACATAGTTACATGTTCGTTGGCTTTATTTTTTGTGAGTTTTATATTCTGTATCTCATGATATACATTCATTTGCATTATCCCCTTTGCGGGTGTCTCCCCGTGCTCCTTTTAGGATAAGATAGATCTGTCCAGACATGCAGCCATAGCGCGACACACACGTAATAGTGTTTGGGGGATCACTCGAACCACCAACTAGAGACTTTTGGAAGTGATGGAATGTTATTTTTGGGTCACCAAGTTTGAAGGTTTGAGAGCCTTAAACCTTGAATTTAGGATGCATTAGTGAGCCAACCTCATGAGCATGTAAATAGATATACTTGTTTATATGTTCTTTTACATTTAATTGTTCTACATTTAGCTCACTTATGTTGTATTCTCCAATTCCGTTATTGCATATTTTGATATTTTTAACACTTTCTTCTTGATAAATGTTGGGTAATTTAGATCCCTTAGCCGCTTTGGGGAACACATCATGTATCACTCATCTGCATAACCTAGTAGACGCCATCCCACTGCGCTTTTAGGATTCAACCCTCATTTAGACATGCAGGTACAAGATGTGGTGCGCCTATACCATTGTTGAACGGGTCAACTCGAACTACCAACTTGGAAGCCATATAATTGACGAATAATATTTTTTTGGGTCCCTCAGTTTGAAAGTTTGGGAACCATAAACCTGTCTGGAGTCTAGATTGCATTAGTTAATCCAAGATCATGCAACATATAGATTACCCATATGATAGTCTCTCGAACCCTATAAGACACTAGGTGCCAGAAAAGGATAATCCTTGTGTATACTTTTATTTTGACGACATTCTGATTTTTTGATTTTACTCTCTTTATTTATTGTTCTTTGCATCTCATGAATAGCCTTAGAATAAGAGCCTTTGGGCAAACTGCTCTTTTAGTAAACCATTTACGATTTCCCAAATTTTTGCATGTTTAAATTTCTATCTACTGCATCCGTCTGTCCCAAGAATCAAAATAACATCATAGTTTGATTACTGTAAATTCAAGAATCTAAAATGTTACCCCCTAGGGTTCCCTGTCATATTTGCACCTTGTAGATCAAGTTGTAATATGTTGCAAATGACGTAAATTTGTATAGTTTTTCTTGAAGAACTGTATCCTCTTTTCATGCTTATACCCCTATAGGATTTTGTTTGTAAATTAATTTTTTTGTATTGAAGTTAAGTTGCATTCTTGGGATATTGCATGTCACTTTAGGCTCGCCCCGTCTTTTAAAAGAGGCACCTAGGGTATGTTTCAATTTTTGCATTTTCTACTCACTTCAATAACTTGCATCATGCATGAGCCACAAGAGGGAAGCTATTTCGGATATCCCATGGTAGAAATAAGTCATCCCTTTTGTCTTGGGTACATAATTCAATAAGATATGCACCTATATATTTTTTGTATCATCTAAAAGGGTAGTGTACAAGGTAAGGACACAAATCAAGAATCTACTTGATCTTTAAATCAAGCCACATGAGGCACAAGTCAAGTACCAGTTTAATTTACTAGAATATGAGATTTTGATAATCATCATTTGTCCATCTTAACAAAGCCAGTAAAATCCCAAAGACGTCATTTGTTGATCTTAACAAAGCCAGTAAAATCCCAAAGCACGTGAACACTAAGTTCAAGATTTAAATCAAATGCGTGTGTACGTCTCCAAAAACAAATAATTGAGGCCAAAATTTGATTGCAACTTGCTTATAGACTAAGTGAATTGCTAAGTCATTCGGGGTGATCGAGCAATGGTCAAAACATTGATCCCATCAACACATGGTGGACTATCCAAACTACCCTGTCCATTTGAACAAAAGTCTCACAGACTCTATGCCCAATGGATAAGACACTGGTCAGCATAAGAAAATATGATGTACCTTAAGTCTTTTGAGTGAAATTCTCTTTACTGGTTCATGAGCCATTCAAATAATCCAATCCATTCGAACATAATTCTCTCAATGCTCTAAAATTACCCAATGACAAAGACACTGATTATCTTTTTACAAGTAAAAGTGATGTGTCTTCGAGTCGTTTGTTATCCTATTTTTGTGACTTACCAAATGTGTCCATCCCATCACAAACCTTTCTTTGAGGTATATTTATCTTTGATCCTTTCATTTCCCTTGTGTACCTCTTCATAAGTCATATAAATTGGTTGATCCATTCGAAGTTACTTCTATTTCCCAAAAGAGTCACTTGAAAATGAAACTATCACTCTCATTACCAGATAGAGATGACAGATCTAGAATTTTAAGGCTAAACACTAACAAGAGGATAGGGTGGGTCTACCAGGTATTGTATAGTACCTTTCCCGGAGGATTGCATTTTCATGCTAGGCCAATCCTTGGCATAAGAAGGGCTCCCCCATAGGGCTTGCATACCAATTTTCAATTCTATTTATTGACTCAATTTATTTTTCTTTATTTTTCTTTTGTTTCCCCTTTTGTTACATTCATTCAAGAGTTGTCACAAAAGAAAAAATGAGATTTTCTTGAGAAATTTTGATTGTATCTTACTATTGTAAAGTTTTCAAAGATTCCAAAAATACAAGGGTGTTACTCGATATGTCATGGATCCCCGCGATTCATACTAGGGCACATTCAGGACAACAGTTTTCACATGTATGGTGATAAAAATCAATATGAGGACAAAATCTAGTGCTCTTGCTATTGACTTGTAGTCCTGCAGTCACATTCATGCTTTGCAAAAAATAATGCTCCCTGAAAATTTTCCAATAAATACATTGTTTTGCATGAGTAGTCAATTCATTGTGCATGTGTTCAAGATATTTCATTTAAAAAATTTATGCATTTTTCGTCATTTGTACAGTTATATTTCATGATAGTGTAAATGTTTTTCTCACGTGCAAACCATGGATTGAGCCCTAAGAACAAGATCGAGCTAAAAGTCCCTCATCCATGATTTGCATGCAATTTTTGCTGATATATTCGACTATCTAAATTCATTACATGCCCTTTGAAATTTTTGACTTAGCCATTTTTTTATGAGAGAAAATCTACTACCCAAACACTGTTTAACCTTTTATAACCTACTAAACTTTACAGTTGGTAGATAAAGTTTGATCAATTACCTTACCGACAAGATCTCACATTAGGGCAATTCTTGTATGAGGGTGAAATTTTTCTAGTTTGACTCATGTCACATCTATTTGAAAGCAGAATATGTTCCTTGCTTTGATTGTTATGGGAATCTAGGATAAGGTTTTGAGCTTTTGGTTCTCTATCTAAACAAAATATAGCCTTGGTTTTCCCCTTTGAGCCTTCAGATATGACAATTTGATTTCAATAAAGTCCTCGATGACCACATCCCTACTCTAGGGAAACTTCAGATGACAGAATCAAGTAAGTCCCATTTTGGTTATACATTTCTTGCATTGGTTACCATGAGAGTTTTGAATATTTATCCCTTGCTTCCCCTTTGAGCCTCAAGAGCTGAATCTTTCATTTTACATGTGCTTATTGATCACACACCCTAAACTGGGGAAAGAATTTGAAGAGAATGTTGACATGAAAGTGACATTTCTTGTATAAAAGATCACAAGAGGTGAATTTAAAAAAAAAAATTAAAAAAAGATCGAAAAAAGAAGAAAGGAATTAAGAAATCAAGTGGTTCAACAAGCCAAATGCACCAAATGATGCGAAAGTGTGATTTTGAATGAAGTGATTCAACGTGACAAATGTACCAATAATGTGAAATTGTAATTTTGAAATCAAGTGGCAACGTGTTAAATGCATCAATAACATGCAAAGCATAGTGGTAATTCAAGTGCAGTCATTCATTTTCTGGGTCTTATGTGGAAAATGGGCACAGAGCAATGCTAGAATGCAGTCGAAGTGCAATGTTAGAATGTTTATGTTGCAAAAGTGGTTATGACACTCATTGTTATTTTTGGAAAGTTTTGAAACCCAACAATGAGACAAATTTTTGGAATCAATTAGTGATCAAAAGATGCACAATTCCCCGAGAAATTTTGTTTTAACTATCTCTTTCTAGCCACATTATAAGCCTACAAAGTCCATTACTGACTTTTCTTTCATGGAAATCAAAAGTAAGAATCAATCTTTTTGGGTCTAGCTTTTTCTAAGTGATCACAAGGATGTGTCCCATGATGTATAGTTTTAGCTATCTTTTCTAGCCACATTACGAGCTAATAAAATTCGTATGTAAAAAACTTTCTTATAGCAAATGGGGGTAGAGAACTACTTGCTTTCATCAAGATGTAGTTATAAGTCAACTAGAGTCAAATTGATCACAAGGCCAATACATTCCTAACATAGTCCTAAATGGTGAAATGTCAAAATGTGCTTTTCTCAGCTGCATTACTACCCTAGTTAAGTCTACTTCATTGGTCTATAAAGATTAATTGACAAGAAAGGACATCCATTTTTTCCAAACACCAACCTGGTAAAGATATGACTTAGCTAAATTTATCTTGTTCTAAAAGGCTCATGATGTGATTCCTATGACAAGTGTATTTTATGGATTTTTCAATATTTTTCATGTACAGTGAAAAGTTTTTTCCTTTATTAAAAAAAAAAAAATCCATTTGTTTGTTACGTTGCTTGGTTTATATCTTTTCATATTTTTTTTTTCTTCAAATAATCATAGAGATTTTCTTTTGGTAGTATCAATGGTGAACCATCTCAAGATTTTAAAGTTCATAAATGTTGACATTGGGGCAAATTTTGATACAAATGGCAAAATTGGGATCTATATTTTAAGTTTCCAGTCAAGAAAATTCAGTGGGAAGAAATTAGAAGTAAGATTTGAAAATTGGTGTAATTTTCTGAAATTGAGTATCAAATATTCAAAGATAAAATGGAGCAAATTTTATAAGATGTGCCAGTGAATATGTGGGATATACTTGAAAATCGAGTAATGCACCATTCAACTCTTTGCCACGAACTAGATATTTTGGTTAGCCTATAATGCTCTTATTATGATTTTGGAAAAAAAAAATACATTGCTTGTATTCCCACATCTTGTACATAGATACGGTTTATTGAAGAACGAGTAAAGAATCGCGTAAAGTCAGGTAACAAGATTTGATATTTCTTCAAGATGCCTAGTGTCAGATGTTTACTTCTTTTTATGTGGTAAGCAGTATATTGGTTTTTATTTCAGCTCACAAGTTGATTATCAAGTTTCAAGGTTTCAATTGATTTCATTTTCAAAACTTTGTTAAAATTTTAAAATCAATTTCAAATATATTTCTAAAACTCTAAACTTCTCTAGAATGTCAAAATTTCAAAAGAATATTTAGTTGCACTTTTTAAAACTTTTGATTTTGAAAATTTACCTCTTGAGTATCTAATTCTCCAACTTTATCATGGGATCTGCTCAACTTTACTGTAGCAAGACTCAAATTTCCTTGACTTCAATGTGGAAACTATACAATTTTACTAAGCCAAGAATCAAATCTCCCCGATTTTACTGTGGTTGAAATACTTCATGCCTGATTATGCCAAGGAAAATACTCGATTCTACCGTGGAAATGCAACTACCTGATTTACCGATATGACATTTCAATCCTCAATTATACTGAGAAAAGTGCCCATATATACAGTGGCAAATTTAGACTTCAAATTGTTTTAATTTCAAAATCATTTCAATTTAAGTCACTCAATTTGAATGTTTAAATTTTAGAGTTGTTTAAATTTCAAGTCATTTCAATTTCAAGTCAGCAGCTTAAGTATTTAAATTTTAGTCAGTTCAACAGTCTGGATATTTTCAAAATCGTGTCAATTTCATCTCAGCAGCCTATGCACTTAAGTTCCAAAATCATTTCAATTTCTATCCAGTAGTCTGGGCATTTAAATTTCAAATCATTTCAATGTTAGTTCAGCAGCCTGAACATTTATGATTTCAAAATCATTTCAATTTCAGTCCGGCAACCTGGAGATTTAAATTTCAAAATCATTTCAATTTCAGCTTAGCAGCCTAAGCATTTAAATTTCGGTCAGGTCAATTTTAGTCTAGTAGCCTGGGCATTTAAATTTCAAAATTATTTTGACTCAATTTCAACTCAGTAGCCTAAGCATTTAAGTTCCAAAGTCATTTCAATTTTAGTCCAGTAGGCTGGGCATTTAAATTTCAAAGCCACGTCAGTTTCAACTCAGCAGCTTGAGCATTTTTGTGAATTGTTCATCTGGATGACGATATCCCACGTCAATTTCAGTCCACTAGTTTGGGCATTTAAATTTTAAAGTTGTCAATCACAGTTTAGAAACCTGAACATTTAAATTTCTAAGTCGTTTCAATTTTAATTCAGCAGCCTGGACATTCAAGTTTCAGTTATTTCAGTTCAGCAACCTGAACATTGTAATTTCAGTTATTCCAATTTCAATTCAGAAACCTAAACATTTAAACAAACCATCTATCGGGAGGACAGTATCTCATATTGTCAATTTTAGTCCAGCAGTTTGTGCACTTAAGTTTAAAAGTCATTTCAATTTCGGTCCAACAGGCTGGGCATTTAAATTTCAAAATCATTTCAATTTTAGTTCAGCAGGTTGAGCATTTAAATGTTCAGTCAGGTTAATTTTAATCTAGTAGCCTAGGCATTTAAATTTCAAAATCATTTTATTATATTTCAACTCAGCAGCCTTGCATTTAAGTTCTAAAGTCATTTTAATTACAATCCAGCATCCTAGGCATTTAAATTTCAAAGTCATTTTAATGTCTGTTCAGCAGCCTGAACATTTAGATTTCAAGTTATCAATTTCATTCCAGCAGCCTAGGTATTTAAATTTCAAAATCATTTCAAGTTTAGTTTAGCAGCATGAACATTTAAATTATAGTCATTTCAATTTCAACTCAGTCACCCGAGTATTTTAAGTGAATCATCCATTGGGAGGACATCAATCTAGCAGCCTGGGCATTTAAATCATTTCAATTTCATTTTATCAACCTGAAAATTTAGATTCCAGTCATTTCAATTTCAACTCAGCAACCTATGCATTTAAGTGAATCGTCCATTGGGAGAATAGTATCCCAAGTTATCAATTTTAGTCCAGTATCCTGGGCATTTAAATCATTTCAATTTCTATTCAACAGTCTGAACATATAAATTTCAGTCATTTCAATTTCAACTCAGTAACTTGAGTATTTAAGTGAATCATCCGTCGACATGACATTATCCCAAGTTGTCAATTTCAGTCCAGCAGCTAGGGCATTTAAATTTTAAAATCATTTCAATTTCAGTTCATCAGCTTAAACATTTAAATTCCAGTCATTTCACTTTTAACTCAGCATTTTGAGTATTTATGTGCATTGTCCATCGAGAGGATAGTATCCCAAGTTGTTATCTCGTTCAGTTTAAATTTCAAAGCCCTTTCAAATTTCAAGTCAGCAGTTTGAGCATTTAAATTTCAAAGTTGTTTAATTTCTGTTCAACAATCATTTTAATACATATCGTAATTGCACAATCATTTAAGATTCAACATAGCCTAGGTAGTCGTTCCAAAACCTACCGTAGGTTGGGCAACACATAAGCCTTTCATTTTTCTTTCATCTCAATTGTAATCATTTTATTTTCCAGTTGTTCAATTTCATCTATCATTTCAATCCAAATGCTTTTAAGTATGAACAAAATTTGACCTGATTCCCAATGAGGTATAAGTGTAGGCAGCTCAATCAAAGCTCAGTCACCTTTTTGCTATTCAAATCATTTTATTCAATACTTGAAGATTTTTTTTATAATTATTAGCTTTTCATTGTAGTTTGAGTCTGAACTACAGTTGACTAGATTCCTAAAGTGAGATACGTAGGTAGCTCAATTAGAGTCTAGTCAATATTTTAGCACTTTCATAATATTTTAGTCCATGTCATGACTTTTGGTGTTATTGTCTATATCTCCTATTCTTGAAAAAAAAAATGAAATGACTCGGTCATTCAATGTTTGTTTTTACCTTTGTTTCTTGGGCTTAAATCTTTATGCATGTTCATTCTAACATTCGCATTCAAGAAACGTAGGAAAGTTCGTGTTATGTCTTTCTGTGCATGTATAATAGGCATCTGGTGCCTATACTCTAAGAAGTATGCCAAGTGATCAAATTCAAGAGTGCACTGTAAGCACACTTGTGATAAAAGCTGAAATTTGAAAGATTCAAGTAAACATCTGACGAAAAATTGTTGCAGCTCTCAAAGTTGAAGCAAGAAGGCAAGATATTCGAAAAGATGCAAGGATGCAAAAATGGCTAAGTCAAAAGCAAGGAAGCATAGCATAGGCTTTCTTTGTATTTCATTTATATAACAGATAGAATAGAAAACAACAACGGTGGTGGCAATGGCAACGACAACGGTAGAATTCTCTACAAGTGGCAACAAGTCTTTCTCATTTCCCAACCTTCCTCTTTCTTACCTCAAAACCTTTGATTCACCTAATCAGCTCAATAATATTTGTCTTTATCCAATAATGTCAATGTGTAGTTGGTTTTTGGTGAGTTTGGTCAAAATTCAATATTTTACAATCTTTGTCTAGAACCTCTTTGAGCTTCCGACAAAGAAGGGCAAGGTGTAGATACCTAATTTTGATGTACTTTTTACTGTTAAATGACAATGTAGGGCAAATTTTCACATTTTTTGCATTTTTTAAGATAAAGTCCCAATTTCACAAAAATTCACATTTTTCGATAAAAAAAATCAGTTTTTGAAAAGAAAAGGCAAAATGGTCCTTTTACACTTAAGTATCATTTTATAATTTTTAAGGTTCGTAAATTCAATTTCACATTTTTTAAACATTTTAGTAAATTTTGATAACTTTTAGAATCCGTTTTGGGACAATTTTCAAAGCTAAATATTTTTTGGTCTCGAACGAACACTTTTCGAAAGTAGCATTTTAGGTGTCAATTCGAATAAAAATTTATGCTTTGTGATCCTTATGTTTTTTCGATGATTATTATAATATTTTGATAAATTCAAAATTTTTCTCGTTTTGCAAGAAACTAGTACAAATTCATTGTTGGATAAGAACCGAGCCTGTGTTTACCAATTTTGAACCCCAAAAATGTCAATTCACCTTTTTTACTCTCACACTCAACCACCACTCCCCATCAAATCACTCCCATGGCATGATCATTGACCCATACCCCCTTGTACCACTCTTAGAATCCTTCCCCCTAATCAATCACCTAACACCCTACCCGTAATAACAAAAACAACCAACCCCCTTGCAATTCCCACGGCCAAGAATCACTAGCCCTTCCCCCATTCAATTCAGTTTTCTCTTATTACTACTTCTACTCCTCACTACTCTTTTCTTAATACTACACCTAGTACTATTACTGCTTATTTTTCTTACTACTACTACAACTTACTTTCATTATTATGACTACCATATTCACACACATACACGTATCACACAAACACCCACTTCACATTACACATACCAACACACACATATCACACACAAACACACGTGCCAACACACACAAACACACACTTCATACACAGAACATATTGGAGAATGGAGGATTCATATTTGGATTGAATATTTGTCACCACTTTAACTTTATTTTTACATGAGGCAATTGTAATTTTCATTTTTGTTGTACTATTTTGTTTTAAAATATTATGAATTGTACTTTATATAAATTTTTACCTTGATATTGATTATCATATTTAGTGTTGTTTTTTATGAACTTTTGGTATATTTATGATATGCTCTGAGGAATATTTTGGTATATGATTTATGTCTTTGGTTGATATTTGGTGAAATGGGTCTTTAATGGTACTTGGTTCTTCTACAAATTTATATACCCTTATATGATTTTTTGTTTATTTGTTGTTAAATTTGAGTTTTGTTATAAAATTAAGTTAAGATTATTAAGGTTGGCTACAAATTTAACTAAAGTAAGAAATTTATAAGTGTAGACAAGAGAAAAGTAGATAGAGAAATAATAGAAAATTTTCGAATACTCTATATTATTAACTTTCATAAGCCTTACAAATGAGGTACTAAGACCCCCCCTATTTATAAGGTTACAACATAAGAGATTCGTGAATAAACAGTTAATATGACACATAAATCACGAGAATCAATAAGCCTTCACATAATTCAAGGGGACGAATATCACATTAACCAATGTGCTTGGGAAGACGAATGGACATCCATTTTTGTAGAATTCATTACACTCCCCCTTAGATGTCCATGCCTCAAAGAATTACTGTCTCGCTAAAAATCTTTACCAGGAAAAACTCAATGGGAAAAAACCATGGTAGAGGAAAAAAAAGTACAGTGCATATTCAATATTTATAGTACACTTTTGCATGTTGTCTCATTAAAAACCTTGCCAGGAAAATCCATTGGGACAAAACCATGGCCAAGAGAAAAAGGGTACAGCGTGTACTTTTACTCCCCATCATGAAACTATCACTTGATATCCTTGAGACGATGCATCCCAATTTTACAAACTAACTTCATCAAATGTTATTGTTGGTAGCACCTTTGAATAAATCTGCTAGATCATCATATGAGTGAATTGGATATCAATTTCATCATTCTTCTGGAGATCATAAGGGAAAAAAAATTTCGGAGAAATATGCTTTATGTTGTCTCCTTTAATATAGCTTCAGCGTTGTTTTCATATAATATCATTAGTTAAAATTTCACTTCTAATATTAAACCGCATATCTTCTGGATATGTTGGGTTAATGACCTTAACTAAACATATTCATTATTTATTTTATGTATTGCAATCATTTCAGTAATGATTGCAGGAAGTAGTGACTAAATTTTATTTCCATGATATAACAATTTCTTCATATATAAATTTCTCGTTTGAGATCGAGCATTATATTGGTTCAAATAAATATCCAACATCTACATTGCCTTGATTTGGATTTATTTCATTAAAATAGACTCATATCAATAATGTCTTGTAGATATTGGAGTGTATATGCATAATTATCATTCCAATATCTTCGTATCGGAGAAAAACTAGATCTTTCTAAAGAATTACATGTTAGCACTGAGATGTAGTATTTCAGGACCGATAAGTTCTTCACCATTCTCACGAGGATAAAAAATTATTGTTCTAGACATCAAGCAATCTTATAACCATTGGCATACTCAATGGATGTATTTTTATCCATATAGAATGGTTAGTCTAAAAATTTCGCTCGATAAATGCTTGAACTATAGACGTTTGCATAGATTGTTTACATCAATTCATTATCTTTTGAATCTTTTCAAGAGTTTTAATGAAGCTCTTCAAGAGTTCTAATGAAATTCTTCAAGAGTTCAAATAATATTTATATCATCAACATATATAGCAGTTATCACAATTTCTGATCTTGAACCTTTTGTGAAATTGCATAAGCAAATTAGGTCATTTTTTATAACTCTTATTCAAGAGATACTCATTGAGGTGATTATATCACATTCGTCAAGATTGCTTTAATCTAATCCATACGAGGATTTTCATATTCTCATTGAATAATGTTCCCGGGAAACTTTTAAATGCTTCAGGCATATTAAATCCTTCAAAAATTTTCATATAGATATTGATATCAAATGAACCCTACAAAATATGTTCAATATCCATTAGATGCATTTCAATATTTCATGAACTGCCATACAAATTAGAAATATAAAGATGATCGCATCCACCACCATGGAGAATATATCTCTTTATAATTAATGCCGAATCTTTGCGAAAACTTTGCTCAACAAGATGTGCTACATATAGCACAGTTTCATTTTTCTCATTTCTTTTTCACACGAATATATATTTGTACTCATCCGACTCTACACCTTTAGGAATTTGGACTACAGTCCAAAGTCTTCACGTCTTGAATGTGAATTTTCTTATATTACATCTTTTAATAATTTATATGTCGATGTTCTTTCACAACTTTATATTCAAGATCCTTGTTTTCTGTTAAAAACATCACCTGATATTATAAACAATAATATATTGTCAACAACAATATCTTTTCGGTTCCACCTTTTTTAGTAATGAAATAACTTCTACAGATTTCTTTATTTTCATTAGATTCAGGTACCTGATCTACTTCTAGAGTTTTATAATTACTTATGCCAAGGGTTTCTTCACGAGCACCCGTCTCCATTGTATGACCATCTCAAATATTTGTCTCTTTCGTCTAACGAGGATTCTTATAAATATTTGGAACATATTGGTCAACCACACTTTATGCGTAGTTAACTTTCATTTGCATTAATGGGCTGTCCTGCTGGGACACCAATTGGAGCATTTTAGCTAGTATATGAGATTTCGCTCATTTTAGATCAGTAGTGAATATGACAATTGATTCACAATATTTTGTAAATGAATTATTTTTTTGAACTTCTAGTTCACGAGGATCAAAATGTTTTAATTCATTTCATTCAATTTTCTATCCAACTACTTATCTTCTTCCCCTGATATTGAGAAAATATTTTCATCATAATTGACAAATCTTGCCATAATGAAGTCCTCTTTTAATATTTCAAGATATATTTTAATCATATAGGGAGTCTCATATCTAACAAATATTCCCAACTTTCTTTATGACCTATATTTGTGTGTTGTGGTGGAACAACTAAAACATATACCGCACAATTAAAAATTCTCAAATAGAAAAGTAGGCTCCTAACTAAAAGCCAATTTTAATGGAGAGAATTTAAGTATAAGAATATTTTGTTGACCTGATGCATATAAATGCTGATGCATGCAGCATAACATGTTTTAATACATAAGAAGACAATCTGTTCTCATAAGCAATGATCTAGCTATTGATTGGAGGCATTTGATTAACAATTATTTTAGACCATTTAGGGTATAAACATATGTTTCAGGATATTCAATAGATATCATCAAATGCCTAAATTCACCAGTATCATCAAGACAAATTTTCTTGATTGTATAATCTAAAAATCGTGCTCATAATCAATCAAATTATTTGAGCTAACAAACTTACAAACTCTAAGTTGTGAGTCGATAACAAGTACACATGTGACCATCTAGTAGGTGCATCTATCAAAATCATAAAATATTTAAGTGGTACATATGAAAGGCGAGTGGGCCCATATATCTCACCCTTATTTCATTCTAGAAATATAAGAGATTCAATCCCTATTTTAATTGGTGATTATTTTAATAATTAATTTTCCTTGAGAAAGGCAGCATAAGAGAATTTATATTGAATTGAAGAATCTTCTGGTTCTCCAATGGATATCCATGTGAATTTTTAATAATTTTTACGCATCATAATTGTCCCAAAATGGTCTAAGCGGTCATTGCCAAATAATAAAAGTATTTGAATCAGTAAATTTCAGGTTTACTATAGCCTGTGCTTTAATTGTACTAATATATGTATAGTACAAACAAAAAGGAAACACATGCAATTTTTTCATAACATATTTTTTTCCTTATGTTACATAAATACTCAATAATTTCCTTATTTAAAGTTTCAAAATGATATCCTTTTCGGAAGATATCTTCAAACCTTTATAAATTTTTTTGAGACTTAGTAGAAAACAATGTAATATTTTTATCCAATTTTGTTCCTTCAGGGAAACTCTTTCAATTAATTTTTGTACTACCATTTATGGTGTTTATATTTATTTCTCCCAACTTCAGGTGGGAAAAATATTTCTTACATTTGAGTATCATATATATATCCTCATATCTCAAATACATTTACTAAAATGTATATTCATACATTTCTCTTTAAACAAAAAGTAATATAAACTAACAAATTGATGCAAAAGAACAAGACACATAAGAACTATGATGAAAACATGCTAAATAAAATATCATGACATTTTCTTTCTTAGATCCTTTCACCGTCAACCAAACAATAAATACTTCATTCGATGAAGAAACCAATAGTACAATCACCATAGTCAAAATCATTTTAAACAAGATTTATTTCTATGACTTTCTTTTTGCCTTTCAATGATACTTGATAAAATTCAAAAAGGCTATTTAACGTACGACAGGTATGTAACCGAAGGTCTTTCACGTCATAAGATAACGTTTATTTTTCATATCATTCTAGTCTATGACTATTATATTTCTGTTTTACCTTTTCACTATTCTACCATTTCTGATGGTGAGATGTAATATTATAATCAAAGTAGTACTTACTGATAACCATGATGAATATGTTGGTTTTGACCATCACCATGTCCATAAGTACTATTTCAACTTGAAAATTGTCACATTCACTTCAGAGAATAATTACTCATTACTTCATTCAATCACAAGAAGACAACAGAGTTGGAATATTTCCTAAAACTCTTTGCCGGTATTGCTTCTTCAGGAGAATCTTTGAGGCAAGAAAAATAGAGAATATTTTCTCTAATATGTTTTCATTAATGATATGTATAATTTCTCTATAAATCTGCTGGATCTTTTAAATAGGAAAATTTTGAATCCTTTAGGGATATAATGACATAAATCATAGATTTTGTTTAACTTGCTTGGATAGAGTATTTTGCCTTTTCTGATTATGTCTTTAGGACACATGGAATTAGAATGGATTTCAACATCCAAAATCCAATATAGATAGTTCTTACTCAATATTTCAAGGTGCGTCAATTCAAGCTCGATATGATTTGAAATGATCCAAACAATAATCAACATATATTCGAATGATATTATGTTAATACAATTGAAAGTATAAAAACAAATGATAATAATAGAGAATACCCAAAAAAGTTTAAATCGTACCTTGGCTGTGATAATTAAAGTTCTACTTATTTTCGTTGTGTTAAAAGTTCTATGTACCTTTGTTGTGTTGATCTAAAATTCAACCTCAATTAATCAGAGTCTCGTGCTGATAACGTGTTATAAAATTAAGTCAAGATTATTAAACTTGACTACAAAACTAACTAGAGTAATAAATTAAGTGTAGACAAGACAAAAGTAGATAGATAAATAATAGGAAATTCTCCAATACTCTATATTATTAACTTTCATGAGCCTTACAAAAGATTTACAAATGAGGTACCAAGACCCCCTATTTATAGGGTTACAAGATAGGAGATTTATGAATAAACACTTAATATGATACACGAATTACGAGGATCAATAAGCCTTCACATAATTCAAAGGGATGAATATCACATTAACCAGTGTGCTTAGGAAGACGAATGGACATCCACCTTTATAGAATTCATAAGAAGTTTTACTAGTTATTAGGATTATTTAATTTTTGTTGAATAGTATTGGTTGAGAATTGGAAAATTAAAAAAAAATTAAATTAAAAAAATAAAAATAAAGAAAAGAAGAGCCAAAATCGTTATTGCTTAGGGTTTGAGGAGAAACAAATTTTCCTTTTTGCACTTTAACCCTCCAAACTTTTTTTAGTTTTTAATTTGTCCCCAACGTTTTAAAGACAACCAAATTAGCCCTTAAAAGTTTAGATTTAATTGGGTTGTGGACCTTTTATTTTAAGTAATTGGTTTTGTTTGGTTGTTTGGCCTATTTAATTCATGTCTCTGTTCAGTTTATTTTAGTTTAATGGGCTTTTGAATCTTGATTTTAGGTGGGTTTCTATGATGAATATAGCCACAGTTTTAGGTTTTGGGTTTTTTGGGCTTAGGTTTAATTTAGTAAATATTAGTTAATGGTTAGAGTTTAGGCCATAGTCTTTTGGACCCTTTATTTTCGGATGGATGGGTTCATTATGTATTACATTAATGCTTTTGGACCTTGTTTAATGCATTATGTTCTTGGGTTGTTTCATTTCACATTGGACCATTCATTTTCAGTTGGCCCAAATTGTTTTCCTTAAATGGGTTAGTAGATTTTTATTTGGACCTTTTAGTTTGTTGAGTCATTTTTGGGGCCGAATTAATAAAAGACTTGTAATACATTTTATGCTCAATTCTTTTGTGTTGGATCATCAAATTCAGTTTAGGCCCATATTGATTAACCCTAAACTTTTTGATAATGACATTTTGGTCTCTTAATTTTTTGAAATTATATTTCGTCCTCAAAGCATTCTGCAATTGCATTTTAGTCTCTAAAAATTTCTAAAATTGTAATTTGGTCCCCAAAATTTTCTAACATTGCATTTTTGCCCTAAACCTTTTGAATTTGCTCATTTTAGTCCCAAATATTTTTTTAATTTATTTTTGGCACCTAAACTTTCTCAAATTGTATTTTTTGGCCCTTAAACTCTTTTTAAATTGTATTTTGACGCAAAAACTTTGTAAATTTTGCAATTAAGACTCTCCTAAATGTTTAATTTGTTCCTAATTGTGTTCCTTTTTCTTTGTAACTGTTATCATAGTATTATAATTTTGTTATTTCTTATATTTTTGTCTTTTATTTGTTTAGGAATGTTACTGTTAAGTCCTTTAAGTTTGTATTTGGTTCTATTAAGTCCCTTTCCTTTTCAATTGTCCTTGATTAGCTAATTTTACTGTACATTAGCATAATTTAGTGTTTGAAATAGCTTTTGTTAGGTTAATAATAATATTTTTGTTAGTTTAATTTTACTGATACTTGTCTATTGGTACATTAATCTGCTTGTTCATGTTTTTAGCTTAAAAATAAGATAATTTTTGTACTTTTGGCACTTTATAAGATATATCTAAATCCTTTTTGTGCCAAGTGTTTTATTTGATTTTTATGCTAATTGTTTAATTGTTTTTCTTAATTTTCTCCATTATTATTATTTATTTTATCAATATCATTATTTATTGTAATTTATCTCATTGTAAAAAGGCTTAAGCAAACCTATTATAAATAGATATGATTATGTGTTATGTATTTATTATTTTCATTAGTATCTATATGCTAGAATATCATATTTTATTTGTTTATGTGCTTTGTGTATTTATATGTTTATTAGCTTGTCTAGTATACTTATTATTTGTAAATATCTTTTGCTTATATTTTGTACTGGTCTAATTCTGGTATAAAAATTTCCTCTCTTGTGTTGGTCCAACACTAGCACATTGAGTTCTCTAATTCCCCATGTTGTCTATACATGTTTTACTGTTTATTTGCTTTAATTTTTTTTTCTATCTAAACTTAATATAAATTTGGGTTAATTTTAAGGAAATATGAATTAAATCATGCAACCGGTTATTACCGGGAATGAAAGGATGTCTAGGTTACCCGTAGAGTAGTCTAGCCTTTCCTTTCCTCAATAGAACTCTCGAACATTTTTCTTTTGTTTTCGGACACTAGGAGTCATCTAGTATAGAGATTTCAACTTATTTTTATTTTTTTTTCTATTTTTTTTTTACTTTTTACATTTTTTTCCCTTTTGTGTTTCAAAATCATGTTCCTTAATCCATAAGAATTTTCCTTTTCCTTAGGTTTGAGTTAGTGTCTCGATGTATTTCACACACTGGGTGTCTATTATTTATATATTTATTTATCTAAAAACTCTATTCTAAATTATTTTGCAGTCTTTTAACGTCACTTTTAAAAGTCCCATTTTAGACCCTATTTTTTGTATTATTATTATACTCATCTATTTATTTTCTCTTTATTCGTCTTATTTCATTTCCTTGTCGAAAAATGGGGTGCGACATTATTTCTACCTTTTTATGGTTGCTTAGAGATAATTGTTTATCTCATTGTTAGAAAAACATTCAAAAGTGTTGCATCTCTATTTCTTGTTTGATAAGGAATTAACACTTAATATTTTTTATAAGTTTCCAAATTAGAAGTGAAGAATTTGAATTTTAATGTTTAGAAAATATAATGAAAAGTACAAACGTTAATTTCTCATAGTTTCTTAATTATGAAGTATTGATAATGAACAAATACTACTTAATTGATTACATTTGAATAGTGTAACATAAGAAAGGAGTAATTACGGAAATGATCAAAACATGATTAGCAATTCAAGTAATTTTTATCCTTGTGAGTGAAAACCTTGAAATCACAATGTGTATCTTAAATATGGTTTATTTTAATGTTGTTTAAATGCCATTTAGATCTTGGAATGAATGGAAACCATATTTATACATATGGATATCTTCAGTTAAAGTGAGGGTAAATACATATCCCACACATAAAGAAATTGATACCAATGTTATTAAGTCCGAAGAATTTAGATTTCCTCGCATATTTCAAGAATTGTAAAAACTAGATACTTATGGTTCTTGAAGAACATAAAGTAAGTGAGAGTGATTTAAGTAAATGGAGTATGAAAAGAGTAAGGGATCCGCTTTTGGTACCTTTACATATGGTAAATTGATAGTTTTTTCTCAAAATAATTTTTCAAGTTATTTTGGCATACTAAGCAATCAATTGAATAGCTCCTTATGAAGTAATCATATCAAAATGAATCCACATTAGTAGTAATCATTGGTCTTGTTATCTTTGAAACAGTAGGAGTGAAAAGTTCTCAAGAGTGACATGATTTCTATAGTATGTTACATACCTACAAAAATCTAACTATAAGATTGGACATAAAGATTATCAAGCTATTTTTTCACAAGGCCAAGGTAGAAAAAATCCACATTTTGATATGACGTCATACAAGAAAGACATTGATTACCCCTAAATCTTTGTTAAGTTTAAGAGATTTTTATATGGCAGTAATAACTCATTGTGATTGACAATATATTAGTGTGAAACATAAATTAGAGGTATACAAGTGTGTAGGGGTGTAAATGAGTCGAATCGAGCACGAATAGTGCCTTACTCGAGCTCGAGCTTGAAAAATTTGACATAGTTCGAGCTTGATTCGATCTCACTCGAAAATAAGTAAAACGAGCTTGAACTCGAGCAGTTTGACTTTCATCTTCATAGGTAAAAGATGTAATTTTTCTAAAAGGTATGGATATTTTAGTAATTTTACATATAATAAATAAATTAAAAATTTATATATATATAATTCTCGAAAAATTCGACGAGCACTCGAGCATATTATACATATGCTCGAGATAGAATCGTCAAGAGTTTCGAACTCGAGTCGAGTTTTTGACCGAGCTACTCGCAAGCATTTCGGTTCATTTACAACCCTACATGTGTGTTTGGTGAATTGTTGATTAGGTTTTTGTAAATAATGAACAAGTAATAAAAGAAAGGTTTAATTATCCTAATCAACTCCCATACACTCGCAAGTATACGAGGTGAGTTTGTATATAGGATGAGTAAAGATCGTTCCCACGAGGACTATCGGAACACGTACTAGGTTCACAAGCCTATTTACTAATTAGACAAAATAATCAATAGTTTTTTGACTAAACATAAATTAAATTTAATCACGAGAAATTAAAATAAAGGTAAGAATGTAAAATACTAACTTGATTCCTATGGAAAGTAATTAAATAAAATTGATTGAAAACCTAAAATCAATCTACTCTACTTGCAAGAATTTAATCAAGAACAAGAATTTAAATTAATCTACTCCTACAAAAGCAATTAAAATGACAAAATAAAAACCCTAACTACTCATCTACGGAAGCAATCAAGAATCTAAATGCAATAAGACAAGAATGATAATTAAAGAACAAGAAAGCAATGAAATCAAAAATTAAATTGCATAAAAATAAGTCAAAAAAAGTAATAGCAGCAAAAACCAATGTTGATGATCGTCGAATTTTGATTTCTTAACAAGAGAACAAAATACTAGATTAAACACTCAAGAAAATCTACCCTACAACTAAACTATTATGCTAAATATTGAAAACTAAAAACTAATGATGGTTGATGATGGACTTTTGTTTCCTCCCCTTCTCTTGGTGTATTTATAGGTAAAAATAGGGTTTCGGGGCTTTGGGGTTTTGGGATGATAAGTACACGAATTCTCACACGTAAAAGGGCTCACGGGAGGACTTTTCTTGCAAAATAAACAAACTTATAAGACCTATCTAATGATGCGTGCTTGGGCACTGGATATTGGTCACGCCTGGGCGCTACTTTTAGAACCAAAGATGTAGCTACTGGTCTTCGCACCTAAGCGTTGCAATTTGGTCATGCCTGACAACACTTGTTCCAATTTTCTCCTCAATTTTGACCATTATTCAGGCCAAAGTTGCTAAAAACTCAGAACATAAAAGTTTTAACTCTATGTCTTAACTTTCAAAAACATCTTAAATCACCCCAATTGGAGTTCAGACAAGAAAGTTATGCTCAATATATCAAGCTATGTCCAATTTGCTTCTTACCGGTGCACATAAATTCCAATTTTGTAATTTTCCTCTAATTTTGTGATCAATTACAACTCTTTCTTCACTCAAACCATACAAAACTCAAGATAAACCATTTTAGCACATAATTACTCAATTCTTGCTTATACATCACTAAAAACGACGGTAAACATTATATAAAATATATGATATTTATGGACTTACCAATGTGTCAACTTAAATGTTTGTATTTGAAAAGAATATAATCTATTAGTTGCAAGATTGAAAAACATATCCAGATTTAATAAACATCCCACAAATAGTATTATTAGTTTTGTTCCTTTATTTTGATCTTTCAGAAGAATATCATCAACAAAATAAATATACGTCAAAGTTAGTAGGAGAAATTTATATTTAGTCCATATGAAAATTTTCTTGCAACAAATATATTGGTAATGCAATTTCTTACATAGAACTATTAAATGAAGGATATTGGTAAATCCTCATATATGGTTGGTATTCACAAAGATAGAATATGAATTCATTTGGATTATCTCATAAGCTTTCATAAAAGAGATCTTGAACAAAAGTATTACTTATTTTGCAAACCATTTTTCTTGGAGTGACCAAATCATATATGTTCGTATTATATATTGGAATTGGATATGATTTGCGAAAATGTAATGATTTGCTATGAAACTATATCATAGACACTTTTTCATATGGTTTAAAGTTTAGTAGATATTACTATTTGGCCATTAACCTTTTATCTCGATCTCAATATTCTTCATTAACAATATTAAGATAGATGGGAGTTGAGACATGTAAATTGACATAAGGATTTTAATAATCAAAGATAATTATTAGAAGTAAAGGTAGCTATTGAGTACATAAGTAATGAGTTATGATTGTTGATCATATAACTAAAATTGCCAGTTAAGTTGTTCATGATCATATAACTTATAGGAGACTCATTAGCTCATTCTAAATTTTGCAATTATTCCACAATATTTTTCGATTGGGCATAGGTTAGAAGACTCTTACTCTAAATATATATTTTATTATTATTATTGTTTAGTTTTTATAGTTGGGCACACTTTTGTGAGACACAAATACATGGATTCAGCTTACTTAAAGAATTATAGTTGGAGACAATATTGATTTACGTTTCTACTGCCTAATGCCTATATAGTGTGTATTATTTTATTTATATTAATATCATTGAAATTGTCCCAATCCTGAAATTTATGTTTCAAATCTTATTCATCAAGGTATAGACACCCATGTTGCAAAAAAATCTCATTAGTTGTCCGATACGAGAAAGGAAAAAAGACCAATTTGGTCCCTTATCTTCAGGGTATCGATCAATTTGATCTCTTATTTATCAAAATAATCAATTTGGTCTATTCGCTGAATGGTTAAAGCGCCCAACTCATAATTGGCCTCTTTTTTCCGATCCGTTTCCTCCACCACCGCGAACCCCAGTTAGATTCAGGGATGCTACACCTTTTAGTTATTGGGAATTGTTTTTGATCCTATCTGTAGGAATCAATAGAAAAGGCAAATCCCTTATGATACACCAGATCCCCGGCGAAGAAGCAATGACGGTATCTGGGGAATAAGCATCGGCTAGCTCTGTGCCAGCAGCCGCGGTAAGACAGAGGATCGAAAAATAAGTAATTTCATATCTATCTATATGAAGAAGAATCGTATCATGAAATGAAATGCAATTATCTCCAAGAACAAAAATGTCTGTTATGCTAAATATCTTTAGTTTGAACCTTCCATCCCATCCATTTTTCCATTCAGAAAAGGACATAATTTTGACCTTGTTTGTTTCCCGCATTTATCCCTTCTATTACCCGATTACTTCTGTGCAAAAGTTAACTAATTTAAGACTTATGACAAAAATTGTGGACAAACTAGTGGAGCTATTGATGACATATCTATTTCAGGTTAATGGTCACCTGATTATCATGTGGTTTGATCGATTAGTTTGTTCATCATTTCCATCACAGGCCTTAGATTAGTTCATTTAAAAAAAATAAGAGATCAAATTAATCTGTTGTAATAGATAAGAGACTAATTAATCAATATCCAAAAAATAAGAAACAGACATGATTTTTTTCCCTCCAAGAAAATACATCTTCTCGCCTGATGAGGCAAATGAATTCAACAAAACTTTGGAAGCAAAAAAGGACAATTCCTAGATAAATGAATAAATATGTTGTGCACCCAATCATGTCCAATACATCTACTACTTGTCTTCTTCTTGATGAGTCGAATGGTGACACCATATCTTCAAATTCAATAAAATTTTACTACTCAAGCGACTATGATATTGTAAAAGTTATGGTTTCAATCAAATCTCTTGAAGAGAACAAAGAAAGTGTCAATCAAGGAGGCATCAATAAGATTGCAAGTTTTCCCAAATACAAACACATGTATCAATCAAAGAATGAAATACTTCCACATAATTGAAGAAGTGTGCACAGTAATATGAGTTTAAACTGTCAAGATGAATCCTTGACAAGAGTTAAAATTGTTTGCATATACTCAATCTCAAACGAAAAAATTCCTTGATATGAATCTAAACTATCTATATATACCTCTTAGCATGAGAATAAACAGTTTGAATATTTTAAATTGAAGATTCATTGACACAAGAATAAATTATCTATATATTTCAAATGAGGACTTCTTGATATGAAATTAAACTTTATACATAGCCTTATCAAATCCGAGAGTTCTTGACACAAGAATACGAAATTAAACTTTATAAATATATCAAATCCGAGATTCCTTGACACGAGAATAAACTATCTTCATATCATGAATCCAAAACTCCATTATGCAAGACTAAAAACGTCAAGGAAACCTGATTGAAAGCTTCTTAGGACGAGTGGAAATTATCTTACATGTTTAACTAAACTACATTTGGATCAATCTCTGAAAAGGTTACGTTGGTAGCTTGGAAGCTAATTCTAACTCAGTCTTGTCATATCAAAAAATATTTTATTGTCAGATTTATTTGGACAACATTTCTTCAAATGGACATAAAAGTTCAAGTTTCGTAAATCATTTACTTTCATGCTCAAATTTTGCGATTCTAAGCTGTCTAAAGGGGTGCTTGTAGATAAAAGACATTCTTGGCCAAATGAAATTTTTACAATAATATTGTAGAATACTTTTCTAATTAAATTGTACTATATCATAAGGATGTATAAATTAATATAAAATCTCTTTGTTTAAAATATTAATTAAGGGATTAATTATAGGTAATCAAATCACTTATATAGAAATAAAAAATAAATAAAAATTGGTTGAAACTCTAGTTCGAAAGTTATGAAAATAACTCTCTTAGGGAAAGTTGTTGCACTGCAAACCTAAAATTTTACTAATTCAAAATAAAATACCAACTTAGAGACATAGATGCGAACACCACTTATAAGAAATATGTTACACCAACTTAGGAGTCTATATAATTCTCATAAGTTCAGAATAAGAACATATTCAAGAAAATATAAATTCCATTCAACATCAAGAAGTCAACCCAAATACAATTCTTACTATCATTCACGAAAATCACTCTTTACAAAAAAAAAGAAAAAAAGAAAAAAAGGAAAATCACTGTTAAAAAGTTGTTTGAAAAATAACATCAACTCATGTTGCAAGTCTAGATAAACTTATACCAACAAAATTTTAACTAAGGATATTTATCCAAAGATAAAAGTATTTTAGTTTTCCCCCTTTAGACTATCATCTACCGAACTAAATAAAGTCATCACTTTTTACTTAATTAGTTAGTAATTTGGTGCCTCAAATGTCTGAAGTATAATGAATTGTAACTTTATTTACAAGATAAAAAACAAAAAAGAATTGCAACTTTGAACATTTCAAGTAGCCCTGGACTGTTTTCGAGCATTCTTCTTGGTTGAACTCGGATTGTCTAATCTTGTAGTTTTCAATAGTCAATACCAATATTCAATCAACATCTAGGTGGTTCGGACATCTAAACCTTTTCATACATGGTCTTATATACAGAGGTTCTACCTAGAGGTGGCAGTGGACCGGGCCAACCCGCCTGGCTCGGGAGTTACTGTAGCAACCCGGGCTAGGCCCTGGACCAGGGCCTGGGCCATGAAGGCCCAGCCAGGCATGGTCATTGGCCCGTGACTGGCCCGCGGTCAACCTGTTGGCCGTCAATGGGCCGACCATTGAATTTAAAAAAAAAAAAATGCAATTAATGACAGTTTTACCCCCCCGGGGGTAACCCCCAACATCTATAAAACGGCTAGTTTTTGGGGGTAATGTTGGAATTTTTTTCTATAAATACCACACAAGTTTTCCAACAAATCACACAACAATTTCTCTCTACTTTCTCTTATTTCTTCTTTCTACTCTCTAATTCTATCTCGAAGTGCTATTATAATTTCTTTCATACTACTTAAATTATAATATATAATATTTTAGAAATTTAAAATTATCTTAAGTTGAGAGCTCAATTGAAGATTTGGATATTTATCCAAAATTCAAGTAGTGAAGTGCTCAAGTGGAGTTCAAGTACTCAAGTGTATAAATTGAAATTCAACATTTCAATTTCCAAGTTGGTTTTTCATACTTTTTAATTTATTAATTATCTTTACCAACTCTCTTATTTTTTTTCTTTATTATTGTTTTGTTATATTCTTTTATTTGAAAATTTAGTAGCTTGCATCTTTAGTTTTCATATTACCACTTTATTTGTTTCTCTATTTAAAAAAATTTTCTATTACTGTTAAAGAAAATGGAATAAGGATCACAAGCACCCCACATTCTACTAGATGGTCCTACAATATTTGTTGATTTAAATGATATACAAAATGAACAAGCACCTAGTAAACAACCCACTACTACTAAAACGAAAAGTCTCGTTTGGGAATTTTTTGAAAGAGATGAAGAAAATAAAATTGCTACTTGTAAATTATGTGTTCCACCTATATCATTTAAGCACAAAAAGGTAGGGAGGGGGGAACCGGAACACTTAATAGGCACATTAGTAAAAAATATAGTGAAGCTCAAGAAAAATAAAAAATGGTTCAAACACAAATTCACACCACACAAGGTATGGTAACGGGGAATTTCAAATATTCACATGAAAAAAAAATAGAGAGGAAATGGCTAAATGGATAGTTAGAGATGAATTGCCTTTTATTTTGAGTCAAAGTTCTAATTTAGAACACTACATGCACGAAACCGTGAACCCACAATTTAAAAAGGTTCATAGAAGCACTTTAAGAAGTGATATTCACTTTAATTTAAAATAATGTATAAGGAAAAGAAAAATGAATGGATAGCTACTATTGCATCGAATAATTGTAAAGTTGCCTTTACTGCCAATTCTTGAAAAGCAATCACAAATAAAAATTATTTTTGTATCACTGCACATTGGATTGATGTAGATTGGCATTTACAAAAGCGAATTATTAGTTTTCAAATTTTTGAACACCCTCAGAATGCCCTCCAAATTACAAGGTTGATTTCTAATTGTGCCTGTGAATATGGTTTGCTTGAAAAAGTTATATCCATTTCTTTTGATAATGCCTCAAATAATACTGCAAGCGTGCCTATGTTAAAAGATGTTTTCAAACCTATTTTAGGTGGTGAATTATTTCATAATAGATGTGCATGTCATGTACTTAATATTTGTGTTCAAGATGGTTTAAAAATGGTTGAAGATATTATTAGTCCAATTAGAAGTGCTATTTATTTTATCCGTTCATCTATTGCTCATCAACAAGATTTCAAACGACTTTGTTTAGAAAATGGCATGAAACCTAAACATTTTCCAATAGATGTACCCACTAGGTGGAATTCTACTTGTCATTGTTATCAGGTACTTTTGGTTATTAAAAATTACTTTTCGTATTTTACAACGAGCACATTGATTCAGTTAATGCAACTTATTTGGGCGAGGAGGATTTTAATAGAGTTAAAACAATAGTAGAAATTTTAAAGCAATTTGAGTATGCTACAAACTTGTTCTCCGCTACTTATAGACCTTCCTCTCATGCCGTTTTACCTAAACTAAGAGTTATTAAAGTTTTTTTTTTTAAGCATAAAAGGAATGAGTTTTTTGATGATATGATTAGCATAATGGAAGAAAATTTTGACAAGTATTATGAAAATATTCCATTGTTGTATTATTTGGAATGTGTTATTGATCTACGTAATAAATTGTATAAGTTAAATGCTTTCATTGAATAGTTTAATAATCATAGTACCACAAATATCATAAACAAACAGTTGCTTATAGAAACTACTAAAACAAGCATTAACTTTTGATGAATTATATGAAATTTTCAAACAAAACTCCCCCACGCAACAAGGTGCATCTTCTAGTTCATCTACATCAGATTCACAATATGCTATGCCTCATATAAATGTTAGAACACATTTTCATCCTCACCAACTACTCTTTGCTTCGAAAAGATCGAGAATTGAAAATACTAATGAAATAACTCAATATTTAAGTGATCCACTACATACAGGAGACGACGAGATCAATCCCAATTTTGATGTTCTTTCTTGGTGGCTAAAGCATAAATGTCAATATCCTATTGTATCTCAAATTGCTAGGGATTTGTTAACAATTTCGGTTTCTACAGTTGCATCGAAAAGTGCTTTTAGTGCAGGTGGAAGAGTTTTAGATGATAGAAGGGCTCGAATGGCACCTGCAATTTGGAGATGTTGGTGTGCTTAAAGGACTGGTTAGACACTGAACAAAGAAAACAAGGATTAATAATGCAAGATATCGACGAAGAGGAAAGTAGTAATAGTTCACCAAATTGATATATAGTATACATAGGATTTTAATGTTTAATAATTTTTTGTTTGGAGGTAAGGTTCTGTGTCTCCCTCCTTATGTATGTAGTAAATAGCTTATTAATTTTATTTAAGTTCTTAGATTAGTTTTATAACTTGTAATGATTTGGAGGTAAGGTTCAATGCCCCCTCCTTGTACATTTTTTTATAATACTAATCTTACATGGTAGGGGTCTAGATGATAACCCCCTACCATCTCAAGGTGATTTTTTTCCTAATTAAATATTTTTTACTCTATGATTAACAAATAATAAGTTATAATAATAAGTATTGACTTATACAACCAAGAAATAACTTGGTCAAATAAGTACTAATTTGTAATAATAAAATACTAATAACTAATTTTGAACTTCGATTTTTGAATATTAACTAAGAACTTTAGTTTCGAATAATAAGTATTAGTTTGGACTTTGAACTTTAATTATTAATAACTTGGTCTAATATATAAGTACCAATTTTGATTAATAAAGTCACTATTATTAACTAGTAAGTAGTAATTCGAACAATTAATAAGTTATAATTTAATAAATTACTAATGAATAGTAAGTAAATGATTTAAAATTAATAAGTTATTAATTTTAAAATAATAATTAATAAGTAAAAATTTAAATTTCTAGAAATGTATTAGTTTCGAATAATAAGTATTAGTTTGGATTGTGAACTTTAATTACTAATAATTTGGTCTAATATATAAGTACCAATTTTGATTAATAAAATACTATTAACTAGTAAGTAATAATTCAAACAATTAATAAGTTATAATTTAATAAATTACTAATGAATTGTAAGTAAATAATTTTAAATTAATAAGTTATTAATTTTAAAATAATAATTAATAAGCAAACATGTAAATTTTTCGAAAAAATATTTTTAAAATTTAAGTGTAAACTTAAATTGAAGGGCAGCTCGGGCCAGCCCGCCCCGATCCACAGTGGGCCTAGCCTGGGAGCCGGTTACAGGCCAACCCTTCCTTGTCCCGGCCCGGCCTGCCAACCCACTGGAGACTGGCCTTAGACAATCAATCACCGGCTTGAGCCAGGCGGGCTTCCGGCCCGGCCCACCACCACCTCTAGTTCTACCATTATCTGTACCTTGGCATCCAAGTATTAGCTTGTATTTGTGTCATCCAAAATTTATGAAATCCAAGTCTTATTCAATATTATTCATTCCATTTCAAAATAACAATCACTTTTAATTAGTGCACATAGATTAAAGAACTTATTAAATTGTATTAATTTTACAAAAGGATAATTCATAGTGACTAAATTATCCTTTTATATATTAGTATTGCAACTACATTAATATAACACTAAGAATAAAAATTAAAAAATATCATTTAATAAGAATAAAAATTAAAAAATATCATTTAATACTTCACAATGTAAAAGAAAAGAAAATTAAAATAAAAGCTTTCATTGAAATTTGTAAGAGAACTTTTTGAAATCGCTCAATTATCAAGACAAATCCAAATAATTGACATATTTGCCACTATCGAATATGGCTATGTATGGACAAAAAGTATTCGCAAAATAATATTATGCAATTATTTGTAAACATGTTTTCCTTACATGACTTATGTTAAATATTATCCTAATAATAGCGTTCAAATAAAGGCCGACTGACAACTATTGGCAAATAATATTTATATTCATTATTTAAATACATTTTTAAACTATATCTTTGTATTACATATATCATATTCTAAAATTTATGACACCACTTACTTCAAATAATACTCTCAAACGTTGGTTCCATTTGGATAGCTAACAGGGGACAGGCTTAAATTAACTCAATCTTTGCCGACCGGATCAAATAAAACTTGTGAATCCAACATATGTACCTCACACCATTAGATATGTCTAGTAATTAATATTAGACCAATGAAAACTCCTTATTTATCGAGGTGTTAATTTTTGACATGAAATAACAATTTGACACGAATATGATACAAAATTAGTGGATTAAGATTAGGCCTTAACGGGTTCGAGTTGTACTTACAAAATGATCTATCTATTTACGACAAGCAAATAAATAGATCGGGTTGGGTTGACCCACGAGTTATCTGGGTAACCTGAAAACTTATTGGCTAAAATTTTTTATTATGTATTATACTATAATTTGTTTATTTTTGTGATTCAAATTTAAAGTTGATCATCAAAAGCATTGATGGGCTAGTATTTTGGTATTATGTATGATAAGTTCTTGCCCTTTCTTATTTTGAATACAGGAAATTATTAATGTCACACTGGTTAAGTTAGACATAAGGTAGTATTAGACAAGTTAGTTATCCAACCGTTTCATATAAAAAGGTGAGCAATTAAATACCTTTGTGACTATAGCACTTGTAAAGTAATAATCCATTATCTGAAATAGCTAAGAGTATCATTAAAATGATTGAATAGTCACATTTTGACTCTTTCATTAAAGAATAATTTATTTAGCAACCATGTATATGAATTATATTCGAAACCAACGTATAGATTTCACATACTAAATAATACTTAAATATGCTTTATGAGTTGTTAACACACTATTATCACTTTAAAAGTTAAAAAGACTGAAAAAGCATCAATAAAAAATTATTTTTCTTATTTACTGTATTAGTTCTGTAATTATATAAATTTGTAAAATGACTAGAGAAAACTAAATGATTTAGACAGGTTGAACATGATACGGCACGATAATAAACGGTTTCGACACGATATGAGTCGATTATTAATTGAGTAGGGTTAGAGTTATAATTTCTTGATCCGAGCACGATTATGACCCAACACGATTATCCACGACTCGACCCGATTGACACTCCTACTATTTGGATAGGAAACCCACTCATTTGAAAATCATGCCTTCAAATTTTCAAATAAGTGGATTCCCCACTCCAAATATATGAAAAAACTCATGCCAACTAGTAAGTCGTGTTGAAAGTAAAACTTTTCAAAGTAGGTTAATCTAAATTTTTTTTCGAATAAATGGGCTTCCCACTCTAAATATTAAAAAAAAAAATAGTTAGTATCAGGATCAAAGTAAAACTTCTTTAGTTAGGTTAATCCAAGTATTTTCATCTAATAATAGCTCACCAGGATATATTTCAAGTGATAATTTGTTATGTAATCCAAAATATAACAAGAAAAAAAATACTGCATTAACCACCATAAATTACACAAGTCTGAAATTTGCAATGCAAGAGGAATGGCTTTATTATTCTCCCCTAAAGGAAAAGGGTGGGAGCAGCTTGAGTTCCTTTTTGTCAGAAAAGTTGAAGTAGGGGCTTACCGTATTGGAGCCAATATTAACTCCTCAGTCCTGTGATGGGAAAGGGAAAGCACAACCTTTTCATGCCACAGCCTTCACAAGACTGACACCAATAATAACACATAAATGGCCACTTCGTAATGGTAGTCCTGCCTGGCCAACCCCAGAGATCATTGACTGGATCCCTTTGACCAGTCTTTGGGGCTTTGCTATCCCACCCACACACATGTTGCTCAGAACTTCTCGTCAGTAGCATAAATTTCAACACAGCACTTTACTGTGTATTACCTCACCACTCTCGCTTCCTACATGATCTGCCCCATTTTTCTTTCTATTTTTGTTTGCCAACAGGCATGATCACGGATTAATAAGCGAATCAATTCGCTTCTTTAATTAGAACCAATCTACTTATAATCATTAACTGAACGAACTGTTAATATTGTGAGCGTATGTAATCACATAAAAAAAAGTCTTATAAGAATATACAAATTATCCATAAAGTAACTACACTATGTTAGTCTACTATATTAGCTATCCGTAATACTTTAACTGAGGATGTTAATCTGGCCACAATCTTGGAGGACATTGGGTGGCGTTTGAATATTGTTGCTTCTTTTATTGTAGTAGAAATGATACTAATACCATAGAGCATCTAATTCTAAGCTAGCTAATTTGCAGTGAAATTAAGTTCTTTTATTGAGGGGAAGGATAACTTTCTTTGTGACTTTTTAATTCGACCAACAATAAGCAAATTTCTTAACAGTTGCTCATGGAATACTTGTAAAATACACATGCCAAATAAAGCAAATTACAAAATAACACTTAAAAGAATGGCTTTTCTTAATTCCATTCATGAATACTTTTACAACCGACCCCCGTAGTCTGTATGAATAAGTACGAGTAACATGGCCAAAAATTGGTCATCAATTTCATCAAAGTTACAAACAATTGGAAAATCTCTCTCTCTGTGCCTCCTTTTTGCACTCTAAAATTAAACATATGATAAAGAGAATGTGGATAGTTGTACATTAAATGAAGAACACTTTACTCAAAATAACACCCAAAAGAATGGCTTGCATGATTTTGTTCATGAATATTTTTACAACGACCCCCATAGTCTATGTAAATAAGTAATATGGTCATTAATTTCACCAAATTAAATTATGTACAACCAATTAGATCTCTCTCTCTTAAATACTGGAGAACGTACGACTACTTCGAAGTAGATTGGTTTTTGTGAGAAGCCAAAGCAAGAACTGAATTGGCAAGTTTGTTTGTGGAACAGCATCAACTAATCCATTAATGCCTTGTCTATTAATATCAGCTTTTGATTCCTCAATTTGCAATCTTCTCTGATGCAAGTTCAATAGATCTCTGTGTCTTCTTTCTTCTCTTTCCTCACAAGCTTGTATGGCTTGTGCTATCGTTGAAGCACCCTTAGAAATTGCTGAGCCAACTTCACTTCCACTTTCTCCCCCACTAGTTCCTTCACCTCTTCTTCTTCTCTTTGCTGGTGAGTCTGAATGCTCACTTGTATCAGAGTCTATCAATCACATAAAAAAAACATAAGCATTTACTATGATTCAAAGTTGCAATTAGAGACGTCATCATTCCACATTGAATGTGATGTATCTATCTTGTATTCAATAAAATTATACATAAATTTTGATGCAAAACGTTTTAAAAATGTAAAAAAATAAAAAATAAAATAAAAAATAACATTCAAACAGTTATGAGTATCATTTAAACAAAAATATGATGATAAAATTATAGCATTTAAACATATGCGTAGGTTCATTTAACCATCAGTACAAATTAGTCCCTCTTAAATTAGTTAAGAATTCCCTAATAAAAGAATCATTAACATCAAGAGCGCCAAATATTGGATCTACTGACTTTTTAAACAAAATTTATTCTAGGTTAATAATTAGATAGGGACAAGGATTCCTATCTCAAATAGTCGATAGAACAATATTACCTGTCCTTTAAACAATTGTGTTAAAATAAAGTAAATAACTAGAATAAGATTCGATTCACATTATGTTAGACTAGCTCAACACGTATTCTTCCAATAAGGTTGATTATTAAATAAGGAATAAATGTCATTATAGATGATATAACACAGGATGTAATAAAAAAAAAGGGTAACACAATAACCAAAACCCGATTATTGCCATCCTATTTACGCTTCCCACGTCTTGTTTTCACCACCCCCTTCTTAAGAATAAGGGGAACAAAACAAACATATACAATAAGTTAATTGTTAATGCTGCTCCAGAAGGTTTGTTATTTGGAATTTTGATTTGTTTAATCATTAGTTCATTATTCAAATTCAAGCAAAAAAGTATAAAGTCCTGCAGAAAACCCTCATTAATTGCAAGACCACATAATTATATCCTCAAGTAAAAATAAGGTAATTAAAATCACAAAATGATACTCTAATCTTTAAAACATGTTCGAAAAAATGTATTTTTTGGGAACTTAAAATTGCCAGCCTATATAGTAGAAAGAGTAAGTTTTGTTCATCACTCAGTCATTGTAGATTAGGTATTATAACAATTAAGATGACTTAAAAAAAAAAGACTCACATTAATTTTCAATCATTCAACTTTTTAAGATATCCGTAATTAAGTAGCAAACAATTTTTCCTTAAGATGATTCGTGAAAATTCTATGTGCTGATAGTGAGAGAAAGAGAGAAAGAAGAGTACCTACTGTGGGCAACTGCTGCTGATGAGAAAAGGGAACAGTAGGATGTTGTTGTGGAACTGATGTTTGAGCAGCCACTGCTGATGGAAGTGGCAATGCTGTGGAAACAGGAGGTGGTGAAATGGGAAGATGTTGCATTGAAGACTGGCCACCTACCGCAACATGAGCAGCTGAAGGAGGAGAAGAAGATAATAATATATTGGGATTAGAAGCAGAAGAAGTCCCACCACCAACCATCATCCCCTTTTGACCTTTCCTTTCCACCACCTCAACCAATGCTTCATATATCTGAGGCAACATATTTGAAGGCAAGTTGTTAGCTTTCCTTTCATTCTTCTCAAGCTTCCAATAAGACTTATCATCATCTGATCTTTCTGATGCCAATGATAATCTTCTCTCATAGTCTCTGACTTTCTTGAAATCCCTCATCAGATTATCCCATTTGTCATTGCACTGATTTTGGCTTCTCAAGCAACCATTCTTCCAACAGTAGTCCTCTACCCATTTCCATCTTAGCTCAGTTGGTTTGCTGCTACTTGATCTATGATGATCACCACCACCATATTCTTGCCTCTTCATTCTTCTCTCATCATCCATCTTCTTTGTCTGCCTCAATGAGAACCATTGTTTCTTGCACCGTCCAGTTCCCTTTCCTGTAGTCTCTCAGCATATTAATATTATTATTACCACCTTGATTAGCCATCACTATATCCATGAAAAAGAATACCAACAAAGCATTGAGATTGAAGGAAAGAAAAAGAGAGGGGAAGAGAATGAATGAAGGGGGGAAAGAAAAAAGATAGAGGACTTTTGCTTTTATACTATCTAACTTTTTTTTTTTTTTTTGGGTTTCTGATATTGATGGAAATGTTTCAAAGCTCAAACAAGAAAAGACTTGCTCAGAATGCCAAATAGGGTGTTGTACTCTTTGCATTTTTGCATGGTTTTGAACAATCTTGGATGATCATATCCTATTGTTGTTAGGATCATATGGATTAATTAGGAAAACAAATGTATTAAGAAAAAATACTTGTTATTGATCTTTCTTGAGAGATATATAGCAAAGTGCAAAAAAAAGTTCCCCTTAAAAGTTAAAATGTTGAAATATCTTGAAAGTTGTTAAAGTTGAAATCTAGAACTACTAATTGAATCCACTAGTCCCCCTACTTGGAATGCTGGGACAAATGAGTGAGAGAGAAATAGAAGGTTGGTTGTTGTAGGGGTAGAAAGCTCACCATGATAAGAAAAGGCCAAAAGAATCCATTCAAACTGACGTATCCACAACCCCCCAAAAATATTTCAGAGAAAAAAGAGAGAGAGTGTGAGAAGAGTTATTGTTGCCTGCACGGGAGAGACCGAGAATTTTAGAGTACCGTCAAAAAACACGTGGCTGTGATAGCAGCAATCATAACCACCCGTCTTGTATGATAAGGGGCTAATTGCAATATGCATCGCTAAATTATTACACATTTGATGTTTGTCATCTAAACTATTAATTTTAATACTTTAGTATCTTATATTATTGATTTTTTTTGTACATTACTCAAATCGATTGAAAATTAATAAAATTTTTAAATATTTTTTGAGTGAAAAGACATTAATACTTGTGATTTATATTTGATTATTGTGAAATATTGTTATTCACTTATTAGTATTAAAGTCTTTTCACTAAGAAAAGAACTATAAAATTTATTAATTTTTACTAATTTAATCGATGTGGCAAGTTCGATAGTATAGGATACTAAATTACTAAAATTAATAGTTTAAGAGACAGTTTAAATTTGTGATAGTTTAGGGTGCATTTATAATTAACCCTTTAAATTGATACTTATCTCACAAAAAACCAAGTAAAAAGGAAATTGTTATTACCATAGTAACAATGGTTGATATTGTAAGAATGACTAAAATATCCTTCTTTTGAGGAAAAAAGATTAGGAAGATAGGGATAATTTGGTCATTTCATTATCTTTTTACTGTTATATTAACAATTGTGGCAATAATATTGGCCATGTAAAAAAGATGTGGAGGAATAAAAGCCCTTTGAAACTATTCAAAATTTCGTTAAGGTCTTCTGCAAACCATGCACAAGTTAATGATTGATATCACATTATACTATTACATTACAATTTGCCGTATGTACTATTTGTAAGGCCTTTACTACTTTTTAGGTTTTAGAAAAAATTAAATTTGGAGTAAATTATAAGGAATTCTTATGATTTGAGTTTTTTCGTGTAAAATGTATGGAAACGTAAATAATTAACAGATTTGTGTAAAAAAAAATAAAAAATACCCCTAAATCTAGCACACCATCACGTAAAAATCCCTTATACCACAAGGGATGAGGTGTGTTTTATATTAAATCCATAATTAATCTTGATTAGAGATTTTAAATAAATAAAATAACTCTTTAAATTAATATTTTTTAGCACTCTAATAATCACTTAACAAAATATTTAATAGTTTCATTTTAACTCAAAATCACAAGAGGATAAATAATTGGTTTGTAAACCATACAAAGTAACATTAACATTAGTCACATCACAATGTGGTTCTTGTAATGTACCTTTAAATTTACATATCTTGAGTTGTCTGATGAGTCTATGACAAAACAAATTTTATTGGAGTTCGTTTTAGTTTTAATGTTAAGGTGGATGACACTTATGAAAAAGATTGCTGTTATTTTGAAGTACATATTTCTATTAAATTTGTGAGGTGTAGTTTTAGAATTAGAAGTCGGAAAAGGTTAATGTTAATTCCAAAAATGCAAAGAAGGGTCCTTGAAAAAAACTCAAAAGAATTTCTTATACTTATCAAACAACTCGGCACAAATTACCCTTCAATTTTCAAATAGTGTTTAACACTTATACATGGAAATTAATTTGGTGGAATTTATCCACCTTAATCTATCTTACATTTGTTATTCCAATTCTCCACCTTATGAAGTCTCACAATTCCTCCTATTCCCTCTTTATGGTGTAGATCTCACCACATTTGCTCATTTCTTTCATTTTTTGGTCACCATATCAAAAAAAATTTCCAATTACAAATCTACAGTGTTGAAAGCCCAAGCCAATTTGGTGGATATAGAATGATATAGAAAAAAGTGTGTACTTATTTATTCCTGAAGTGACTCTTGGTCTAAATTATACGATGGAGACGCCAAATAATGCTTCCACTGTAGAAAAAACGCAACGCGCAAAAGAAGTGATTAAATTTGCTCCGGTAGCTGATCAAGTATGAAGACCTAATTGATTGAACGATTTTTTTATTTTCATTATGTTAGTTGTGTGTGTACATCATAAGTATTTAATCAGAAATTACAAAAGTAAATTAGGGAAAACTAATAAAAGAACACCTCTTCCTATAGAAATATGACGTAAAGAACAATATTGGGAGTTAAAGATTAACGGTGACACTTTTTTTAAATAATGATAGGGATATTTACATAAACCTTTTTTTAAGGTTTCTCACAATGCATGTAGCACCCTTCTAATGAGAAAAATTACATCTAACTCCCTTGGTTGCACAAAATGAGGGGAGATAAGTATAATTAAAACAGTAAAATCAAGGGAGGTTTGTATTGCTAAAACAGTAAAATTAGGGGAAATATGTGTAATTTTTCAAATTAAAGGGTGCTACCTGCACTTGTTAAAAAACCTTAGTAGAGGTTAATCTATAAATATTCCTAAATGACATAGACATGGATATATCAAAAGGAACGAGTGCGATTGCACCAAAAAAATTTAAATTTTTTTTTTTAAAAATCCTTTCGTTCTTAAAAAAAGAGAAGCCAAAATGAACACAAGAGAAGGGGCATACATCAAGTAAAATTGCATCAAAGGATTAGCTAAAGAAATACTTGTTTGATTTCATAATTAAAGGATTTTATAAAGTAACAAAATCCTTGGATTAAGTAGCCACTTCAATTAGCAAGATGGATCTTTTAAAGAAAAATAATGCGTATTGTACATTTTTTGTCTCAAGAACGAAAAAGTTTCAAAACCTTAGTGATATTTGCAATACAAAAAACAGAGCCAAGAATCAGAAAAGATGTTTGATGCAATTTACAACTCATTTTGATTTAATCTATCAACAAAAAATTATTCGAAGACTGGACATTGCTCACTTGTTTCCTCGCACTCTCACACAAATGTCGGTGGCCACCTTTTATATATATATATATATTATAAAAGAATCTATATATAACACTACACGAAAAATTCTTGCATGAACCGGGTCCATGACCCCTTGGTTCATGTTACTCCACATCATTCATTTAAATGATGTGGGGTGATGTGGAGAAATATGGACCAAGGGATTTATGGCACTATGCCATAGATCTGGTCCATGTAAGAATCTTCCAACACTACACGATGAGAAGGTAGGTACTTATACCTTCTAACAAATATTACTCACATCACAATATTTTATATTTAGGAAGTGTTTGCGTTATAGGTATGAAACAAATGAATGAAAATCAATGTTAATGATACTTATCGATATTGTTTGGTTAATCACTATAGGAATCATTCTACGGGAATGAAAAGATTAGAAAATGTTCATTTTCAGTCCTCAATTGAGTTTTAAATTGATTAACTTATCAATATAATAAAATTTATTCCTTGTTCAAACCAAACAAGTAAGGGAGAATGGTATAAACCTTTACTAATAGTGGGGTTTATAATTCTCATTTCGGTATTTCCATTTCAAAATACGAACCAAACATCTCATTACAGAGACTACCGCTACACTTATGGGATGATCAAAACTGAATATGTTTTATCTTTGTCAAGAACAACTACTGGACATGATTAGTAGTTGTTTCTAATAATGGATCTACCTTATGGCCAATAGGGGCACGTGCCCACTGGCCAAAGGAAATTGCTAATTTGGTATAGAATGTTTTACAAAATTTATTTTTTACACTATTAATTTATAATTGTGCCCCCACTAACTAAAAGAAAATGTTCATTTTAGCTATTTAGTTTTTTTTTTTAAAAATTGTTTTAACCTCACTAATTTGTAGAAAATCAAGATATACATCTCTATGTAAATAATTAGACAACAACTGTTAATAAAAGAAACAAATAATAAACATAAACTATCATTTTAATGATGATTAAAAGTGTAAACCAATGTTTTAAGGAGTTGTTGTTCACTAGTAATTTTTTTTTTTTTTTTTACAAAATAATTTCGTACTTTAATAAGTCTTTGTAGTGGATTTATTAGTCATTTATTATATCCTCTTGTGATATTTATTATGTACACACATTTTTTCTTATTTCTATTTGTTGTGTAAAATTGTTATTGTATAAAACTACTTATAAAATTATAAAATATTAATTGTGCCCAATTAAAATTTTTTTCTGGTTCCGCCCCTAGTTTTTTCTGAATTAATGGACGTCCTTCATATGAAGTGGGAGCCTATTTTTTCTTAAAAATAGGAGTCATTTGTTTCAGAAAAATGAACTCCCCATTTAGCTTAAATTTTTTTTTTTTGAGTGACCAAATCAACAATCTTGTATTGTTGAGTAACCTTTTAGACCGATTGCCAATTCTCAATGTCTTGAAATCGACCAAAAGAAATTAGGTAGGTTTGATTTTGTAAACCATAAAAATACAAAAAAATTAATTCCATCAACAAATGTGTTACACTTTTTTGTGTCTTATAGCCTATCAGACTAAACCAACCAAAATCTTGGCTCTCCAACTAATCCTCTTCGGGAACCTCTTTGAAAAAAAGAATAAAAATACTAATTCTCTTCGGTCTCTCTTGGTCTTGCTCTTTTTCGTTATTTGAACTGACACTTTTTCATTTTAAATTGATCTCTTAAAGATAACCTATGATTAAAGATAACACTAATTCATTCATCCATGTGTACCGTAGTGACCATTCAATTATAAAGCGGCTCGATCTAAGAATCCTTAAAAAGATAGATCCTAATCATTAGATTAGCTTCACAAATGTTAATGTTTACCATGCAAAAAATAAGATAAAATAAACCTCCATTATATAAAGGCAACAAAACCCTTGATTACCATTAAAATTAAAACGATATACTTTCTCCTGGAGATCAACACATACACAATATATAACCGGGTTAATTTTATTTTACCTCCTTATATTTTAGTTACTATTCATTGTAATCCTTAACGTTATTTTTAGGTACTTAAATTTTTTTACCCTCAAAATATTGATGTGTGGCAAATTTTCCCATGGTAACAAAAATACTATAAGGATCTCATTTTCTTTCATAAATAGAACTTAATGAATTTTCAGATATAGTAATGAGAGATGAAAAATGTTGAATCATGTCAACAAAATAAGAGAGAAAAGGAAAACAGGAATCAAGTAAAAATGCGAAGAAAAAAGGTCTTTCATTTAGACAAAGTTATAAAGGTATTTTTATCATGAATGAATGCTGAATTGGATAAAGCAGAAGGACTTAATTGTCTAAACATAACGTTAATAACTAAAATAATAATGATTTTACACATTAAAGTGTGAAGTAAAATTAACATTATATAACGATAATAACTAAAATAATAATAATTTTACCTGTTAAAGGGTGAAGTAAAATTAACATTATATAATGGTACTAATGTCTACATGCACCAAAACACATCAAATGTGAATCCCACACAGGACTCATGTTTTATGTGTTTTGTGGCATGTGAATTTTGATCCATACAAAAATTTGATTTATAAAATCCTAAACTTTGGTGCAGGGGAAGAGGACATATGTTTTGTCCTTTTGAGAAAATTACACATGTCAGTTTCCTCCCATTTAGTTTCTTGAGATCATGCCCCGCTCAAGGCATTAAAGGCCTCTGTGCCACGTCGGCGAACTTTTCCGACTTTTTATCTTGCCAGCTAGGACATCAGTTAGGGTCCACACATTACAGAGATGCTTTGACTGGGCCGAAAGAGTTTGACCAACGGAGGACGGTTCAATGGGGCCCATCAATAACCCTCCCGCCTGACTCGTCACTGTCGTTCTTCGTATTTGGACTCTAGCCTGTTCCATTTTAAGGGGACGAAGACCAGGGGTGTTTCAGTAATTTAGAGCTACCTTCCTCATTTACCAATTAATTAATGTACTTGTTGGTCCTGCCCGAAAGCACTTATTTGTGAAAGTTTGTTAGAGGGAGGAAACAATTCCAGAAAAATGTTTAAAGATAATTTTTTTTTTTAGGGTTTAAAGATAGGAAAAATCTAAGATCTTGTCGAGGGACTATTTCGTTAGAACATTGTAAAAGATTGTATAGTATAATTTTTTAAAATGTATGATATTATATTATTTAAAATTTAAAAATACAATGTAATAATTCTCTATAAATATTGTAAAATTTTTCTTAAGGATGAATTGTTATTCAGCCGTCATTTCAAAATTAAAACAATTTTAGGAGTCATTTTACCTGCTGCAGGCGGTAAGAACATTTAAGGATTTGTGCCAATTTGCAGAGTTTTTATAGTTTGACGCTGGCGGCCTTTTGTAATGTATGAAGTTCAAAAGTTATGGAGAATGATTAGTTCTTTAATTTGTATATACAGAGAAGTCGATTGTTAAAAGAAAATAATGATACTTCAACAAATGTTGGGATAATCGAGTAAAAAATTATTATGACTACAAGAATATTGTAGTAATACTTAATACTTAACTAATATATATTATATATGTGAATGCTAAATATATCAAACATATATATATATATATATATATATATATATACAATATATATATATATATGTGAATGCTAAAGAAAAATCAAACATGGATACTTCAAGATATATAGCATGGTAACGAGTAATCCATTTATCCTTCAGATAAATGACGCATCAGGTAAAGCTGTAATTAAAGGTAAAATATTCAACAAATCATCATTTTATGAAAGCTAATATCACATCTCAAAATCGAAACATATTATGCTGCATTTAAGAATACCATTCTTAAATATAAGGTATCAATATTCACATTAACTAATTTATCACAAGAGCGATACAACAAATCCAAAAGATACAATAATACAACATAATTGTCCTTGCATCATCAACTAGAAATAGAAAAGGAAAAATCGCCAAAATAGTCTCTCAACTTTTGCACTTTAGTCAGAATAGTCCCTCAACTTTCTTTTTAGTCAGAATAGTCCTTCAACTTTTTTTTTAGCTAGAATAGTCCTTTAACTTTTATTTTTTTAGCCAAAAAAGTCCTTTTATGGTGTAGTCACCATATTTTTTTTTTTTTTATAAATTTCACATGAAAGGACTATCTTGGCTAAAAAATAAAAGTTGGACCAGCCAGGACCATTCTGACTACAAAAAAAGTTGAGGGACTATTTTGGCTAAAGTAAAAAAGTTTAAGAACTATTTCAGCGATTTTCCCAAATAGAAAAATATAAGTTTTTGGCAACAAGTTGAACAAGGAAAGCCTAAACTAGGAATTAACTTCCAAAGACGACACCACTGACTCCCATAATTAGGGACGAACTATCACTAATTTGTGTCATATTAACCCTCCTATGTAGGAATATCTACAAAATGATTACATAATGTGAACCAACTCACATTAGGTGAGTTGGTCACCAAATACTTTGTTTGGGTATGAGGTTGGGAGTTCGAATCCCCTCGCATTCAAAGGATAGAGGCCTTCCTTTCCTTTAGATTTAGATAAATAGGAATATGTTAGATTATTATTGTTTGAAAAAAATCAGATAATGTGGTATGAGCATTTAAAAGCCTAGTAAATAATGTTGGGCTCTTTCCTTGAATTGAGTATGTTATTCATATGAATATATTAATTGCTACACAACTCAAGTAATATAATGCCCCGTTCTACATCAAAAGGAATACAGAAAATTGTATTGTGTATAACAGGTTGGTTAATAGCCTACTAATAACTTAGTTAAATATTTTGAAGTAGTTGTTGACACTCAAATATTATTGAGCCAATTCAGGGTGCGACTCGTCCAGTGGTATTGAGTACTACTGCATGAATATTGGACCTCAGTTTTGCAAGGACACAAAATCTTAAAGAGGAGTGAATGTGACACCCCGTCCCACATAAACAATAGGGAGGAGAGATTGCATTGTGTATAAAATCTTAGATAATGAGTTACTAATAATTAGGTTTATCTATTTTAAACATATTGTTTATACTCAAAAATTAATGGATCAATTCAGACCCGGAGTATTACAGTTTAATGATACATCCACACACACTTCACATGTATCAATTCATGCCACTAATATTCATAAGTCACCAAGATATAGATAAAAATGTAATGTAAAGCCCTTTAAATGAAAAAAAAATATTCACAAGTCGCATTCATCTCATGAAAACAAAAAAGCGGCAACACATTTTTTTATTCGATGAATAATGAACATAATTAAAGTAAGAAAACAAACGGATTGGTACGTTATTAAGAGTTGGTAACATAAGATATTATGTCTTAAATTTATACCCGTTAACAATAGGATTAATGCGTATGTCTCCCTTAGGCCAAAACACAACTTCGTGAAAAGATAAAAAATAATGCCCTCTAATGGTAAAGATTGAAATTAGTTCCCTTCCTCCCAATTCAATCTAAGTAGCTAAGAGTCAATGTAACTTTCTTCACATACTCGAATGCAAATTCATTCATACATAAATAAATAAGAGTAAAGTACACAAAAACAATTCATATTTATATACAAAATATACATTTTATAAAAGATTTTTCAAAAGCATTTCAAAATATAGAAAATAATCTAGTACCATTTACTTCGATTCCATAAATATCATTCTCTTATCTCTTTCATTTCCCTAAACATATTTGTAACTTCTCTCAATCCATAGCATACCACACATAAGAGAAATATTGTGTCCCTTTCTTAAATGACTATTCGTGATCTAATAAACATATTTAGACCTCATTCTAATTCACAATCTAACTATTACTAGATTTACCAAAGTATCATAACATACAAGTTAAGCAAGTAATTCCAACATTTATTAAAAAAAATCCATTAAAATGTAATCCATTAATAAAGTCTATCACTATACATAAAAACATCCAACAATTAAGTTTAACTATACAAAATACACATTGACTAATTCATAAACATACAAAGAAAACTAATCATATAGATGTTTAGATTAGACAATATGTAGTAAAAACGATCATAACATGGGATTTATAAAGTGAATACATGTAATTCTTATAGCCATAGAAAATACATTCAAATGCTAAAACTTTTATGAAGGAGTGACCCCCAAACTACTTCTTTCATAGATGTTAATTTGGTCATGAAATTACAGAACTTTATTACACTAAAATATATAAATTATATGTCTAGATTAGGTAGAGTTCAGAAAAATTACTATATTTCAGAATATATATAAGTTGGAAAATTACGTGGCTTTATACCTTCAGAAATTATTTTAATCACCTACAAATTATATGAAGAAACCTTACTCAGATTTGTACTCTATGATATACAACATTAGGCAAGAACATATTTAACACGTTAAAATAGAATATAGTATTTTAGATTAGACCATGTTTACAAAAACTAACATACATTAAGTTATAAAAATCATATTAATGCATGATTTATAGCTTTAGAAACTAGATTCAGAGGGTAACTTTTATAATGTAAAAGTCAAATTCAGAATATGATCACTACCTACTCAGAAAGTATAAACAATACTAAAGACTTAGATTTTCATGACAGATTCTTAGTGAATTTCTCAAGCTTCTTGTGATTAATCTAAAAGTGTCTAGAATGTGATTTTTATATGGAAAAAAAAAAAAAAAAGCCAAGAAACCTAGTTCTATTTCCAACAAATGGGCACCCAATTTGATTTTTCTACATTAATCTATAGTTGTTTATTACAAGTATGTTGTGTTGTTTGCTATGACTTTAGTTACGACTTTGCATATTTTTCTTCATTTATTTGTTACTATATTTTAATCATAAAAATATGCCAAAATTCACATAAAAACGTATTAATATCACCCACAATTAGATTCATATTTATTATTTTTAATTTTCTTAAACTATCTATAGAAAATAAATGCTATAGTGAAACCCCTCCCCTCCTTAAAAAAAAAATCTTTATTTTCACAATTAAACTATTTACAAAATATATTTTTTAATATATAATCAAGTGAATCAAATACTGTACTATGAATGAATATAATCATACAGGTCCCTACTAGATTGAAGAATAAATACTTACCTTTTGTGAAGGATATTTGGAGACAATTTTCTCTTTTCATTCTCTATCGTTTCTTTCTGTTGACTCTCTCTCTCTCTTCTGTCTTGCAGTTTCTTCTTTTCCTTTTCTCTCTCTTCTCTCTATATCAGTTTCTAGCCTCTGCTGCTCCTTCTTAAAATTTCTTTATAACATTCTCTTCCTTTTATTTATTTATTTATTTTTGTTTTGTCTAATAACACTAGTTAGGGTTTTAGTGGGTTAAGGATTAATTATAAAAATAACCAAGGTTATGTTAAATCCTATTTGGTTTAGGATTTCCAAATAATCGTCTAATTTTCCAATTTTATTGGGATATTTATTCCTTTACTTTATAAGTTTCCTAATTTACTTAGTATTCCAAATAAAGATAATTCTAAATGCAATTTATATTCTAAAATCAACTAATAAAAGAAAAAAAATAATCAATTAACAAAAACTAGATTAGAAAATCAGGTTTCACTAGTCAAGTATTGAGAGTCCACTAAACTAATGTGATTGTAAGTTTTGTACACAACTTTTTTTTTGCCTCGAAGTGCCGATTGAACCATAAAAAATATAAACTTTTCAGATTTCCATCCATTTTATTGTTAGTCCTAACCATTGTAGTTATTAAGCCCGACCTAGTGGAGGAAGTGGGTAAATGAGTTACTGATTTAACCGGTGGGTTACTAATTTACTCGGTGGGTTTCTAAAATATATTATTTTATTATTAATGTATAATACTTTGAAATTTTTAGATATATGACATATAATGAAAGAATTAATAAAATATGTTATATCAATTTTAATAATACTATAAATGAAATTGTAATAATTTACCAGAAGTTATAATTAAATATATTAAAATAGTAGTTAATTCTAAGTTTTTGTTCGTGTAATTGTCATATGAACAAATATATTCAATATTTTTTAAAGTATGACTTTGTCATAATGTTATATTTTCATAAAAGAACTATTATTTGTCTCGATTTTTTTTTTATATAAAAAAATACATATTTCATTCACAAAGTTTTAGTGGTACAATATTTCTTGGAGTAATTCATTGTTAGAAAAAAAAATATAATTATATTATTTTGCTAACTTATGTCTTTAAATTTTGTTTTGAAAAGTAATATATATACTTCTTATTTCAAGACACTTATAGTTTTAAAAAAGAAGTTAGTTATTTATTTAAAAGACGGGAAAATAGAGTAATATAAATATGAGGAAGATAGATCCTACACCATCTGAGGATGTGATCTAGTGGTGGAAGGGAGTGTGTGCTTACCATGAGGTATGGTGATCGATTCCAAGAAACACCAATGCACAATATTTTCAACAAACTATTGAATCACCATTAAATCGATCGGATACTTGGTTTTACAGGTTCAACCATCAAGTCAATTAGATTAGTAGGCAGACAAGTTTAATAACTATGGTCCTAACAGAATCCAAGATAATTTTGTCAAATGCCAACTACTTGTATTCTTAGATTTAAATAAGCTCTTAAAAACTACAGTAAAGTGAAGAATTGGAAGTAAGAAAAACAAAATTGAAGGGCTAAATTGGAACGTTTAATTCATTTCTTCTCCTTTGGATCCATTTTTTTTTTGTAGGTTTTCTTGTTGTTGCTGCATATGCCACTGCCTCCAATTCCTAATTAATTTCTTTATATCATCAATTTCCTTCCCTTCCACTCTCAATTTCTTTTTATTACTCTACTATAATTTTTTTATTTCACCTTGTTCATGATTTAGGGTTTTCTAAAATCCTTAGCCATTAAATAATGCCACCATTACCACCACTATTTCATTCTTTTTCCCCGATTTTAGTCTTTCACACCACGACTCTCCTTTCCTTTTCTATCTTTCTTTAGTTTTATTTTTTTGTAACTTTTCTACTATCTTTCTCTAGTAACCATGGTGGGTGTCGGCTTTGGTGGTGGCTGGGTCACTTATGCAAACCTATCATTCTTGCTCTTGTGCATACATGTACACGATCTTTAATGGAGCACTAGTTTATTATTATTTCTCAAATCAAAGGGGATTGAGGCAAAGGATCTTTATATTGATCCCCTTATTTATTTTTACTTGTTATGGAAGCCTTTAACAATCTTACTTGATTATTTCATTGTAAAAGAACAAAATACATTTTTTTTGGTAAATCAAGAAGAATATTTCAATTACTATCCAAATCACAAAGAACTTGCTATCTATCACACTACCTCTGTCTTAATATTCTTGTCATTTTTTAGTAGTAGCACTTTTTTATACTAGTCGACAAATGGTTTTGTTTGGTTTTGGCTTCCTTTCTAACCTCGGTCAATGACTTTTGATTTTGTGCAATCAAGATAAAAAATGTGACTCAACCATGTTCCTATGATATCAATTATACTCCATTCTCTTGTGTAAACTTACTCCTGCAAACAATGAAGTGTAACTCAAACAGTAATACTACGCTTCCCCTATAACCTAAGTCGTGGGTTCAAGTCAGTCACCAAAGAATAGTGGAGATCTAAGTCATGGGTTCAAGTTACCAAGATGTCACCAAGAGATAGGTGGAGATCTATTGTAGACTCTCTTTAAGAAAAACAAAAAACAAAAAAATAAATAGATAAATAAACAAACAAACTTAGTCTTGCAACTACTAAGTGCATAGACTGGAGTTTAAATTTTACAAAAATACCTGTCAATACATAAAACAATGTGGGCAAGAAGGATATCAATCTTTATTAAATATTTGAATGAAGCAAAAAAGGATAAAAGCTTATTTTCTATTTGAAGTAAACGACAATATTTTCAGATAGACCAAAATAGAAAGCTTGACAGTATCAATGGGACGTAGGAAATATAATGTCTACAAATGACCATCTTCAATGTATTGCTTCTCTTAGATTTGTAAAAACTATGAAAGAAGTCTTAGATGAGTTTACTAAAATATCAACTTTGAGATCTAAACCAACAAAGAGTAAAATTTTCTTTACTACTGTAGGCTGTAGAGGACGGTTTGAAAGCTCAATTTTTGTGAAGTGATGGAAATGAGTAAAGGAAACCACCAATTAGACACCTGGAAAACTATTCATAACTACAAGACTTTTCTTTTAAAATGTAATATTGTTGACAAGATTACATATAAAATATTGGATTGGAGTGCAAAAGTAATTTCATATGGAGCGGAGGGAGACTTCAACTATGAAACCTTTTGTAACAAGTTTGCAACTCTATTGGAGTAGTGTGTCTTTACCTCCATAGAAAGTAATCAAGTCCATTGAAAGTCTACTGACAATCTTTTAAATGGATTGATACATATAATAGACACTAGGGATAGTTATTCAGAGTAAAAAAACAAATATTTTTGATCGGCAAAAATAAAATCCTAGTCAATGATTTATCAACAACAAATTTTCAGCTGTTGGATAGGAAGTACTTTTTCTATTAGAGGAATACGTCATCTTAGATAGTTCACCGACACTTACGGTTTGAATAAAATTTTAAAATAAATCACACAAGGGCAAAACAGTAAAGTGACGAACCAAAGTAAGAATTGTAATCAAATAGGAAAAAGAAGAGCTCATCATCAGAAGTTAGAAGGCCAAAAAGAACTCTAGCAGAAAGAGACCAATTAAGTCATGGCACTATTAGTGACATGTAGATCCTATATACTCCAGATCCATAAAGAAAACATCACCAAGTATGCATTACTATTATTTGCTATGGATTATGTATTCTTTTCCGACTAAATTTTTGTACATTCAATAAATTTTCTTATTTAGCTTGTTTTTCTTTCTCAATTTTCTTTTCACTAGAATATTTCGTAATGGATTGAACATTAAGCATAAGACAAGGTTGCTTCGTTGTCCCCTAAATCCTAATTTGTTGTAAACGACATCGTGTTCTTCTGTTCTCTTGAATTTGAACTTTTTCAAGACTCTTGCAACAGATTGTTGGCCTCCAATCTCCCTTTTCTCTTTTCAAAAAATACGCATGTCGGAAAAAAGTTATGTCACCTACAAATAAAGCCCATTTGTAATCTTTTAACTATCGAACACATCTTTTTATTGTCAATTTAATTTGCTTTTCTTAAGATTGGGATTTTAATTTTTCATGTAGTTTTTTTGTGTGAAAAAAATGGATTTCACTAAAGGGGAGTGAAAAGAATCATAATGTCTCTTATACAGGATCGGATATTAAGTACATAAGATTTGGCCCAAAACAATACTCCTATATTAGATTGAAGCGGGAGGAAAAGATTTGACTGAAGAACTTGATATTTGACAATTTGGATGGGAAGGTTGGTGGAGAAAAAGGCAAATTTGACACTTCGTTGTGAGAATAATGTCCTTTAGGGATTTAATGTTAATGGAAGATATATTACGTTGGAAAGATGGGTTAGTTAAGGAATACGATTTTAAGCAGTTAATTTTTAAAAGAATGGATAATCATTTGATAAATGAGTTCACTTTACTTCTTAACTGCTTATCTAATTAAGTGCCATTATATGATGCATGTTTTACATGTTTAAGCATTAGTGGTGGACCATGTGAAATGAGATGAGAAATTCTATGTCAGTCTGATTATCAAATGAAGAACTTATGATGGCTTTATTCTAATGCTTGAGGACAATTGAGTATCTGCATTAATTTTCAGAATTTCTTTGACAAGTTTGAAAAGATAATATATGCATAGATAGTTTTTTTAGAAATGTTTAACTGTCTAAACACTTTGCTTTATGTAAGATGTAAGGAATCGATAAATTTTTCAAATTGCACTTTGTTTATCTTACTTAATCTCCTATTGATGAGAAATAAAATACTCTTCTTTGTTATATATATGTTGTTCTAACTTTCTCAAAATATCAACTGTAATCATTAGGGATCATTTCTGCTCTAGAGGTAGAATTTGTATAAATTTAACAAGTTATTGTCTCATTCACATAGATTTTGTCCTTCATCTTGGCATCATGGAACTTTGAATTGCATTCTTAATTGTTTTTTATTGCTACTAGAGTCATCTGATTAATGGCTCATTTACACAGCACTTATTACTCCAATTTATTTTTGGGTTAAATACAGTAAAACCCCTTAAGGTTTGGGCTGTTTTGTACTATACACCTTAATATTATTTTTTTTCTCACTTTGCCCTTTCTGTTAGTACGCATTAACAATTTAACTATTAAAAAACCAAAGAACAAACATTTTTACCCCTAGGCATTTCAAGAAAATATAAAATTAATCCTTTAAAATTTATTTTATTTGTCAATTTAGTCCCTAATTCTAGTTTTGTGTCAATTGATCTAGTTTAGTGATTAATCAATATAAAAATATTGTCAAAACAACTAAAAATATAATAATGCCCGCTACCACCAGTGGTGCTTTAAAAATACATGTGAAAAAAATTTACATACAAAAATTTTCTAACACTGTCAATATTTTTATTTTTTCATTATATTTTATTTTCATATAAAATTAAAATTTTAAATATACCCAAAATCATCTATTAAATGTATATCAATCTATTATCTTTTTGCTTTTCTTTATATTTGTTTAAAATAATTTTCTTCTTACTTTTTTCCCTTTGTTAAAATAATTTAAATAAACACCTAAATACCTAAATTATACGAAGTAACTTTATTATATAAAGAAAAATTCAAATTAAAATAATTTAGATGTAATACCTTTAATAATTCATCAAAAAATTTTAAAATTAATTATTTCACCGTATTTTTATATCTTAAATATTGAAAAAGCATAATTCGAGAATTAGAATATTAATTAATTTGGAGCATATTTATATTTTTAACAATATTATAACATTATTGAATAAATTTTCCCAATGTATTAAATGATATAAAATTTACATGAGAAAGGCAAAATAAAATATCACTTAGACCTTAAGGGGGTTTACCGCAATTGACCTTTAGGGGTAAATTTGTCTTTTTGAAAAAACTAAATGTGGAGTTATATTTGACCGTTAATCAAAGGAGTGAAGTGAAAAAAAATATAACATTAGGGGTTTAGTAGTAAACAACACTAACATTATATGTCATATTTTTTTTGCAGGTAAAGTATAAAGTCAATCTTAACCAATTTCATTCTACATTGTAAAGTTAATGTAGCTTTAATACTGGATGAATATTGCTATAAGGCTTTGAAATTGTAAAAAGACTTCATTTTGATTCAACCAAAAAAAAAAAGGAACAGCTCATAGTTATATTTAGCAGTAAATTTTTATTTAAACCAACTATCAATGGTTGATTAATCCATCGGGTTTAGGCTAAATGGTACATTTAATTTTGTCTTTGCCTCGTGGAAAGAAATTAACTTTTCCCTCTTGTTTTTCTATATACACTGTTCATTTTTTTTTTCTATCTTTTTTGTTTGTGTGTATGTATATGTGCTTTTTTTTTACTTTTTCGTTTGCTAGAGTGTGGTGATGAAAATTTTATAGCGCCCTGTGTTGTTGTTGGGTGTGGAATTTGCAAAAGGTTGAGAAGTTTTGAGAATATATTTCTATTTTTAATGTTTACCAACTAGCAAAACAAAAGAGAGAGAATTTTGTTGCTAAATAGACTATTTATTCTATTTATCTGGAGAGCATAGTAGCAATGGAATCATTGTATTAGGCCTATTCACTATTGTAATTGAATTTTACATCTCTAAATTCAGAAATAACTTACTGAAATGTATTGTTCAATGTGAATATAGAATATAGAAATAGTATTGTTCAATGTGAAATAACTTACTGAAATGTATTGTTCAATGTGAATATAGAATTGGTTAGAGCCCATTAGTTGGTTGGTTTGATGTTAATTTCCCTGTTTGGTATCCTATTGGCCTTACTCGATCCAATGAAACTCTCTGCTTTTGCCGTTTGATTTTCTTGACCAAATTTAATTGTGGCATGTTTGTTATAGAGTATGTGGAGATGTATGTAATATGAGGCCTGAGATTTCTATTAATGCAAGACACAAGATCACTTTTGCTACCCTTTAATTGTATATTAGTTATTGTATGGGAAAAAGACTAGAATGAGATTGACTTTGATCTTCCTCTATTTTCAGTTTAATTCAAATGTGGCATTGGGTGACGGGACTGTAGAATTGATTGCAGATGCAAATAATGACGTTGGCAATGCTGGCACCTGGAGACAGGCATCTAGAATTGTTAGCCGTGTCTTTTGGAAAATGAAAAATGTAGCTTTTAGAATTGTGATGGTTCAGTGTGAGTAATTAGTAAATGATCAAATTATTAGTACATGTGGTGATATGTATATTTGTTGTATGTTAATACAACAAGCTATTAGTAACTTAGTCATAATATGTGAATTGAAAATATACAACTTTGGTGTCGAAATACATTTCATTTCAATAAAATTAACTTTTGATTCATTGTTAATTGAATATACCAACTTTTGATTTATTTTAAATTGACTATGTCAAGTTTTTGCTTATTATCAATGGATACATTAGCTTTTAACAGCTAAAAACTCTTGAAATATTTAATTAATCAAAACATAAGTGGTTTAGACAAAAAGCATAATTAAGGAACTAGATCTTAACCCATGCATTGCACGGGTTAGTGTTAATCATTTGTTTGAATCTGTATTTCTTTTTCCCATATCATCTATCTATAAGCTTCACGATTATTATCTATACTATATACTTTCTTAGATAGCTTAAAACTTCCCTATCTCCTTCATTTCTTTACATGATTTTCTATGGTATAATAATCGGTCTTCAAATTCTCTTATTATTACAATTATATTTTATCGTATAAACATGTAATTTTTTTTGTTCTAAACCCCACATAGGATGTGTGATAACCACTAATTTTAATTATGTAAATATTATTAATCTTGTTATTACTTTCACCTACATGTTACACATTAAACTATTTCAATTTACATATAGTGTTAAGATCGAAAAACTATATTGTAAGAAAAAAGTTACAATGCCAAACAAATAAGAAAAACAAGAAAACTATATTATTGTTATTCCAATTATGATAATAAGATTGAATGCTTGATTACAAATGACTTCAATTTACTTGAACGGAATCAATTTCAGCCTACATGTTCATTATGTAACTGCAACATACATTAAGAGTTGTTATTGCCAACTTAAATAACTCACAATTAAGTTAAAATGTGCTTTTAGATACTCTTAAATACTTTTAAACTTTTTTGGTTAAATTTTAAAAAAAAAATTATTTTGACATCTCTTGATGAAGTGCTCTTTTTGAAAATAATTTTAACTTTTGCAATACATTAAAAAACAAGTTTTCAATTATTTTTCCGGTAAGAAATTTTATAGTTAGATTAAAAAATAGAACATAAGCTATTAAGAACAAGACCTTAATTATTCAACATATACAACCACAAGTTTAAGTCCAAATAACTATTTTTGAAATTAATTTTAAACATCCATTCTAAAAAATATACATATAGGAATAAGATGACAATTTTACATTAAGACAGTTCTTTTAACACAAGAAGAATAGTATAAATATAGAAAAATTCTATGGTTTCATTCGAATAACCATACCGTTGTGCATTAAATACTTGTATAGTGCAACAGCATGTGATTTGAATGTTTGCGCAGTACATGTCTTAAAGAATGACAGTTGATATCCTAATGAGATCATAAAATTCCCCTAAAGTATAAACAACAAACTTATATATAAACTCATAAAATACACACACACATATATATATATATATATATATATATATATATATATAATATATATATAATTTTTTAACCATTAACTATCAAATTTGTTAGACTTATCATTACTTATGCAATCTACTCAATATATAGGTACTGATTATGGTAATAAATTATGATTCCTCCAATATATTTTAACAACTTAAAATATCATTCATTCTATATTTTTGCCCATTCATAATTTCCTATATGATTTATGTATATGTTCACTAACTAATATGTGAAAAATTCTACAATGTAAATAGGAAGTCAAATGAATATGTGTGAAAAGTGGATTAAAACCAATAAGAATTAGACAAGTGTTATCAGTGAAAATGAGAAAACTAGATCAACAGGTTTGGACGTCATTACCCGATTGCAATGCCTGATGGTCCCAGAAAGTCATGAAATGTGGGAGGCAATTTAAAATGTAGAGAAATTAAAGTATTGTTTTGAAAAATGTGTGTGAAACCCCAAAACTTTGGCCTTTTAATTAAAAGGTATATTACTGTAAACACCCATGTGATATAGTCGTTGATTTGATTCATTACCCTTATCTTTTTTGAAAATATACTTATATGATTTAGACTAAAAAATAATATGGATGGAAATTGTCCAAACAAACAGATTTTACGATAATTATATGTGTACTCTTTACCCATTATTTGTTGGATGGGTTTTTTCTGACCCGTTTACCCACCAACAGTCCAACTCTAACAACATGTAACACTGCCTTCCCCTTCATCACCCACCACCACTAACACCAATAATAACCACTAGCAGCTTCCCTCCCCTTCATCACATCTTCCTTCTATCTATACGGAAAAGGCCAAAAACTGCTGTTAAAAGCTTCCAACCAAATCAAATTAAAGATTGTTTCTTTAAAAAAAAAAATTGTATGACAGGGAGAAGGTGGTCGGGGTTGCAATCGACGGTGCAACAGGTGGTTGGTGCTGCAGGGCTGAGGGGTAGAAGAGATAGGCCTGTAACAGTAATGGTTGAGAGGGGAATAGGGTAATAGAGTGACAAGCAAATGACTGGGTAGGATAACAATCATGAAGGTCTACATAAAAAGCCCATGAAAGAAAGAAAATATGGGATGTTTTGAAATCAATTTGCATTCCTTTTGAAGCAAGTACTCCTATTCTGGAAGAAACCTCAAAGTAATTAGACTCTACTCATATGTCGATTGCATCTCCTTTTCAGCTACTAATAACGACCAATGGAGGCAAGTGGTCTAATAGTATTAGGTAAGGGACAAATGTAGAAATAATATAGTAGTCGTCCAATAACAAATGAGTAGTCTTGCAAATAAATGAGGAAGATAGTAAGTGTGTGTGGTGGGGCTGGTGTTGGTGGATGGGGGAGGGACTAGTGGTGTTGGTTGTGCGTGATGGCGGTTAAGGGTGGTGGTGGTGATGGTATTATTAAAAGGTAGAAAGATAAAAGGTTTTCTGGCCATATAAGATGATATTTTTATTAGGGAAATCAATATTTTCTGTTAGTCACTAGATGCGACATTGTGCAAGTGTATATCAAATTTCGTTAAATTTGATATTTTATTTTATTTTATTTTATCTTACTATTCAAATTAAATAAGAGTTTAAGTTATATTTTTAAAATATATAGAAGTTATGGGTAAGATAATTGATTATACGAGTTTAAGGTAATTTAGGGAAGCAAACCATCTGCACACAAACTTTAGGGGAGCAAACCATCTCCACACACGCTTAAAGTTAGCCCTATTTACTTCTAAACTTTAAATTATTTATTATTGTTTAAATTATTTAATTAAATTATATAGTTGTTCTTAATGACTTTTAATTTGTTAATTCTTATATTATGAGTTGTATTTGGTGATTAATTTCATGGGTTAGTTATTATTAATGTTGGAAGAAATTTTAGTGTTTGGCTGGAAAGGAGTTAAACTAATTGCTAAAAAGTTATTTACTGTTTCCTGGAAAAATACTTATATGTAAAAAATATAAAAAAAATTAATTAATTTTCTATTGTTGGCAACTCATTAATTTTTGATATAGAAAGGAATAAGGTGATGGTTGGATTCTCAATTTGGGTTTCGACAGGAGCTGTGATGATTGGACCGAGGATGGCTACGATCGGAGGACGAATCTGGCCGGATCTGTGAGAGATCCATGGCCACGTGACCGGCGGTGTTACTGGTAGAGATGAACAGTGTATTCGCCGTCAACGAAAGTTTGGAGCCTCGTCTTGGTTGTTACTAGTGAAGGAAAACTGACCATTCAATCATCGGAGAAGAGGAAGGTAGTCATCGCGACTGCCGTTTGAGGTTGATCAGAGTAGGCTAGAGTTTGGTCAGAAAATAAATAGAAGATGTTTGGAGAAGAACATGAATTGGACAAAGATGAAGAAGGAGATTAAAGAAATTTTCAAATATTACAAGATTAACTCCTATAGTTCTAGGGTATTACAGTAAGGCCTAAAATTTTTAAAATAGAGTCGAATTAACTAGTCTTTTTTCAACTTTTAAAAATTGTAAATAACCCCCAATAATTTTATAAATACATTAGTGTAATCCTTGAAGATTATTGAAATTTACAGAATGGACCCTACAGTTTAGAAATATTTTACTAAGATCCGAATAGGTTTCTATAATTGACAAACTGACCCCAAAGGTTTTGTAAAGTACATAGAAGTGCCAAAACCCTTCGAAGTTACCAAAATGCCCTCAATTGATTTTTAAAGTTACTTATGTACCCTTAATCATTTTTTAAAGTTACCAAAGTACCCTCACGTATTTTATAAGTTCTCCAAGAGTCCTTAATAGTTTTCTAAATTTACTAAAATGCCATTTTCAAAGTTTACAGAATGGACCTAATGTTTTCTAAATTTATAGTAAAGCTCTAAACAGTACGCTCTAAGAAGTATTCAATGATTCTAATAAGGCTCGAAAAGTTTTGGAAAGTTATAATAAGTTACTAAGCATTTTTATTTTTTTACTCGATGTGAACTATTAAGCAGACATGATTTGATTATTTTGTACAAACTAACATACGAAAATATTAATTTTTAATTAGAACTCAAATATTTTCTAAAAGTCACCCATTCTAACATAAGAATTATTTTAAGATATTAAAGTAGAATACTTTAATCTCACATAAATAGTCATGGTCATTGAACCTAATAAGGGACCAGAGTCCATTTAGAAAAATTGAAAATATTCTTTTGTAAGAATTTGACAAGGGAATAATTACTTGAATTATCAGTACTAAGATACTGTGATTTTGTTTTTAAGGATTCTCGACAAGGAACGAAGGCAAGTAATTTTTAGGTATGATATGGGTAAGATAATTGAACTTATACGAGTTTAAGTAATTTAGGGAAGCAAACCATCGTGCACACAAACTTAGGGAGCAAACCATCTCGCACACACGCTTTAAAAATTGTATTTCTAAAATATGTATTTGAAATTGTTTTATGACTGTGCATGATTTTCAAAAACCATTTGTGAAAATATGTTTGATTAAGAATTACTTTTGCTATGAAATTGTAGATCATGTATGGTTATGTGATTGTTTGGCTTTAAAAGTATATGGAAATGCATTATATGTATTGCTTTGACTATGTGTGACATGTCTATTTATATAGTAACAAGAAGATGTTTTGCCTCTAAACGAACATAAAATAGTCAATAGGAATTATAGTCCTGAACACAATTAAGATAGCATTGACATCATAGTCATGATTAGCTATAACACTACAAGAGATCACAAGAAAATGTCAAGAGGGACTGCAAAATTTCTTGACACGCTTTTCTAGTGAGGTTAACCACTAGGCTAAATATTCTCCTTACCTAATACCTGTCTCTTATACACATTTCTGAAATGACATTGTCCCTACATGAAACATATGTGACATGAAAAGTACATGATATGAAAAGTTACTACACATGAAAAGTTATTACATGATAGATAGACTTTACAAGATGAATAACTTGAATAGTTGAACTCTTCGTTACATGTTTTACAAGAATGATATTGACAAAAGTTTGAGCATGTGGTATGATGTGTATGCAAGACTTATATATATATGTAGCAGCATGATCTAGTGGGAGTAAGTACTACTTGTTGGGCGACTTGTCGCTTATTCCATATATTTTATATTTTCGTATAGGAGATGAATATAAGTATGTATTAGTTGAGGATAAGGACTAAATATACGAGAACAAGAAAAGAATTTAAGATGGTCACTCTGTCAGGGATTTTTGATAGGATTATTCAAATAAGTTGAGCATGCATGCTCTCGATGTTTATTCATATTCAGTAATTTGTAGTTCTATTTGTGTTTTGTTAAAAATTGCACTATTTAAAATTGATATTTTTGTAGAGTTTTTTCCGCTATTATAATTTATGTTTAAAGAAAGTAGCACATGCTATGATTCTTTATATTCTTGGAATTTACTATTGGGGATACAGTAAATGATACGTGTCTAGCAAGTACGGGTTAAGAGCGTGACAATATGGGACAACTAACTCATGACGATGTGGATTAAGAGAAAGTCCTCTTAAAACAACCACACCTTGTGGACTATGGAAGCGGTCAATTGTAGGGCCACACATTATTTATAAAGGAATATGTGTTGCTTTTCTTAATCTACAAACTTATAGAAATGTGTAATTAACTTCATAGTATATTTAGACAATATTATTATAATAGTTTAAATGATTATAAACAGTTCAAATTATTAAAAATAATTTAAAATTTTAAATAGTAGTATAGCACACACAATAAATAAACAGAATATATATTTAGCTTCCATAAATCATAATTTTGTAAAATTAAATAATATTAATAACTTATAATTACATATGTTGCAATATTATCACTAAAATGGTATTAATACCTATAGCTTACACAATTAGATACATTTGTTACTTTTTGTTATATAATTTTGTTAGTAATATTGATAGTGATTCTACTTATAACTCATATAGTTAGTATTAATTAGTCGTAGAAAGCATGCCTTAAGTAGTAATACTTATAAATAAAAAAAATTTCGCTGCTTACTCTATATTACGGAGTGAATATTTTAGACTGTTGAATGACTGAAAGGTAATGGGGCCCTCTTACTTTTCAGTCATCTCAACAGTTGTCATATCCACTCTGCATTCCAGAATGAGTAGGTAAAGACTTATTGTATAAAATGATCCTTATAGCTACTTGTTACTTTTTGTTATGTAATCGTATTTATTAGTAATATTAATACTGATTCCTGCTTACATATAGTTTATATAATTATTACTATTAGTATTACCATTTATAGAGAAAGTGTGTTCACTCACAAAACTAATTAAATTTATAAACCAAAACTACTAGGAAAACTAATTAAAAGTATAAACCAAAGCTGACAAGATTATTTGATAATGTAAGCTATAGGTATTAATATTATTTAAGTTATAATTATGAACTTAAATTATATTAATATTTATAGCTACATAAGTTACAATATTATTACTTAATGATACTAACACATATAGCTTACATAATCAAAAACTCTTGTTACTTTTTGTTACATAACTTTATTAGTAATATTAATAGTGATTCTAATTATAATTTGTATAGTTATTACTAATTAGTAGTACAACTCATAAAGAAAGCTGATTCTTTAGTAGTAATACTTATAAAATGATATTTATAGTTACTTGTTACCATTTGTTATATAACTTAATTAGTTATATTGATTCCTACTTGTATAACTTATATAGTTATTACTAATTAGTAATATCCTTTATCAAGAAAATGCGTTTATTAGTAGAACTAATTATGTTTTTAAACCATAGGTACAAGAATATTTGATTATGTAAGCTACATGTATTAATATCATTTGGATTATAAGATTATAATTTTATGTGACTATAAGTATTAAAATAAAAATTATGATTTATGTAGCTCAAAGTTTAATAATGTATCAAAATCTTTTTCATATATTACTACTAATAAGTAATAACCATAGAAGAAATTAGAATTACTACCAATATAACTAATTAAGATATACAACCAAAATACAAAAGAACATTTGATTGAGTAAGCTATAAGTGTCAATATCACAAAAGTCACAAGTATTAATAATGTACACACTACCTTGTATATAGTAATATCCACTAGTAATTATTACTATGCAAACTATAAGTATAAATAATTACCAATATAAGTACTTAAGTTTGTAAAGCAAAATTTGATTATATACGTTATACTCTACTATAAATTTCATTTAAGTTCTTATAGCTTGTGTAGGCCATAAAAATATTTCATTTCACACACACACACACATATATATATATATGCGTGCTATACTTACTATTTTTTATTTTAAGTCAATTTGAATCATTTGCGTTGTTATAATTACTTGTACTTAAGTAATAATGTTTAAATAAAATTTCAGTATTATAGTTATATAGAATTGTAGACATTTAAAAAAATATAATAATAAATAATCAATTAATTAAGATTACAAATGCTTAATCTTAATTATTCCTTGGTCCATTGAAATCAGGATCTTGAACGTAATGTCTCAAATCAATCCCGATAAAAATGATTGGCCGAATCCATATCCCTTGCGAATTGTGCCAAACATGCAAGTGGAGTCCGTTAGGCACTTTAAGCCCAACTAGTTATTCTAGAATCAATTAAAGAAGTAAAACCTCTCTAATTGATTAAATTAAGAAAAGTCAATTAAAGCTAATTAAGAGATTAATTTACCATCTTAATTGAGCTGGTAATTGGACTTTCCTAGATTAGATCTCCCACTATTGACCTATAAATACAAGGTCATTCTCATTAAGGAGAGGGGGGAGCACTTCAACCACAAGAAGAGTAAGGCTCTAGCATCGTAGTGATCAAGAAGCACAAAAAAGCAAAGTGCCACATCTTTTACGATAATCAAGAGTCACATTCTTCACCGACATTCTTTGAATCGAGATCAAGCATAAAACCCTCGGTACACACTCTTCGATTAATTTCTCCTGTGAGAAATTGAAGGAGTTTAACGGTTTGAGATTAAACCTATTGCGGCACTCGAATTGTATATCAATACCTCGACGCTTTAAGATCAAGCCAATCATGGCCCTTGTATCGTCATCACCAACTCAAGGAACGAATAAGAGGTTTTCGTCATTGTAATCGACGATCGAAATACTAAAGAGTTGTAACCCAATTTCATTTGATCTAACAAAATTTTGAATTTGTGAATTTTATTTCTTGTCTTATTATTTTAGGCATGAAATTTGCATTTACAAATTTTTGGCACGCTCAGTGTGACCTTTCTGCCTCTCATCTCGTTCATCAAGTTTTCAAAGATCCATGGCTTCCAAAAATATCTCAAGTAAGGTTGCTGGGAAGAGCTCTTCTACTGCAAGGAGCGACGATGCTTCTTCGGTTGGTCCATGGACTCGTAGCAAGTCCAAAGCAACAACAACAATAGTGGATCGCGTTGGCAATGACCAGACAAGGACACGAACTGTCATTACCCTGGGGGCAAGGAAGGATAAAATTTTTGAATCCAAGAAGTTAGCCTCAGTTTCGGAGGATTCCGTGTCCAATGAAATCTCACATGACAAGTCCCAAGATCCCCTTCGAAGTCTCCTGCAAAAGAGCAAAAAAAGTTAGATTCCGCATTGTTTGAAGTATCGTACACTTCTCCGCTGTATATGCAAGCTATGATGACGAGTGCATCATCAGTAGAAGAACAATTGACATCCATGGCTCATGCTGTTGAACTATTTTAAGTTATCTAAAACCAATTAAAGAAAAAGATCTGCAAATTGCCGCTTTAGTGAGCAAGTTAGAGTCTCAAAACATTGGGGAGACTAGTCAAGTCAACAACAAGAAGTCAGATTAGAATTCATGAATGGATGAAAATGCTAAAGTCTACTTCGGGTCTTCTTCTGGACGTCCAGTGGATGATAGCATGAACCTTCTGGCAATAGGTGCTATATCGATGCAGCAGATACAAGGAATAATCACTAACGTAGTTCGCACATAATATGGGGCTCCGTCACAAATAACTATGATGTACTCGAAGCCTTACAACAAGCGAATTGATCATCTTAAGTTGCCCATTGGCTATCAACCTCCAAAGCTTTATCAATTCGACGGCAAAGGGAATGCCAGACAACATATGGCTCATTTCATTGAGACTTGCAATAATGTCGGTACAGAAGGAGATGTTTTGGTGAAGTAGTTTGTCTGCTCCCTTAAAGGTAATGCATTTGACTGGTACATTGATCTGGATATACCAGAATCAATTGATAGCTGGGAATAGATGGAGAGAGAATTCTTGGGACCATTTTACAGTACCTATCGTGTAGTGAGTCTGTTAGAGCTCAACAACGCTAAGCAATGGAAAGACGAACCAGCCGTAGATTACATTGAACATTGGCATACATTGAGTTTAGACTGGTAAGAAAGGCTCTCAGAGATTTTTGCGATTAAGATATGCACGCAAGGGACGCATTAGGGACTGCTTTATATCCTCCAAGGGGTAATGCCACGCACCTTTGACGAACTAGCAACATGTGCTCATGGCATAGAAATGAATATTGCTAACCATGCAAATGTAAGGGCCCCTATTCCTGAACCTAAAAGGGAACATAAAGAGGTAAGAAGAAATGACAAGAAACCAAAAAGGAGTAAAGAGTCAATGGCTGTAAGTGCTTCTCCTCTAAAAATCCCTAGAAATAACAAAAAGAAGCAAGAAGTGCTCAAGGAGCAACCCCGGGAAAGATAACGGCCTACACTTACTTAAAGAATTGGAGGAAAGAGTCTGTCCATTCCCTGATTTAGATGTATGAGATATTCTTGCTTTTCTTCTTGAAAAGAAAGTCATAGAACTTTCGGACTCTAAGCGTTCTGAAGAAATGGGACGTGTTGATGATCCAAGATATTGCAGGTATCATAGGCTTGTTAGCCACCCCACTGAGAAGTGCTCTGTGTTGAAGGAGTTAATCGTGAAACTTGCAAAAAAGGAAGAATTTTGCTAGATATCGAAGAAATGCAAAATTCAATCACACAAGTATAGTGTTTGATCTCTTCTTACGACAAATTGTCAGGGAGAGATTTACATAATCATTCAGTTTGGAACAATGGAACCAGTTCGAGTTTATACCAAGATCCCTGACATGAGGCCGAATAAAGATGATGAAGGATGAAGGCTTGAGACTAGGAAGAAGAAGGCTTTGAGAAAGAATTCTTGGAGAGCCCATAAAAGAGCTACAAAAATTCCTGATGGTAAGCAAGGGGCAATGAAGCAAGTAAATGTAAGACTCTCAAAGAAGACGTAAGTCACGGCCATCATCGACCACACTTGACATCCTTGTTCAAGTTCTTCCCAAAGGGATACTTTGGCCAAGTAAACAAGATTGAGTCAAGTTTCATGGTGACATCCCATCAAGAAATTGTAACAGGAGAGCTATCTTCCCAAGAGGAAATTAACCGAGTAGTGCACAAGGTAAAAGGGTTACCAACATGGATCAATTTAAGTGAAGCCATACAATTATCAGAAGAAGATCAGACGGCTTTGGTAAAAGTGTTGGAGGACCATATCAAAGTACAAGACCATTTTAGAGGAGATAGATACAGAAGCCACCCCATGCACGTCATGTTGTTCAGCCATTGTTTTTACCGATAAAAATTTACAGTTAGGGTCTAAACCTCACAATCGGCCATTATTTGTTTTCAGGTATATGAAAGAGCAGAAGATCAATAGGATATTAGTGGACGATGAATCCGCTGTAAACATAATGCCAAATTTCACATAAGGCACCTGTTAGACATTGCTACTGAAGAATTGGCTAAAAGCTGCCTAGTTATTCAAGGGTTTAACCAGGGAGGTCAACAAGCCATTGGGATGATTTGTCTGAAACTAAACATTGAAGAACTGCAGATAGATACATTGTTCCATGTGATCGAGGCAAAAACCTCCTACAACCTCCTGTTAGGATGACCATGGTTACATGTCAATGGTGTAGTGCCTTCCACATTGCATCAATGCCTCAAATTTTACAAGAATGGTGTGAAAATAGTGTTCGCTAATAACAAACCCTTCACTGAAGTATAGTTTGCATTTTGCGGATGCAAAATTTTACATAAATGTTACACGACATAAAAAGTTTTACCTACAAAAATCTGACTTAGTGGAAAATCTAAAAAATAGGTAGACAACAAATGTGAATCGTTATATGTAAGAAAAGATGTAAAGCAAATACAACAGAGAAGTATGATAGAAGAAAGGCATATAAATAAAGATTCAATGGCCTTGCAAGACTTCAAGTATTGTTCCCAAGGCACTAAGAAGGGAAGGTGAGTTACCTTTTGTTGAAGTTTCGACATCTAAAATATCAAAACTAGCAAACATGAGGCCCTTGAATATAGTGGATCATGGATTGTCAGAAAAACATTTAACTGTGCCGTTGACAAAACAACAGACTGTAAGAAAGCCACCATTAGAGGGTTTTGTCAAATAGGTTCGAGATGAATCCTTACCTCAAAAACAAATCAAAGAAAGGTTTGATCCGAAGGCATATAAGTTGATGGAAAATGCTGGGTATGACTATGGAAATCCTCCATCCCTTGGATAGCTAAATCCTGAAGTCATGGGTGAAAAAATATACGATTTAAATGAAACACAAAAGATACTGAGGAAAGAAGGGGATCAAATAAGTCCTGCAAGATCGGGATTGAGCTTTATGCCTCCAAAACCAGTACGAGTCACCCTTAAAAGAAGAAAAGAGAAAAAGACCACTCATTACATAACGGTTGAAGAGACGAGTGATGAACAAAGCGCAAGCAATCGTCTCTTTGGAGATCAATTTTAGAATGCATCGAACCACTTGGTGAACGAGCTTCTGTGTTCGATAGGATAGGTTCCTCAACATAAGAAAATGATGGTTTGTCTTCAAGATCCTCTGTGTTCTAAAGAATACAAAGGGATGGCCTCCAATCAGGAGTACTCTTTTGTCTCTGGTCGTCTAAGTTCACCAAAACCGTAAGATGATCAGCTTGACTCAGGCCTTCGTCCTTCAGTATTCTATCGGTTGACGAAATCTAAAGATTATGAAAGTAAACCTGAGGGGTCATCACAAAAGTCTGTATTTGAAAGGATTAGGGACAGGGATATTAAAGCAGATGGCAAAGGGCTTAAAAGATTAAGAAAAGAAGCAGATGACATCATTGAAATTCATAGTACAGTGCCTTCTCATATGAGCCGTAAGACTCATTGGAAAATCCAAATTGAGAGAATGCTCAAAATTAGGAGACGTAGAATTATCCATTTAAAACCAACTCTGAAAGCCAGCACTTAACATTGGATGACAATGACAATGACGAGCAGTTGGTTTACGTCACCACATACTATATTACAATAGAAGAAGATCCTTCAATGGATGTTACAGAAGAAGATGTCTTAGAAACTCCACCACAGTTAGAAGATGGGGGCAACCTATAGTGGATGACCTTAAGGAGCACAACTTGGGAACCCTGATAATCTATAGCCAATTTTTTTGAGTACTCAGTTAAGTCCTTCTAAAGAAAAGCAATATCTTGAGTTGTTGGCTAAATCAGGGATGTGTTTGGTTGGAACTACAAAGAAATGCTTGGACTGGATCCTAAAGTAGTAGTTCATCATTTATCAGTCAAGCATGGCACTCGTCCAATCAAACAAGCTCAACAGGTTATTTGTCCAGTTCTTATACCTAAAGTTAATGATAAAATAAATAAGATGCTTGAAGCTGGCTTTATAAGGGAAGTGAAATATACACAGTGGATTTCTAGCATAGTAGTTGTCAAGAAACGAAATGGAAAAATGATCTGCATTTGTGTAGACTTTTATATGTTAAAAAAGGCTTGTCCGAAAGATAATTTTCCTTTACCAATCATTGAAATTATTGTAGATGCGACAGCCGGGCATGAAATTCTAAGTTTTATGGATGGATGTGCAGGTTATAATCAGATACGCATGGCACTAGAAGATGAGAAGCTCACAACTTTTCGCACACCAAAAGGTATATTTTTCTACAAAGTAATGCCCTTTGGCCTGAAGAATGCTGAAGCCACCTATCAACATGCAATGCAAAAGATTTTTGATGATATGTTTCACGTAAGGGTTGAATGCTACGTAGACGACCTGGTGGTTAAGACGAGAAGAAGAAAAGACCACTTCGAGGATCTTCGAGCAGTGTTCACCTGTTTAAGGCAATTCTAATTGAAAATGAATCCACTTAAGTGTGCTTTTGGGGTTTCGTCAGGAAAATTCTTAGGGTTCATTGTTCGACACCGAGGCATTGAGATGGATCAATCCAAAATAGATGCCATACGAAAAATGCCTCCACCGAAGAATCTCCTCGAGCTTCGGAGTTTTCAAGGGTCTCTGTCGTATATTCGTCGCTTCATATACAATTTAGCAGGTCGATGCCAACCATTTAATTGATTGGCAAAAAAAGATATACCATTTGAATGGGACCAATCATGCCAAAATGCTTTTCATAGGATTAAGAAATATTTGGTCAACCCTTCGATTTTTGAACCACCAACGCCAGGAAAACCACTTATTCTCTACATTGCTGCACAAGAAGAGTTTGTGAGAGCTATGTTAGCCCAAAACAATGACAAAGGTAAAGAAAAGGCATTGTATTACCTGTGTCAAAAACTAACAGACCTAGAGGTAAGGTACACTCCCATTGAAAAAATCTATTTGGCTTTGGCATTTTCTCGCAAAAGCTAAGGCATTACTTCTTGGCCTATACGATCCATCTAGTTGCAAAAGTCAATCCCCTTAAGTATGTGATGTCAAGACCAGTACTCTCAGGACGTATTGCCAGATAGTATCGGTCTTATTTAATGAATTTGAGATCATTTATGTCCCTCGAAAGGCGATTAAAGGACAAGCCACTGACTTCTTAGCAGACAACCCTATTCCTCTAAATTGGGAGGTTTCTGAGGATTTTCCTGATGAAGAAGTGATGTTTATTGAAACATTACCATTATGGACGATGTATTTTGATTGAGCTGCAAGATCTGAAGGAGCGGGTATTGGGGTAATGTTCGTCTCACCACAAAGGTATGTCTTACCATTTGCCGTTGTCTTGGGACAAAAATGTTTGAACAATGTAGATGAATATCAAGCCTTGATCATTGGGCTACAGATGACCATTGAAATAAATATCTTGGATCTTGAAATTTATGGAGAGTCAAAACTTATCATCAACCAGTTGTTGCATGAGTATGAAGTGACAAAGGATGATTTGATTCCATACTTCAATTATGACTCTCACTTGATGGGAAAGTTCAAGAGCATTATGATAGAACATATCCCAATGAAGGAAAATCACTTTCATCTACTAGATGCTCTTGCCAACTTAGCCACGACACTAGCTCTGGCCGAAGGTGAGACAACGATAGTCCCTATGTGTTGTGAATGGGTAATACCCGAGCTTTTAGAGTATCACGTCCTTTCTCAGTATGGGTAGTTGAGGAAGAAGATTGGAGACATCCTTTGATTGACTACTTGGAACATGGTATGTTACCAAAAGAGCCCGAAAGAAGGACTGGTGTTTGAAGACGAGCCTCGAGATTTGTCAACTACAAAGGTACCCTCTTTTGTCAGTCATTCGATGGTATTTGGCTTCATTGCTTGGGAAGGGATGAAGCAAATCAGACTATAGAAGAAGCACATCATGGATTTGTGGAACTCACTAGTTTGGACCCAAGATCCACTTTCATATAAAAAGAATGGGTTATTACTAGCCTACAATGGTCAAAGACTGTATAAAGTATGTTCAGAGATGTCAAGCCTGCCAGTTTCACGCAAACTTTATCCGTCAACCACTAGAGCCTCTTTACACCCAACAGTGGTATTTTGGCCATTTGATGGTTGGGGGTTAGATGGTGTTGGCCCTCTCCCTAAATCCTCACGAGGACACCTCTATATCCTGGCTACTACAGACTATTTCTCCAAGTGGGCAGAAGCAGCCCCGTTTAGTTAGATCACGAAGGAAACAGTTGTTGATTTCATCAAATCAAACATCATCTATAGGTATGGATTTCCTCGATACATCATCATCGATAACGGGAAGCCATTCGTCAACAATTTGATGGACCAGTTATGGAGAAGTTCAAATTCAAACAGCAAAAGTCTTCCATGTATAATGTGCCAACAAATGGTCTTGCTAAGGCTTTTGACAAAACCTTAGGCAATTTGCTTTAAAAGTTGGAGGCAAAATCCAAATGTGACTGGCATGAAAGAATAGGTGAGGCACTTTGGGCGTAACGTACAACTTGCAAGATGCCTACTCATGCCACTCCTTACTCGTTGGTCTATGGGGTCAAAACTATTTTGCCACTCAAGTGAGCAGCAAATACCATCACTCAAGATTGCCATGCAAGAAGGGATGACTAGTGATGATAATGCACAACCTTGACTACAAGTGTTAGAGGCACTAGATGAAAAGAGGCTTGATACGCAACAACATTTGGAATGTTACCAGACTCGTTTGTCTAAGGCTTTCAACAAAAAAGTACGACCGAGGTCATTTCAAGTGGGACATTCTGTGATAGATATTCAAAGGCCAATCTCTATCATGTTGTGGATGAAAAACAAGTTTACGTCAAAATGGGATGGTTCTTATATAGTGCAATAGGCATACACAAACGGAGCCAACCTTTTGACAGATCAAGATGGTATGAAGATTGGATCCATCAATGGCAAATTTTTGAAGCAGTATTTCCTTTGAACCTAAATTTCACAAAAACCTTTTTTGTCTTTAAAAAAAAAAAAAAAAAAGGTTGAAAATTCGAAAAATGATGGCCTAGGCAAAAAAAAAATCATTATATTTCTCTTGAACTACGTTTTTTGACTTGATCCCTTCTGGGGTACGTAGGCAACTTGGGTTTGCCCAAGTTTAATCAATTGTTTGTTCATCTTATTTTCATTCTAAAAAAAAAAAAAAAGTCAACAATGATGTAAATAAATTACTCCTGGCCCGCTTGAGTATAAACTATGAACGGCTAAAATAATGCAAAAGAAAAAAATGTATTTCAAATTCATTCTAGAAGGGCATTCAATATTAAGTCTTGATTGAACACGAAATAATGGGAAACTACGTGTTTATTAAGGTGACTAGATTTCTAGAAAGAAAAAAAAAATTGATGACTAAGAAAAAATAAAAAAAGTAACAATTAGACTTAATCTATCCACTTCAATTGTGTGACTTCAGCTCATTCTTCCTCTAGAGAAATATGGAGCGCTTCCAAATCTTCAGAATCCTTGGAAGATACAACCAGAGTAATCTTAAGGTTGGTTTGCTCTGTTGCAAGTGAGCCATCAAATGTTGATCGCGAGACATCTCGTCATTAACCTTAAGTATCTCACGAGCATCAACCCCTTGCGTCTCGGCTTCTAACTGCTCTAGTTCTTTCATCAATTCAGCTTTCCTACCCTTGAGACTTATTTGTTTAGCTTGGATGGCCTCAAGATGCTTCTGCTTTCGCTCATTTGCAAAAGAAGTCTCTCAACTTGTCTTTGAATGGTAGTAAGGTGCGTAGAGAGTGCAGTTTCAATAAGCTTCCCAGAAAAGTTGTTGTGCAATTCTTGATACTTGCTGATATGGGTCATAAGGTTCTTAATTCAAGTGCGCAACGGAGAAGGGTCGAATCTATCGAGTTCAATCACTTGAAATAACTTAGCAAACCAGTCAGAGTACTCCAACAGTTGCTCAAATGAAGTTCCCAAGATTTGTTGTTGAATTCTTTCTCCAATACCTAAAGCTGCTTTGCGATGTTGTTCAGATGTGATGGCAGTAATACTAAATATGGAAGCCGCAATCAGTGCACACGGAACAGGCTGAGTAAGAATAGGCGTAGTGGGCATCATAGGTAGCCTCTTTTTTCTATATTTGAAAATGGGATAAGATCATAAGGTTTTCCCAGGTTGCGTGTAACTAATTCAAATTGGCTGGGGCCTAAGTTGGTATTATCACAGCTTCCCGGCCCATCTAATGTTACGCCTTCCACGATAAAATAAAATAAATGCTTCCAAGCTTCAAAGTAAGTTAAAAGCATTTAACAAGAGAAGTGTTTTACATGTTGGAGAGGTGACGAAGAAAGTTAATGCAAAAAACTTCAAAAAAATTAATAATAATAATAACAACAACAACAAAAACAAAAAGAAAAAAAAAGTCATAATACCTGATCCCCTATGGTGTCCAGAGTTTGATTAGAACTATGGACATAGATAAACAGATTTTTCATATTCAGCACAAGCTTCGCAGGTTTGTTGGTAACATCTCATGAAGACCTATCACTCGGGATATGTTTTCAACATTTGTCACTATCACGGTCTCCAGTTGAAGTTGATCGTTCATCATTGGTAAATTTCTTCTTTAAACACCTTAATATAATTAAGGTCTTTGAATTAGGGGAGTCTCATCACTCATTCCATCCAATTGCAGCTGTTGAGAAGGATGTCGACTAGGATGATCATCAGTTGGAGTTCCATCTTGAACTCATTGACGGGCGTATCTTTTCCAAGAGCTAGTGCCTTTGTCCATAGCGATAGCCTTTGCATCCACTTTTGACCCCAGAATAGAAGCACCGGCTGGATCATTCACAGAGCTAAGAAATAACTCTACTAATATCTTTGGGCCATTTGCGAAATATTCATCATAGAATTGTGCGCACCAAGTGCTATATCGTCGAGTAAAGCGATCCCTAAAATTACGCAATAAGGCGAGAACTGATACCTTAGATTTTGTGCCAGCACAAGTACAAGAGTGATAGAGCTGATATATCCTTTCTAAAACTGATGCATGTAGCTCTTCACTATGCTCACCTAGAAGGTCTTGACAAAAGCCAAATTGGCGAGCAAATCTATGGGAACTGTAAATCTCTACCACATACAAGTCTTCGCACATCGCAAAGACAAGTAACTTGATCACAAGTTTATGAAGTAATTAAACTTGAATGATGAAAGGTTGTGATCATCGGTAAAGATGTGTTGCTTTTCTAAAGCAAAAGAAGTGGACTGCCATGCAAAGTTAGTCCCCCCGCATGATATTCTCTCTTACGCTTATCTCATCAAATGAGATAACAGAAGAACTCCTGGAGAATTTAGCCATTGTTGAATCAGGTTGGTGAGGTGGATTCGGTTGATGTGTGCTGAAGTACAGTGCCAACTAGACATGAACATAATGTGCCAAAAAAGCATACAACCCTTGCTAGGTTGGGAGGAGTTTGCTATCATATTCAAGCCGCGATAAATACTAGCTAATACAGGCGCAGCTAAACAAACCCTTATCCCTTCGGCAATCAAACTTGCTGTCACAAAAGTTTCCGATCGAATAAGGCCTATTTCATGAATAGGAAAAGCAAAGATACAAATCCAGCAAGAGATCAAGGTAGCCAAGTAGGTCTCCTCCGTCTCTTATACATAGATTGTTGGCCCAAAAGCAACCTAAGAGGGAGGTGAATTAGGTTGTCTCAAAAAATAAACCTTTTGAAGTGCTTAATGAAAATGCAAACTTTGTGCAACAAATGAATACTTAAGCATAAATGGTCAAAGATAAATATTTAACAATCAAATCTTAAAGAACAAATAAAAAAATTGAGATAAAGAATATCAAACCAAACTCCCAAACTTCTCAAAGTTGGAGTACATCCATTAGTAGTGCCTCTTCAAAGAAGGTGAGGCAATAGCCTTCTAGTACACAAAGTAGGCTCACCCTTGCACCAACTAAGTTCCTCTAGTTGAGCCAAAGGGTTTTACACTACAACCGCACTTTTGTACACTTGTTATCCCTTCACTCTTGCACTTGAAGATCACTCACTAGTCTACTCTTGCTCATACTAATTCTCTCTAGTTGAACCAAGAGAACTATACTACCCAAACCAATACAACCTACAATATTTTAGCCTACTTCTCCCCAAAAGAATGAGCTCTTACAAGTGTTTGTATTGAATGTAGTAGCTCCACACATCATTTGGATGACCTTGGGTTATTTATAGATGAAAGATGTGCTGAAATTTGAGCTCCAACGATAAAAAAACTAGCTGTTAAAAACTAGCCGTTAGGGGTTCGGACGGCCATATGCGTCCTACAACTTGATGAACAGTGTCTCGGACGGTCATATGTGTCCTACAGCTTTAACAAAAATTTTCTTCATTTCGAGCTCATTTCTTCGGACGGTCTTTAGTGTCCGATTCTTTTGTCTTTTGGATTCCTTATCTCGAACGGTCTTTTGCATTCGAAGTACTTTCTTCGGATAGTTATCTGCGTCCGAGAGATATGTTCTTCTTCGGTGTTATCTGGTCATGTTTCGGACGCTTCCTTGCATCCGAGCTCCTTTCTTTCGGACGCTCTTCATCGTCCGTAAGGTATTGTTCAACTTTTGATTGTTTTTCTTGATTGTGTTCGGATGATCATTTTCGTCCGAACCTTCCGGTGGTTTTTTGCACACTTATTTTCAAGCCATTAGTACGATTTGGTGTTCATCAAAAAATGATTACAACATAGACATCGTTAACTCCAAGTTTGACGAATGCACCATGCCTTTCTTCTGACCAATCAAAAGGGTTTAGGATGGCACCTAAAGGAAAAACCATCACTTGAGTGTCATTCTTTCTTCCACCGCGCTTTGCCGAAACTTGGTACTTAGGAATTCCTCTGTACCAAAAGTTAATCCATTTAGATGCACTTACTTTTGAGGTTTTCTTGCTACTCTCACATAGATGACGGAAAGTGGCAAATAAGTATTGGCCATTAGAAGGGATGACTTTCTTCCCTTGCTTGTCAACTGAAGAAAATAGCGTCTTTGCAGGGACAACCTCGTCATAGAATAAGCCGCTACAAGGCAACCCGCCAAGTATAGATAAGTCTCAAAGAGATAAAGATATCTCTCCTTGGGAAATGTGAGCAGTATTCATCTCAGGACACTAGCACTCAAAAAAATGCCTGAAAATGTTGGCATTGCAGTCATATGTGAACAAGGATGTATAAATAGCGTCATAAAGGCGTGCCTTCATGAGGGTTTGCTGACTTCGAACAAGGACATCTTCTAGCCATTCCCGGTAAAGAGGTGTGTGTGTGAACTTACCATTGACTTTAAAGGAAGTTCCCCAACTCGCTTCACCAGTAATAATGCGACGTCCCGAAGTAAGATAAGGGGCTTGGCATGAAACATTGTAATGGTTGGAAGCCAACAAAAATAGAGAGCGGTCATCTTTTCTATGAGATTCCCTCGACCATCCTAACAAATCCTTGGGGTCATACTTGTTTTCTAATTTCTTGGGAAGTTTATCAGATGCTGAAGAACGCGCAAGGATAGCAGTTCCACTTTCAATATCGTTATCCTTGTTATCTACAATCACAAGGTATAGCCTCTTGGAAATGATTGTCTCCTTGAAATAAACCATGTTCTCACTTGTTAAATAAAAAAAATGGCATTAGGAGGTTCATACATAGTGTAGGCAATTCATTGATAAGCAAGACCTATATTGCTATTATGCAAGCCACATCCAAATCATTATTAATAAGATTTGAAGGTTAATCACGAGCCATGTGAGTGCACCGAGGATCATCAACCATAGTCCTGGATGTGTAGCAATTCACTTGATGATCCGAGTACGGGTCACTCTATGGGTGCGTCAACAACACAACCGTAAGAAGGCAAGGTACCTGAGTTATGGTATTCCAGTTGATGATCCGGGTATGGGCCACTCCATTGATGCACCCGTAAGAAGGCATGGTACTAGAGTTATGGTGTTCTACTTGATGATTCATATACGAGCCCCTCTAGGGATATATCAACGACGTAATCGTAAGAAAGCATGGTACCAAAGCTGTGGTGTTCTAGTTGATAATTCGTATATGAGTCACTCTAGGGGTACATCAACGATTCAACCGTAAGAAGGCATGGTACCGAATATGTAGCAATTTAGTTGACGATCCAAGTATAGGCCACTCTAGGCCGAGGTACGTCAACGATGCAACCGTAAGAAGGCATGGTACTGGATGTGTAGCAATTTAGTTGATGATCCGAGTACGGGCCACTCTAGGGGTACATCAACGATGCAACCATAAGAAGGCATGGTACCGGATGTATAGCAATCTAGTTGACAGTCTGGGTCCGAACCACTTTAGGGGTATGTCAACAACGCAACCGTAAGAAGGCATGGTACTGGATGTGTAGCAATTTATTTGATGATTCGAGTATAGGCCACTCTAGGGGTACGTCAATGATGCAATCATAAGAAGGCATGGTATCGGTTGTATAGCAACCTAGTTGACAATCCGGGTATGAGCCACTCTATGGGTACGTCAACAATGCAATTGTAAGAAGGCATGGAACCAGATGTTTAGCAATCTAGTTGACGATCAGGGTACGAGCCACTCTAGGGGTACGTCAACAACGCAACCGTAAGAGGGCATGGTTCCGGAGTTACTGTGATCCAATTGTTGATCCGAGTACGGATGCCACTTTAGGGGCACGTCATCAATGCAATCGTAAGAAGGCATGGTTCTGGGATGTGATCTAGTTGATGATTCAGTTACAAGCCACTGTAGGAGTATGTCAATGATTCAACCGTAAGAAGGTATGGTACAAAATTTGCAATGATCCAATTACGAGCTAACAACAAGAGTGAATAAACAGTGAACCGTGCAACAAAGGTTAGGCTGAAGATAATTTTCCTATAGAAGTCGTACCCGCAACTAAAGTCTTTACTGCCAAAATTACAAAAAAAGAAGAAGAGAGAGCTAGAGAATTGTGCTTACCTGTATAAATGGGACCCGAAGTATTGGAATGAATTTGTTCACTAGCAACAAATTAGCCTACTAAAAAATTAGAACTCAAAGTTACTGGTGGCTTTGCATGGACAAGGTAATTGAATATTAAAATGTTGGGAGTTCATTTGTGATTTGGATTGAGAATTCACTTGTGATCAAAGCATTAATGCATGTAACCAATCAATAGCTTAATCTAGAGTGATTGACAAATATTTTCCTTTGTGAACTCAATATGCTTGACTATTGGACCGCATCACATGCATGGAGAATTAGGAATATGACCATGCAACATAAAGGATAACTAAATTCGTGCATACAGAAGGCTAAGGACCAATGCATATGGATTCAACATATCATCACTTCTGTTTATTACAATATCGAAATAGTAAAGCACCTACGTGATTGGTTAGTCGAAACAAAATGAAGTATTATTGGAGTTAAAGCGGTTCACGTCTCCCACAAAAGTCAACAATCTATCAATAGTAAAAAAGGTGAATTAAGAAGGTTCTGATTGCATAGTAATGCATGTAGTCTCTAGAAGCAAAGAATTCATGAGTTAATGTGTGATATTACGCATGCAAAGTGCTGAACACAGGCTTGATAATTTTTTTCTCTCTTTCGGGCACTTTTGTATGATTATTCTATGGCACCCAGGAATGGTTATAAATAAGGGGAAGAAAGAATAGATTCGTGCCCTAATTTTTCCTGATGGAGTATATTCATGCTCTAATTGTTGTTTGATGGAAGATAATTGTGCTCTAATTTTCACTTGATTGAGAAGAGTTAGTGTCTAAAAAAACGAAAAAAAAAATTCTTTGCCAATTTTCAATGTAAGATGACAAAAAAATTTAGAAAAATAAAGGACTATATCCTTGAAGATTACGTCGCACAATCTCTATTTTGATGAGATTCAGATCCAATAAAAATAGTATTTCCTCCCTAAAGTAAGGGATTGTTATTCCAATACAAAAAAAAAATGAGAGAGAGAGAGACGAAGTTGCATGATTTCATGGGTTGATAATTGATATGCTATCAATGCATGTTAGGAACATTCCCATGTTAGAACAAGTACTCCATATGACAATTAATTTGATCAAATCAACAAATGTGCATGTCAATCCCGAGGCAGGTACAATCATTTATTCCATTCCAATTCCATGATTATTGCCAAGGAGGGTCTTAAGAAGTTAGTCATATCCGTGTCCTCAAAACTTGGGTGATCAACACTTGATTAGCTTGAGTTATGAAGAGAATAACAGCAGGCTTCAAGCCTTCTATTCTTATACACAAAAGCATGCACCGAATACAAGTTTTGAAGGGGAGGCATTTGTAGACATTTTAAAAAATAAAAAATAAATAATAAATAATCAATTAATTAAGATTACAATTGCTTAATCTTAATTATTGCTTGGTCCATTGAAATTAGGATCTTAAATGTAATGTCTCAAATCAAACTAGATAAAAATGATTGGTCGAATCTATATCCCTTGCGAATTGGGCCAAACATGCAAGTGGAGTCCGTTAGGCACTCTAACCCCAATCGATTATCCTAGAATCAATTAAAGAGGTAAAACCTCTCTAATTGATTAAGTTAAGGAGAATCAATTAAAGCTAATTAAGGGATTAATTTACCGTTAATTGAACTAGTAATTGGACTTTCCTAGATTAGATCTCCCACTATTGACCTATAAATACAAGGTCATTCTCATTAAGGATGTGGGGGAGCACTTCAACAGCACGAAGAGTAAGGCTCTAGCAATGTAGGGATCAAGAAGCATGAAAAAAGCAAAGTGCCTCATCTTCTACGACAATCAAGAGTTACATTCTTTACCGACATTCTTTGAATCGGGATCAAGCATAAAGCCCTCGGTACACACTCTTCGATTAATTTCTCTTGCGAGAAATTGAAGGACTTCAACAGTTCGAGATTAAGCCTGTTGCCGCCCTCGAATTGTTTATCAATACCTTGACGCTTCAAGATCAAGCCAATCACGGCCCTTGGATCGTTGTCACCAACTCAAGGAACAAATCAGAGGTTTTCGTCATTGCAATTGACGATCAAAATACTACAGAGTTGTAACTCAATTTCACTTGATCTAATAAAATTTTGAATTTGTGAATTTTATTTCTTGTCTTATTTTCAGGCACGAAATTCGCGTTTACAAGAATATAATTGAAGAAATGAAACAAGTAATATTCAATAACCCCAAACACTATATGGTTGTTCACATATAGACAACCGCTTGCATAGTCCACATGGTTCGAAAAGTTCAGAGGATCCTTAAATAATTTGCGTGGTCACAAGGATGAGTTTTGACTCCACATTTACTAGTCTGCATGCTTATCTGCATCTCTTTATTAACTTATCCTTTTTTCTTATGATTTACAAGTATTATTTTTTGAGAACAACCTTTGTTTAAAAATGTTTCACTGATTTTTTCTTCATATGATTATCCAAAGTAAGAAGAATATTTTTCACATATTACATTTTTATTAGGCGGTAACATTGATATTAGCGGTGACAAGAATATTTGAATATGTATTTTATAACATTAATATTATCTAAGTGTATAAGATTATACTTTGGTATAAACTTATAATTTAAGCTAGTAGAATCTGAACATGCAATGTATGACCAAGGTCCACTTTTTTCACTACACAAATGCAACTTCAGTTGAAATGTACATTCAAATTTGGGACAGTAGATCTTAAGTCTTCCTAGTGATCAAATTTAAATAGAAACAAAATTTTTACATGATTGGTATTAAGTATTGGTATATGATATTTTCATTAGCTTCAAATAGATTGGAACTGTCTATTATATTTTATGTAATAGATCTGAAATAGTTTGTACGAACAAAACTACTTTCAATTATTCATACATGATAATGGTTAAAAGGTAGGAATCAACTCTTATTTCATTTTCAGATATAGTCATTTTTTTTTTTTTTTATCTTCTGACAAACTTATTTACATAACTCAGCACTAACAATCAAAACTTTTCTAAAATTGCTTTGGCTTAATTTGTTTCACACACCTGTCTCCTTGTTTATTGTATTCCACAAAATCAAGATTCACATTATATGAATTTTCTGCATTGTAGCATTTATCAACAACAAAATCTCTTAGAAGATTGAGAGTTGTTGCAAATCAGCAATAGACCCTTATCAACCAATGAGGATTTGGAAATCTAGATTTCTTATTGAAGTCTCAATATAAATGTTGTCTCCCTCATAATTGGGCATATAGCAATTTTATGTTATCCTTCTTTTCAAAAGGGTGATCTTGGTTTGGGAAGTTGTCCACCTATTCTTCCAACTTATATAAATTGTTATTGTCACCAAAAATTAATTTGGTTAAGTTTGATCTCATTTGATAGTATAAACAATAATAACAAACAAAAATTCTAAGTTTGAACTTCTAATTTAAATGATTATTTGTGTAAGGCAACAACCGATTACGATATTGTATCAAATCTAAGACAATCTTGATAAAAATAATAATAATTAATTTGAGAATCCCTACTTTATTCCAAGGGTAAATAGAAAATAATAGCTAAAACTAGTCATACAATCTTACTATATAAGAATAGTTTCTTTAACAACAAAACTATCCCAAATTGAACCTTGACTTTTTTATGAATGCAATAATTTAGAATCATATATCTCAACTATTAATTAGCATTGTAAGACTTCAAAATTAAAATCATCATATTTCATACCAACTAATAAAGACAATCGAAAACAGAAAGTAAATGATTTTGATTGGAAATACTTAACTTAATTACAAGCATTTGACTGGCAATATAAGAATCATACTCATTTGAAGATGAGATATTCATGTATGGTGATAGGAGAAAAACTTTTGCCACACAAATAAGAAACTGATGGCATTAAACTCTACACGTAAACTACAACAAAAATCATCAGAACTCTAAGAAATGATGAATAATACAATTGAGAGTAAAAGTTTTATTGAACAAACCCAATAATTGATAGAAAACACGTCATTAATTTCTAAATTACATGAAACGTAATAAAAAATAAAATCAAAGGTTTTATTAAATATATGTTAATCTAATAAAAGCAAAAAGAAGTATATATAAGATTGAACAAAATACTTTCACAAATCAAATGCGATTATAGGAGCATGTAAGTTTCAAAATATATCACGTAGTACCTAAAAGTTACCAAATGTAGAATATTGGTGTATTTCATCCTAAACAAAATATAAATCCTATTCCTACAAATATCTATGTTGTGTCAAATCAATAATAAATTATTTCATGATCAAAACAATAGGATACCTTTAAAGAAATATGCCAATTTGATCCTGTTATTTAAATTAGCTAGTTCATGAAACTAGTGTTACTTCATATTAGAAGATAATGGTTTCAAAACGACTATCTTATATGCTTACAAAATTACCACGATTAATTTTGCATGACCAAAATTTTAAACTCATTGCCTAACTCCTAGATTACAACATAGCGTGATAACAATCAAATATCGCTCAATTAAATAAAATCAATAGCACTTCTACTGTAATGGTGAACTCCCAGTCTTAGCGCACATAGTATAGTACTCATTCTAAGATTTCCTGAATTTGAGGGGAGGGGAATTATTTTAGATCAAAATTAGACTTTGCTAAAAAATTTAGTTCCATTTTTTTTAACAAAAACCTTCCACAAAAATCCAATCTTTTAATCAGAATATAAAACCATTATAAAAAATAAAGAATCCATTACACATATTTTGTTAGTAGTTAGAAGTTAGACAACTAAAATAACTTGATTAGCTGTATTAAAAAATTAATACTTGATTTTAAATATTCATATTCTTTTTATAAATTAAAAAAATATTTTGACACGTGGATACCTACTCATTGAGTAATTCAACCAGTTAAAATTCTTAAATGATACATGTAAGCAATGAATGAATCCTTGGGATATATATGGCATGTAATTTATAAATATCTATATAAAGAGAGAAGGGATAAATATGATCCACTTTTGTTTTAGAATGTTAATTCCTTCCAAAGTTAGATCACAATAATAATATTTTTTGTTATCTTGCTTTAAATAATTACAACTTTTTTACAACTGGCCAAGCATGGGAACATTTACGTTGTCCACTTAGACCAACATAAGGGAAATATTGGACAAAATAAAGCATATGGAAACAGGCAAACTATTTACACATGCACGATTATAATATAAAATTAATTATGTTATTTTGTTTTCTTGTTTGTCCATCAAAAATACAAGAAAGTGAATCCAATTTTTGAACATCCAAACAACCCTTGTGGTCCCAGCTTTGTATGTTTGATATGTACAAAATGGACCACTAAATTTTCAAATCATAGAACTTTGAAATACCAACAACTAAAATATGTTTAATAAAAATCATTATAGTTCCTATATGTAAAGCAAGAGTTCATCAATGTAGTACATCTTGCCACGATTATTAGATCCACCTAATTATCTTTTACACAGTTTCTCATTTGTAGATACTCGATTGTGAGGTATGGATTAATTTTCTTCTTTGATTGTCTTTGGATATTTTTCCTTGTTCGATCGACTCATTTTGGTTTTTCATATGCCGATCGTCTTTTCTTACCCTAATCTACAATCATTTCTTTTTTACTTTTTATCATCGCATCAATCGTATCCTACAAGATTTAGCAAACTTTAATAATTTCAATTTATACTCACAAGTTTCAGTGCTTAATTTTCTACATTATCATAAACTTATTTACAATGTAGTCTCTCTTGTGTGTTGAGGTTGCTTTACCAATTACTAGTAATTTTACTCCCACAACAATTGTCAAGCACTAAAAAGTGCCAAAACAAGCTAACCTTCCGATCAAACAGTTGCAATAACCTCAAACTACTTTTCACACCTTTCCATTTGGCTCCCAAATATACTACAACACGTTCCACTAATACGCATATAAATTTTAGTTCTCTTTCGCAACTTGACCCTCGTTAAATCTCTTGTGTGGGTCCAAAAAGAAAATTTTTTCTATTCATTGCTCGTGGTTCTCTAGGTAGCAATAGGTGCATTAAGTCATTTTTAATTGTCTTCAATTACACTCCGCCACTTGTCGTGCTCTGAATGGTTTTTTGATACCTCAAAAGAAGTACATTTCTGCTTTGAAATTCAATCCTAGACAATAGTTGAAACTACCCTAACACACATCAGGATGCCCAACCAAAGTTAAATTTGATGTGATACAAGTGAAAACTTTAGGGATGACTTAGTAGATGAGTGAAATTGAGAAAGTAGAAAACATATATTCTTATTTCTAAAGAGCTAATATTCCATTAGCTCAATTGGAGTTTTTTTTTTTTTCTGGGTTTCTTAATGCCTTTTATTAGTCTAAATTTGTGAATTCCCTTTATAAAGAAATTTTCAAGAATTATCGTTTGTTTCCTTTTTTCTAGGTCTAATGTCCATATACTATAAGCACACAGATAAGATCAAATACTCTCTTTTATAATATTAATATGTAACCTAATATAGAAGATTCTACAAAGCAAGTAAATATCTTTTTAATTTATTCTTGATTAGTCCTTTTATTTGGAGTTCTATTGTGCTCCTTATCCTCAATGAAGATGTCCACAAATTTCTTGTAAAATTGTTTCATCATAGGAGATAAAGATGCAATATAGAGTGTACATCTATCTAAAAAATAATACTATAAGTAAACCGAGATTGAAACAATATCATTAGAATATAAGTAAGAGATGGTAGAATTTTCAAATTATATGGTACTTTGAAGAGACATCAACCAAATGGCAAAATGGGTAATCTGAAGTACCATTCTTAAAAAGTTAAGAATAGTGTTTTTATAGAAAACCAAAAATGGATTTCTTTTCTAGTTTTTTAGGTGAAGAGAAGAGGAGGAGATGGAGAAGATAAAAAGTTATTGAAACTTCCTAGAAACTTCCTAAGCGGTGCAGGAAACTGAAGTTTAGAGGAGATTGAGTGAAAAACCTAAACAATTATTTCTTTGAAGGTTGAGTAGAAGAATCACAATGGGCATATTAGGAAATGAAAGATAAATTTGTAAAAAGCAAAAAAAAAGCATACAACACCAAATGAGTTTCTCCTTCTAACAACAATAATTCAGTAAGCCACTTATGAAATTGACAAAACACACTCACAATTTGTTATTCCCCCTTTATATATAGAGAAGATATAGGAGTTAAAGATAAAGTAGAATGACATTTAAAAACCAAAACAATAAGGTTATCAAGGATTGGTCCAACTACAGATTTGGAATATGTGTAATACTCTTGAGACATCCGGAATACTTTTTCAGAAAAAGACTCATTATGAATAGTGTGGGATCATGTTATAAAACTTTAGAACTAATTATTTGGATAATTTATAAGGAACCTCATTGTGGTTTGGCTAACATTCTTGTTATTTCATATAGTTTTTTCATCTACAATCTACTCCTTGTTATTTGAGTTAGAGTGAAAACTATTAATATTCTATTAAGTGACCATTATAGTGCTAAAATTTTGATTTAAAGGGCTACTTTAGTCACTTAAAGTCGCCAGTAAATGTTAGTATTGTACTTTAGTCACTTCCTTCAAGAGGAAGGAGTTTTTGACAACAAAGTGTAACTAGATGGTAAGACACTTTCCTTATGACTTATTGGCCATGGGTTCAAGTCATTAGAGTGTAGGGGAAAGAGGTAAATTTTTTTTTTTAAACAAAAAAAGAGGAAGCAGTTTCTTGGCAGTGGAGAGGTACTAGGATTAGGAGTATTTTTGTCTCTTTGCACAAAATATTTATTTATATTTTTAACTTTTCATTCATTTTACAAAAAATTCAAACTACGGGAACAAATTATTAGTTTATAAAATTATAAGAAAAAATACTAAACATTAGCGAAACTACAAGGAAATTTCTTATAATTTTTCTCTAATTATTTTGATTGTCAAAATACCAAATGATTGGTCTTGGTTTTGGAGAAATCTATTAAAATTGGAGATAATAGTTAGACCTTTCATACAACCTGTGTTGGCAATGGTAAGGACATTTTCTTGTGGATAATGATTGGCATCCAAAAGCCATATGCATAATCACCTTGTTTGGTTTCAGAACTAAGTGTCAAGATATTAATTTGTTCTATTATTATGTGTAGAAATAGATTTAGGATAAAAGGAATATTATCCAAGTGAGGCACACTCACTGATTAATGGTGTCATATGTGTAGTAGTCTTATTGAACTAGTTGGTCATTGTATTTCGACAAGGACAGTGTCATGATCTTAAGGGTAGAGGGTGCAAAGTATGTCCGTACAGATTAATAATAATGTAAAATTATCTTATTATATTTAATTTTATGATTTTTCAATTTTCTGTATTCTTATATTAATTTCTTTTCTTTTTTTTCTTTTTTTTTTTTGTAGAATATGGCAAATATTTAATTTTCTTAGGGAATAACATAAAGGAAAAAAAGAATTTTTAGAAAAAATTATGAGGGCAAAGTAAATGAAAAAGGAAATTTAAAAAATGTTAGGGGAGAAAATGTAAATAAATAATAAAAATAAAAAATTTATTAGTCTAGTTTGTGATTTTTTTTTCCAAAATTGAGGTGGGGAAGGAGAGAAGATAATTGCCCACCATGGAACCAATGTGGCTCTGCTCTTGTTTTTTTCAGTGTGATGACACTTCATATATTTGGGTTAGAGTTCAAAGTTATTGTCAACTATGCAAGGTGTATAACATGGGAGCATAGTTATTAAACCTGATTCAGAAAGGAAACCATTAAGGGAGATAGGTCAACGGGTTATTAGTTCAACTAGTGAGTCATATACTGGTCCAGCTGATGGGTCACTCATATATAGTGTATTATTAATACATAGAATAACTTTAAATTATTAAATACAAGACATATGATAAAAAAATATTTATAAACATATTTATCAAAATTTTGATATATTCTTACTGAATTTCTCTAAATATATAACATCATGGATTAAAATAGCTATGTTTAGGTTTCTCTAATATCATAATATATACCAATGTATAAAACTATATTTTCATATTTTGTTAAATATTTAGTTTGTCACAATAGTATATTTATAGAAATCTATGTGTATTTGTTTAGATTTCTTATGATATATACAATTTTAAAAAAATTTGCTAATTCAAAGTTACAAGAAGTAGTATGTCATTAAAGACCACATTTTTTTGGCAACTTATGTCTTCAAAAGTTTGTTTAAAATATATTTTTTCTCATTATTTAAAAGGTCTTTAAGTTTTATTTTGACATAAACGTAGTTATTTAAAATTTTATACATTTTAATACCTATGTTCCAGATTTTATTTGAAAGATATAAGTGAAACAAACAAAAAATAAATAAAGAATGAAATTGAATAATTTATAATAAAAACAATAAGACAATACCATCATAGTAGCATGTGGTGTTGAGGGCTGCCTAGACTTCATAACACAAGCAGGCCTTGTGTTCGAATCTTGGAAAGGGAAAATTTCATCTTTCAATTTTGCAACCCCAACCCACGGTTCTTACAAAAAATTGGTCGGCATTAGGTTTTTCTGGTTCAACCAGCAAGTTGCACAGGTTCAGTTAGATTCCTTCTTTATTCGGTCCAATTAAAGATATAAAAAATTGGATTTTTCTTATTCAACCAGTAGGAATCTAACTTTATTCGGTCCAATTAAAGATATAAAAAATTGGATTTTTCTTATTCAACCAGTAGGGCATTGGATTTTTCGGTTCGAATTTAATAACTATCTATGGTAGGATGAGATTAGATTGTGGTCTCACTTACTAGGCAAAATATCATATTGGAATTTAATGAACTATGCATGGTAGGATGAGATTAGATTGTGGTCTCACTTACTAGACAAAATATCATATTGAGCCAAATCAGGAAACTTGTTTAAGGAGCTTCTGTGTACATGACGAAAGAGAAATCAAAGAGTGTTTTGTTGCAAAAGCAAGTAAGGTGACGTTCTAGTTGGGGAAATTATGAATCAAGTTAAAGTTGTGGTGGTTGGATGGATAAAAGTTGCTAAAACTAGGGAGAGTTGGGAGATGAGGATTGACGCACAATTTTCTTAAAATATCGAGTAAAATGTATTAATGGTTACCAAATTATTATGTTGTTGCATAAAAGGATATTAAATTATTTATTTTATAAATTTGATCATTAAATTATATTAAGTGTGTGTTTGGAACTAATTCGTATGTAAATTTAGTCATTGAACTATCTTCAATGTGTATTTACAATCACCATTGAAATAGAAGGGAGTGACTCAACACACACAAAATAGTTTAGTGATTAAATTTGTAAAATAACATAGTTTAGTGATTAAATTTGTAAAATAAACTAAGAATTTGGTGATCATCGATATATTTTACTCTACAACTATATGTTTAGATTTGTATTATGTACTAAATACTTTCAATTAGATTCAGTAGATTGATGTTGCTTGTGACTCATTCAAAAAGTATTAATACATACTGATTTACCTTAAAAAAGTAAAAAAAAAAAAAAAAAAGTGATTCTAGAGGGTGGAAAACATATAGATTGATCCAATTTTGAGTCCCACTTATCCATCTTGTAATTAAAACTAAATTTTATAGAATATTTATTACATCAGTTGATGTCATTTACTTCTTAAGATATGTTTCATACCAGACCTAATTTTTTTCCTTTATATGAATTGTGCTCGGGTCAATATATGGGATTTTCTTTTTTTTAGGGAAATTATATGATTCTATTATAGTACTATATCGTTATACTTTTAATATTTATACAATATAATATTTTATATTTTAAATATATGTACAATACAAATTTTAAAATCCAAGAATAATGATACGATACCTCTAGAGTTGTCCTTTTTTAATGAAAAAAAAAATTAGATGATAGAACTTATTCTTGGCAAAACTGATTTAAAAAGTCCAATTAAGAGACCTAGTCATAAGCATACTTGTTAGAATCCCGATCCTACCCTTACGATCCTACGATTCTACGATCCAAATTTATAAAATCGATCCCGATCCTAGAGGTACGATTCTACCCTTAATTAAAGAACAGTATTAAATTTGCGATAACGTATAACTTTTTACAATACCAGAATATAATGTCTAAATGCTATAAATTTTAGTTAAAAAAACTTATTTCATGATGAATATTAAAATTTTATATTTATTTGTATAAGTTTTTATTGAATATTAGCTTTAAAATAAATAAAAGTTATATTTTTATTCTTTTTATAGGATCTTACGATCCTACGATCCTATCTACGATCCGATCCTGTAACCTTCAAAACGATCCTACCTGAGATCCCGATTCTACAAACCTTGGTCATAAGTCGCCAAAGTTTACTTGGTCCAACAAGAAATTACTGATAACTTGGGACACCCTTGACATCTTGGGGAAGTCTTGTAAATATTCGGAGTTATTTACAGTCAGAGTTACAATAATAATATGCTACGTTACATTAGAAAGTTCCAGAAAAAAGTCTATAATAATATGCTACGTTACATTAGAAAGTTCCAGAAAAAAGAAAGACTTTTTCCATTACCTTTCGCTTCAGCGTCATTATTACAATCCCACTCCCTTCTTTTCGTCAACTCAAAACCTATTCCCAAAAAAAAAAAAATCCTACACACAAATTTCCCATCAATATATTTACAACCCCTAATTCTCGAGAAAAAATTAATTTGCGTATATTGAATTAGATCAGATTTAGACATGGCCTCCAGTGGGAACAAAAGCATCAACGCCAAGCTGGTCTGTATTTTCGTTAATTTTTATTCTCTTTGAATATTATTTTCTTTATGAATTAGATTCTCCATCTGGGTCTGCATTATTTCTCCAATGAATTTCGATTTATTATATTGGGTTTTTGTCATTTAATTCCACTCTGATCTGGGTTCATTTTAATTTGCATTATTTTCTGCATTTTTTTTTAATTTGAGTGTTTCTTTATCATGGATAATTTTTATTTGTTTCCTTTATTTGGAATTTACTAAATTTTAGAATTTTTTTCTTTCTTGATTTTGAAGTCAGAAATTTATTTTTCCAAAATTGGTGGATTTAATAGATTATATCCCTGATGAATTACATGATAAGATCACCATTTTGGGAACATGATTCAGTTTTGTGGATAAACTGTATTAGGATATCAATTTTTTTCTTTATTTCAGGATAAATATTGGTAGGCTGCCTGTGTTTTTGATGAATTTTGCTATGATAGTTCTATAGTCATAATTTGAAAGAATTTGTTTTCTTGGGCGTGTTTGATTTCATCTTTTCTCAGCTTGATCAGGGCTTTTGCTTATTTTGATGACTTGTTTTGTATGTACAAGGTGTTACTTGGAGAGTCGTTGGAGCTGGAAAATCTAGTTTAGTGCTTCGTTTCGTGAAGGGACAGTTTATTGAATTTCAGGTTGGCCAGGAATTTGCAGAATACATTTCTGACTGTTGACTTTTTGTAACAATTGATATTGTTGTGGACCAATTGTTGATTCAACTTGTTTGGTGCTGATAGGAATCTACTATAGGTGCCGCTTTTTTCTCACAAACTGTGGCTGTAAATGATGCAACTGTTAAGTTTGAAATATGGGACACGGCAGGTCAAGAGAGATACCATAGCTTAGCTCCAATGTACTATAGAGGAGCTGCTGCTGCCATAATCGTATATGATATAACGAATCCAGTAAGAGTTCTTGGCTCTTCTTTTGCTTTGTTCTTTATTAAAAAAAAAAAAAATGTTACTTTTGATTGCTGTATACAATGTGTGTTTCTTATGTAGTTGAGTCAATCTACTGACTGGCATTCTATTTTGTCCAGTAAATTGTTGAATGTAAGATGACATGCTTGGTTGATCATACTGAATGTAGATGTCACATTTACTGTGCAATTGATTCTTCTTGTATTTACAGTTCATATGTTGTCTAACAACAAAGTCTTCTTTGTGTAGGCTTCATTTGAACGGGCAAAAAAATGGGTTCTGGAGCTTCAAGCTCAAGGTAGCTTCTGTATTCCATATTGCACTTCTTTTTTTTCAGAAATATAGTTTTATGTTAGATAATGTTCTAATCTGAATTATGCCATGCCTTCAATAAGAGTGAGGATGGACATGACATGACAATTTGAGTATTGAACATAAACCAAATGATGAAATTATAAGAGAATCCTTTATTCAAAATCAAGCCAAAATTTGGTAAACCTGATTGACATCCTTGAGAAATATGCTGAGTTCATGTCTTAATGTATTTAAGCTGTTTAACCCAATTTGATTTGTTGACCTTTACCTGTTTATGACTATTACACTACTTTAACCTGATTTGAAGAACTAAAACCAGGTATTATGTTCTTTATCGATGGTTACATGGCCATCTAATCCATTTTGATTTTGTAGAAAAATGAAAACAACTTTCAGTTTTCTTGGGCAATCACTCGTATTACTTTAGCAATAAGTTAGGTGTTGTCATATTGTTGGACCTAATCTTAGCTTTAGTTTTTGCATGTTTTCCAATGGGTTGAATATTATGTTGTTTATGGTTAACATAATATAGTATTCAAAATGATTCTGTAGATTGAGTTCATCATAAGTTAACAAGATACATGCTTGGGTACATATTTGATTAAAGGGGTTGTATTTTGCGTATGAATCACGTCAGGTAACTGTTGAGTAAATTGTCATGTTTAATCAAGTTATTCCTGTTGGGTTTATATATCATGTTGAGTTCTGTGTCTCAATGGGACTGGAAATGATTTGACGCTACCCAATTTCTTCTTCTACTAATATAGACTTAGTTTCTTCCTTCTTTTTTTTCCTTTTACTTTTACCTGGTAGGAATTCGAGCAGATTGCGAGGGTTCTTTTTTGATCTGGATGATTTACGGCTGAATATTAGTTCTAGATTCAAAAGCATGCCATTGAATCATTTTTCAAATCATTTTAAATGGTTATATTTTTGGCTTAATTTTCCTTAAGTTGAACTTTACTGTTTTCTTTCTAATGAATAGGCAACACTAACATGGTTATGGCTCTCGCTGGGAATAAAGCAGACTTATTAGATTCAAGGAAGGTGGCTGCAGAGGCAAGTATCATTATTTTCCACTACCTAAGTGGTTTCTTGCAATGCTTTCTTTACGATTAAAATACGTATATTGGTCTATTCAGAGCAACTTTTTAACTTTGTAAGACTTCAGCCACCTAATGGTGTCTCTCATAAATGGCTTAATATGAGTGATTAACAAGAGTGATTCTCATAAATGTCTCATGCTACACAATGCATAGATTGGAAAAAAGGTTTGAAACTATACAATAAAGATATAGATATCTGGTCTTTCTAACTGTTTCTGTGACCAAGTTTTTTTTGGTGGTTAATTTCCCATACTGGTTTAAAGTGTTATGTTCATTAGTATTTTAGTGCTGAGGTTTATCTTAAACAGTTCAGTGCTGTTGGCACATTGCCTCGTTTTAAGTCATTATAACAATTGAGGAAAATAGAGTTTTTTTATATTTTTTATTTATTTTATTTATTTATTGGATCTGATGCAGGATCTTGGTTTTAGCATTAAAACGTGCTCATATGCAGTTTGAAGGAGTTGATTGTGCATTTTATGCTTACTGAGTAATTTTGTTATTGGCTTTGTATCCAAGAGGAAAATTTATAACTAGAGAAATAGAAGAACCCAAAATCTGGATGGAGATTTTGGCTAATGCAAGATAGATGTAACAAGTAATTGCTGGTTGGGGATCAGTAGATATTGGCTGATGCAAGACTGGCGTAAGAAAGTTTTGGGTTGGGAAGGAGGTAGAATATTTTGCTTTCTTTTTTCCCACTTAAATGGGTGGAGGCAGTAATTTTAAAATTCAAATTCATTTGCTAGGGTAAAATTCATTTGTGTTTGGTGGGAACCTGAAGATGTGAGTTGAAATTGCGGTGGACTTATTGATTCTAAACAGTTGGTCCATAATGATTGCCAATTCCCATGTTTGTTGAGTATGAGGTGTATCAGTGGAAAATGATAAATGGCCCTGTTAATTAGTACTTTTCCAACACAAGAGGTATGAAGCATAGTGCATAAGAAGAAGAGTGCAAACTTTACACTACTACCTCTTAAAAGGAATTATGATTAGTAGGTACTGAAATTGACTACATGACAAACAAGACATGAGTATGTTTGGAAGTCAGTATGATAGGCAGGATTAATGCTTTCTGGTTCAGTTAAACCACCTGAACACATCACTAGATTTTTGGTTAGCTCATGCCAGATTGTGGTTGAACCTGTCAAATTGGAAGATTGAAAGTCGTTTGGGGTCAAGACAACTCTAGGTCCACGTAACCAATTTCACTGTAAATTTGATTAAGTGCAGTGGGTGTTTAAGTGAAATGGGTGCTGCTGTTAAATATATGCCCTTGCCTAATGATTCGAGGTTGAATTGGTACTCCTGAACAGATACCAACAGTACATGGGCCTCTTTTCATTTGCTTAACATAAGTTCATTACTGTATCTGTTAATTTTTTTTTGAAACTATTTGTATGTATACTACTTTGTTCGTTTTCTCTGTTTTTAGCTTATTTTAAGTTGATTTGGCTATTTAATGTTTCCTTGAGAAAACTTAAGTTATTTAAACAACTTTTTTCAAGATTCACTTTATTTAGTAGCTTTAGAAAAGTTGACACAAGCTAGAAGATACCCTAACCGTGTTTATTTTATGCTATTATTTACTTTGATGAAAATCCTATCATGTAGCCATTGTATGTACTGAAATATCCTTCAAAATGGATAACAAATGAGAGCTTTAATGGGTGAAAGGTTGTGTTGGAAGACATATTAACTTGGAACCATGGTAACTCTAATTGTAGACTGGTCAAATTTATAGTTTAGGATTGCCCATTTGTAATCTAGTTTGTGAAGTTGAGTTAGGTTTGCCATTTGCCATTCAACTTGTAATGTTACAGCTTGATCATTAAACAAGACAGATTCTTACGCCCCTAGTTGTGAAGGCCCCCAAAAAATAGTTTAGATGAAAAAGTAAATACAAATTGAATATATTGCTCTACAAACTAAACATATTTTAGGTTTGATGTCAGACTTGCTTTCTTAGTTCTTCTAGAATGGAATTTTATGTTGCAGGAGGCACAAACATATGCACAGGAGAACGGCCTTTTCTTTTTGGAAACATCAGCAAAAGCTGCAACCAACGTCAATGATATTTTCTATGAAATAGGTAATCATTTAAAGCATTTGTTAATCATGAAAAAACCCTTGGATACATCATGATTATATACTGCCAAGTGTTTGCTCATGATGTCCCCCCCAACCCTACCCCCCCCCAAAAAAAAGAATAAAAAACAAAAAACAAATGATGTGATCTCTTCATCGGCTGCCAAAATGCACATGATTTTCCGTGTAAACATCTATGTAGCACTGACAGTGGCCTCGTAAATCAAATTCAACATGTTAGTACATTGACTAGGTGATTCCCATTATGTATCTGATCTATAAAGAGATGTCAAGCTTGATTTCCTCTGTATTGGCAATAAATGTTTTTTCCACTTCCTAGTATAAAAGTTGCTCAAGCTCGATTTCCTCTGTATTGGCAATAAATGTTTTTTCACTTCCTAGCATAAAAGTTGCTATAAACTCTTTTTTCGTGGATTCTTGTTTCAACTAGACTCGTACCTTGTGTTTCCCATCCCTTGCTCCTCCTTTCTCTTCGTGACCTTCCTATTTACAAAGTGTTTTGCATGTATATGCAGCTAAGAGACTGCCTCGTCTGCAGCCAGCATCAAATCCATCAGGCATGGTTCTCATGGATAGACCGGCAGATAGAGTGGCTAATTCTTCTTGTTGCTCTTAAATTTATGTTTATTCTCCAGTGGATAAATGTGTGTTCCAGTTCTTGTACTTAATAATACTAACTACCCTAAGTTTTCTACTTTGTGTACCATTGTGCAGAAATGTACAGAAATTCTTGTTGAAGTATTCAGTTTAAATCGTGCATACAACCATGATGTGACTGGCTTCTCGCTGTAATAAAATTGTTTTGAGATGCTTTACCATGTTTGAGATTTAATTTGTTTCATGGATTGTGCTAGATTGGATGTAGTCGTCTTACCACAATTAACATTGATTGAATTTATTTTATGGGGCAGGTGCGACCATGTTTTCTGGGATAACATCTCCCCAAAAATTTAAGGGTTAATTACATTTACCTCTCTTGATGTTTGACCATATTATTAAATAGATTCTGTGATTTGACAAAATTACAGTCAATTCTTTTTAATGGTCAAACATTTAATAAGTACTATCCTACAGTTAACTATCATTAAGAAAATGCTGACATCAACAAAAAAATAATTTCCTTATTCCCCAAACACTCTTCTACATTCTTAATTATTGTTCTTATTTTTTCAAATTAAGATTGATAATAGACATCATTTTATAATTTTACAAACAAAACCAAATTTTTTGATTTTTTTTCTTTTTTGAGTTTTTTCTATCTGTATGAATCTTTTTGTTGATTTGTATTATAGATTAGAACCGGTGAAGTGGAATAGAGGTGGGGGAGATGGTGGTTTTGTGGTGGAAGAATGAGTTGTATACTAAATTGATAATATAAAAATAATCTGAGAGCTATTATTGATTTTTAAAAAAATTGAGGGACTAATTAAACAATACATGATAAGGGTAATTTAGTTTTTTAAAAGTTCCATTAACGTCGGTTAGTAAGAAGAGAGAATCTGTAATTTTGTCAAAATACAAGATTTGTTTAGTAATATGGCCAAAGCTTAGGGGAGGTAAATGTAATTAACCCTTTTAGAAAAAAATTTAGGAACTTATTAAGTAATACGTGATAAAAGTAATTTAGTTCCATTAACGATAATTAGTGAAAAGAAACCTCAGGAGAAGTAAATATAATTAACTTAAATCTTATTATCATTTAATAGGATAAATAACGGTAAACAGTTTTGTGGTGCAGCCTAAATATCCATAATCCCATATGTTTCGAAAATGTATCCCAAATTATCATGTATTTTAGAGTGGCAGGTGACATGGATGAAAACCATTCAAACTAACTCGATTTCATTAAAATTACTTGCGTATCCTCAACTTGTTATTGTATTTGCCACTTGATCTGTTGACCATTGACCCCCTACCAACGACAACAAGCCGCAGCCATCCCAACCCCTCCTCTACTCCTCATATATATATATATATGTATATAGTCATCCCCACATTGAAAAAAATTAAGAAACATAGACCTTAATAATTGTTCATATTTTATATTTATACTTTTTTTAATTTTTTATATTCAAAATAATATATTTTAATCTCTTATAAATTTAAAACACACTATTTTAGTTTTTTAGTACAAATACGGGCATATTTTAATTTGAAATATTCATATACATATCAAATGTAATATATTTAAGTGTAAAATTGTAGAATATATAATTTGGAATACTAAATTATCCCAAAAAATAAGAGGATTGGGATTGTTGAAATAGGGATGGCGGATGAAAAATAGCGAGGGAAGGAAATAGGGGATGATTGTAGGTGAGAATTTTCGAATGGCAACAGAGGGAAGTTTTAAGTGGTGTTATTTAAAATTTAAAATTTGTGTGTTATCAATTATGCCTATAAAAAATATAACATTTGATATGCATGTAAGTATTTCACGCCAAAATATGTCCGTAATTGTGTCGAGAGACTAAAATAATACGTTTTGAATTTATAAGGGATTAAAATATATCATTTTAAATAAGAGGGATTAAAAAAATATAAAAGTGAAATATAAGGAATGTTAAGGATGTTTTCCAAAAAATTAAACATTGAGAAAAAACCCAAAAAAGAAATTGAGCTAAGAATCCACAGCAAAACAATTTCCATCCAAACCCATAAAGAATTAACATAAAAAAACAATAATCTAGAAAGAAATTGTAAGGACTCGTACAGGCGCAAATGAACTCTTAATGAACAACTCCACACCGCTACATGACTCGGAGTTCCAAATGCCACCAGAATCGTGATCTCATCGAATTGATTGTATACATGACCATTCGATCATCACAATCTTGCATGTACTTGGTGGACTTGCTTAATTTTGTGATTTTTAAGGAAATAAACATAATTTTTTTTGGGGTTTTTGGTAGACTTCCTTTTCGATTTTGTCCTACAAAATTTATCCTAATCAACTCCAAATTAGAAGGATAGGGAAGTGAAAATCAATTCAAATCCAGTATATTTCAAATAGTGCGAACCCCCCTCCCAAAAAAGAAAAAAAAGAAATTACAAGTGAAAATTTCCAGTAATTAATGCATGGGAATTAAAACCTCAAATCGACAATTCACTCCCAAAACCACCAGTTCGATTCCTATGAAATTAACCCTCGCGGTCAAAACCATCTCCAAGTTGGCATGCTTTCCTTCACTCATTTTCTATACAGGGTTCTGCGGGTAAGTACGAGAGAGAGGGAGCGGTTGCGGGGGAAAGGGGAGGGAGTGGGTGACGGGAGAGAGCTGGAGGGGCAGCCTGATGTAATAAGGATGGGGAGGGGTTGGAGGATGAGGGGAAGGAGCTGGGAGGAGCCAAGGAGGATGGAGGTAGGTGGTTGGAATGGTAAATGAAGTGTTTTTCCTTTTTTTTTTTATGTTAATTTTCTTAGGATGAAATGATATTTTTCAACAAATACTCGCATATATTACGTCTGTCCTTCAAACATCGCCAATTTAGATAATTTTCATTTATTTTACTTTTTAGAATAAATTATGTAAAGATTTAAATTGTATTTTTAAAATATATGAGAGTTATACAGAATGATCCAAAAATTATATCACATGAGAGTTAATGATAATGTACTCAATTTAATATAATTATGTAATCATACAGAAAGTTTAAAATATATTTTTAAAACATATGAGAGTTATGAGTTTAAAAACTATATCATATGAGAGTCAATGGTAATTTACCCACTATTTAATATAATTCTATAATCATACAGAAAATATATATATATTTTTCTATTAGGCATTGTAAAAAAAATTATTTATGATGTCAAAAAACACAAAAAATTGTGTAACAACGAATAATCTTGAGCAAGATTTGTCTCTATATTGTTGAATCGAAAGCTATAAAACTAATTGATTGCGCGTTAACATGTTTAATTTTTATTATGGATTGGGGATTTTTGTTGGATGAAAAGTTCCCATCACTAGGAAAGAAAAAAAACATAAAACTACTATTCGAGATAACTAAGATTCTATAATGAAAACAATACATAAAGTTACCAAGATAACTAAGATTCTATAATAAAAACATAGTTTATGGAATTGACTCAACTCACCCCAAATGTAGATGGACTAAGATTCTATAATAAAAACATAGTTTCTGGAATTGACTCAACTCACCCCAAAAGGGACTTCCAAATGCATATATATTTTTTGATTGGCAAAGCATTGAATGAACACATAGACTACCTCTACTAGACTCGAAGTTGAGTACAGATAGTTTAATCTTGATACATCATAACAGCGTACCCTTTCTATACAAGTCACGAATTATCTGTAAACCAAAACAAAATAACAATAAGAAGAATGATTCATTCCATAAGGCCTCCTAGTTCCTACTTGTCTCTCTTTGTCCAACTCGTGTATCAATGTATAAGAAGATTTTGTGACAAGAGAGATAAAGTAACCAACTTGTCAATATGAAATAAGAAAGATCAGTTCCAATGGTCAATTTGTAAAAAGTGCCACTTATAGAAGCCCGACCGTTAGCATTCTTTCTCTTGAAAAGTTAAAGCAGAAGTAAATTCTACAATAGTGCTAATCCTGTGATGGATCAACATGTTCTAACGCAGCAACTTGCCAACATGTTGGTGTAGATACCTGTTGTGAAATTACCTGTTAACGTAGGGGAAGCAAGCTAAAAAAATCACAAAATAGCAAAACACGTGGTGCAAAAATCTTACGAGGAAAACTCGATTCTATTTCAATTTTATACTAGTTTTGTGTACAAACATATGCTTTACATAAGATATAAATACTAGAATTGATAGAGTTTAGATATATGTTAATTTTAATATTGTTAAAGCTAGGACAATTAATCTAACAAAATATAGACTATGAATGAAACTCTCGTAATATCTCAATTTTTTCTATACCCCAAAACTTTCGATGCCATTTGGCAATATTTTGATTGGTGTGATCCATGATTTGTATTAGAAAATGGGAAAATAATCCTAGTTGTCCCTCACATTTCATATTTGTACTTTTTTAGTCCCTCATATTCAAAATGGTGCATTTTAGTTCTCACAAATTCAAAATGCATCATTTTGGTCCCTTGAGACAATTATAGGCATATTTTGTCCTAAAATACTCACATGCGTATTGAATGTTACATTTTTCATGGGCAAAATTGGTAATACACAAGATTTAAATACTAAACGACATCTAAAACCTCATCTACTAGCATTCCAAAATTCTCACCTACCATTCTTACCATCCCTATTCCCCTTTCTCACTGCTTTTCCTTTGCCACCCTACCCTAATAGCCCTAGTAATCTTCCTTTTTGGGATACTTTAGTATTTAAGATTATGTATTGTTAATTTTATACTTAAATACATTACATTTGATACGCACGTAAGTATTTCAGGCCAAAATATGTCTGTAATTGTGTACACAGGGACCAAAATGATGCGTTTTGAATTTGTGAGGGACTAAAATGCATCATTTTGAATGTGAGTGACTAAAAAAGTACAAATGTGAAATGTGAGGGACTATTAAGGTCATTTTCCCTTAGAAAATTTAGACGTTGTCTTGAGGACTAAATATTATCATTCTACATTGAATACACTATTGAATTGAAATATACATATATATATATACATACATACATATATATATATATAAAATTCAACTGGCAAAGATGAACTAACAATCGAAATTGGAATAAAGAGAGTCGAGACGTGTAATCAGTATATTTGAAAGTGATTTTGTCTCCTATGGAAGATGTGGATCGTAATCTATCGGTGTAAAAGAGTCACCGAGTGGTCACTCTTCAAGATACAATGGCAGTTTCGGTCGCGTACACTCGCAGGCAAAGTTTCGATCCTATAATAAGACTACTCAGAACTAGTCATGACCATAGTTCTGGAACCACCAGTTTTGGTTTCGAGAAAAGTTGGAATCAAAACTGGAATCTTGGGAGTCGGTTCCAGTTCTGATTTTGGAACCAGCGGTTCCGGTCGGTTCCAGCCCCGATTATGATTTCGAATTTTTTAAAAATAAAAAATAAAAAATAGAAATTATAATACTAAAAAAAAATTAATACAAGTTAAGATAAGAAATAAAAAATTACATTTTATTTATATTTCAATTGTAGATTTTATTTTTGAAAAAAAAGCACACTATTGCATTATTTATTGAACCATTAAAAATTAAAGTAAAGATATATTTTGAATAATCTATACTGAAAGATAATCTAAAGAAAAATCAAATGTATCAATTACATTAGCTTATAAGACTATAATAGGCTAGCAATTAAGGTCATTAAGAATTTTTTCAATAGTGCTCTTATCACTCTCTTTCATATATGTTTCGATCTTAATCTCGATCTCCTGGTCCTTTATACTTGTATCATACCAATTTGTTAATAATGCTTGAATCTCCAAATGATCGAGGTTCAATTGAAACCGTCTCTCGTCCAAAATGCTTCCTCGGCACTAAAAATTTGTTCGACCACTATAGCTGACGCTGGTGTTGTTAAAATCTCTTTGCAATAAAAGAAAGGATGGGGTAAACCTTTGACTTATTACCCCACCATTCAAGTACCGAGAATTCTTTGCCTCTCCCTAAATCCTAGCTGTCATCATCTTGGAACTCAAAAGAAGTGGTTAGATAAATATCAAGTTCTGTACTACTAGCGCTGCCCCTTGCCTTTTTCATGAAATATTTGTTTAGATGGGGGGATATTTATAGTACTAGTAGTATTCCGTGAACTACTACTAGTACTACTAATTATTACTACTAGCACGAGTATGCGGAACTATAATATTGAACTTGATAATTACTATATAATGTCTGAATACACTCTTTAGTCATTTCAACAATTTCAATTAGATCTACTCCGTTGTCTTTAAGAATAATATATTTTGACATATTATTTATTATAGTATAATATGCTTCCAAATATTGCATCAAACTATCAATTCTAACATGAGGATCTAAAATAGAAGCAACTAAAAAAATAGGTGGAATATGATAATAATAATTAAGCCATTTTTGTAACATATCAATAACAACACTCTGCAAAATAATGTCATTTACACTATCTTCTAAAATATTAACTATATCATATGCTTGGTGTATAAATAAATGAGGTGTAGGAAAACAAACACAAGATAAAGTACAAGTAATAGTTTTAGAAACATGCAAAACTTCTACCATTTTTCTGTAAGTTTCCTATAGACTAGGATGCAAGTCAAAACTACTAGGATATCTGTTTCTAAAAAAATTGCATAATAAATCATTATATTTTAAAGAATTATTAAGTAAAAGTAGTGGATTATCATAAGTTGAGTTCCAACGATTAGGAATATCATGAACAAATTTTTTAGGTTTTCTTCCTTTCTTAATACAAAATTTAGCCCATTCTTTCATTTTTTTTGATGGTCAGTTCGGTAACTAATTGCATCTTTAATAGGTTGAATCGAAGTGTTAAGTGTTCTCAAACCATCTTCAACACTTAAATTTAAAATGTGACGTGCACACCTAATATGAAAAAAAATTTACCACCTACTTGTGGTTCACAATAATTTTTTAAAATCTTTAATTGATGTAGCACTATTATTAACATTATCAAAATTGATTGAAAAAATTTTATTTGCCAATCCATATTCGTCTAAAATCTCTTCAATCATATTATTTATATTTATGGCTGTGTGACTTTCATTAAATATACAGAAAGCAATTATCCTTTTTTGCATAATCTAATTATCGTCAATGCAATGAGCAGTTACACCCATGTAAGAATTCCAATTCCAATGATCGCTCCGAATATCACTACAAATTGAATATACGACCTTCTAATTTTGAAAAATTATCTACCAAAATATTTTTTTGTTCTTTATAATATTTTTGAATTTCAGGTGTAAAAGTTGTTCTAGGCATACGTTTAACTTGCGAATTGACATACGTTTGTTGAAAATGTATACATTTTTTTTTCACTAAAGCTAAATAGTAAATATTCTCCACAAATAAAATTAATTAATCGGGTTTTATATTATTGATCAAAAAATTTTAATATAGAATTAGAAGTTGAAGATACGTACTCGGGTATTTGAGTCTAGCATCTTGTCAATGCCGAGTTCTGTTGGATGTTCCTTCATCAAGTGCTTCGTTAGTATTCCATATCCATTCTCTTTTTTTCAACTATAGCTAGCCTTGTAATAATTATACATTGCATTAGTAGGATTTATCTATTTTTTTTTGTAAAATGTTTTATAAACATTTCGGCCTTTGAAGCCTTAGAAATAGGAGGTTTTGTTGATTTATTCTCAGAATCGGGAGTTATTTCATCATCTCGTGAACAAGATTAATAAAATTTTATAGGAATTTTGACTATCCATTTGAAAATATTAATTTGAACTTTCGGAAAAAAAAAATAACAAATAGAATTTATGAAAATTAGAGAAAATAAGTGGCACTTGAAAATAATATAATAATAAATAAATTGAGATTATAAATATATGGATAATAAATAGAAATTGAAAAATAATATTCGAGATTATGAAAAATTTGAGAGTATTTGAGTGTATTTGAGAGAATTAGATGGATTGAGTTGAGAGAATTGTGTGTTGAAAATGGTAGGGCAAAGGGGTATTTATGGGTAAATTTTGCAGATTACAAAAGAAAAAAAAAGATAAGGAGATGGCCGTTGAAACAGTCATAAGACCGTTACTAATGATCTTGTGACTGTTGGTCTGTTGCTGGTGTCTGGTAGGCCAACAGCCATACCAACTGTCATTTTAACTTGAACTCTTTTTTTTACCCGATTTTGGTACTTATTCCATCTTTAAAAAGTAAAGAATCAGAACACGGAACCGGAACCTTGTACATGGTTTCGATTCCTAGAATCAAATTTGACGATTCTAGTTCTAGTTTTGGAACCGTTGATTTTCTATTGTCTAGTTCTAGTAGTTTCGGTTCCAGAGCCAGAACCATGGTCATCCCTACTCAGAACCAAGGAAGAGAACGACGAAGAGAAAAGAAAGAAGAAGAGCTTTTTGGTATGTTTGGGAGAAGAGCTGAAGGCCTCTATTTATATTAAACAATTTAGCCAAAGATTGGGAGTAACTAGTCTATTTTGGGAGAAATGATAAGAACAAAACAGTTTCCTAACTCAAGTGAACACCCAAACACTAGTGTGAACACCAAAATCGGATAAAGCATAACAAGTAGAGTTCTACATGGAATTGGTAAGCAAAGACGGATAAGAATTCTAACAGACCAAAAATATAGGAAGGAAAAATGTAGACGAAGTAAAACTATAATAGTTCACACCATACAACTTAGGGCCAGGTGGGCACATATGTGTGGTAGAGGAAAATTTCCCAAGCCACCAACCATGTATAATGTAGACTCCCAACTGGTGTTACTCAAAAGCAAAACACCAAACATATATAAGATAAAAAAATCTACCACAAGTTTTCAATGTGAGACATATAGTTTTCATAAAGGAGGGAACAAAAAAGTGGGAAACTAAAACTTTAAAACACAAGTATTTTAGATGCAAAATCCAACAATCCCCCACATGACTGAAAAATATAGAAGTAGTACTGAGTAAAAAAATCTAACACATAAATGATGATGTCTTGTGTACTTGAATTGAACTTAGTGCATTCAACAGAGAAGTATACAAAAGATAAGCCACCAAGGTCTTGAACCTTCCTCCTTAATGCACACTTCTATGGTTGGGCAAATGTTAGATTTTAGTCTATTGTAAGCTTTTGGTTTGGTATCTTTTGGCCCATGCTTGGATGTTCATGAGTGCTCTAAAAATATACCCATTAATCTCATTGGAAGTAGCCCTACTTCCACTCTCAAATAAGTCCATTTTATCCTGAGTTTATCAAGTGTGTACTACCTGCACACCACCTATAAAGGATATGAATTCATTAAAATTCATTGACTCAACCCTCATTATTTATAGACAGTTAGCACTATCTACACTAGACCACATATGATAGTGTAAATAGAATATCTTTGTGATTTGTTATTACCCCTTGAACCTACTTCATGAGATCTCTACTACTGTAGGTTGGGTTGCCATTACATTCAATTCCTATCGACAGGTTTAAGTCCCATCCCTCTCGATATATCTTGAACCAACTTTTTGCTCAGTCCCTCAGTCAAAGAGCCAGCCAAATGCTTTTTAAACTTCAGAAAATCCATAGTAATGATCCCATTGCTCATGAGTTGTCTCATACTATTGTGTTTCAAATGAATATGCGGGCTCTTCACATTATATATTTTGCTTTGTGCCCTAGCGATCACTGCTTGTGAATCACAATGTAAAGAAACAGAAGACATAGGCTTTGGCCACAAAGAAATATCAGTAAATAAATTTTGAAGCCAATCTGTTTATAAATATGCCAATTCTAATTCAATAAATTCAAATTTCATGGTAGATTTGACATTACATGTTTGATTAGATGATTTCCAAGAAATAGCACCTCTAACAAAAGTAAATACATAACCACTTGTGGAGTTAATCTCATCATTATTAGACACCAAATTAGCATCACAATAAGCTTGTAACATAGAAGGATTACTAGAGAAATAGAGTCCTAAATGCATGGTTCCTTTAAAGTATCTAAATAATCTAGATAATGCAGTCCAATGACAACAATATTTCTATTCAATCTACCAACAATATGTGCAATATTAGAACGAGTACAATTCATCAAATGTATAACAATCAATGGGTAGATCTAGGACCCTATGGTGAGTGGGGGTGAATTTTTTTTTTAAATATATAGTTGTAAGAAAGTAAACATACAACACGCAGTGGAATTTAAAATTTTTTACGTACTAGACAGATCACCTTGATTAATTTATGCGTAGTACGAAGTTAAAATATAGAGATTATATCTTAACACCGAGGTAAAATCTACAATCTATCGGGGATGTTGATCCACATTTGCACGAACGCCCCGGCTCTAATGGTATCCACACAGACAATTAATCTGGGATCCTCTCAGGATTGATTGACCCAAACTGTGGAGTGCTACCTTCTCAAATGTATTTCAAAATGTTTTAAATTTTCTTTTCTTTTCCCATGAGCAATTCATGGCTAATTGGCTTGGGAGGCTTTTTGATTACTTATATATATAATACCAACTCTTATTGTACTAATCAATTTACTTCTTTCCAAAATACAACTTACTTGAAATAGAACTTAAAATAATTTTAATTCTGTTTTCACTCTGCGCAATGATTTTTGAATCATATTTCAAGAAATGACCATATTGAGATATACTCTCCCATTATAAGGAGTGGTGAATCCTATATTAGTCATATCTTATCTTTTCATGATTCACATTACACTGATCTCTGTAGTATGTATGACTCCTTAAGAGAATATAACAACTAATAGAGTTAAAGTATAGCAACCCACAATCAAGATAAACTCATGACCTCAAATCTGAGGATCAGTACACTATTATCAGAAAGAGGTTAATCCAGTGGCATTCAAATAATTATAATTCGTATGGAATACTCTTAACCGGTCAATCCGATGAAATTATTCTCAGTAAGTATCCACATACAATATGTGCTAATCTACCCATGTAAAACACTACGATTAGGAATATTTACGAATAAAATATAACTACATAGAGCAATACATCATCATACATCATCATAACTATTTATGATTTTTCTCATATATATTTTATTCCAAAAAATTTATCATATAAAATAGATAAAGAATGTCATATTACAAAATATGCATAAATATAAAAGTGTAATTTCTCACTAAAATATATTAGCTTTAGGGCATACACTAACAAACTCCCACTTGCGCTAAAGCCAATCATTCATGTGCTTAAGACAGAATAAGTTAACATGATTCACATGGTTTTTTTTGGGACAAGACTTTAGTGAATGAATTAGAAATGTAATCATCAGTGGGGATCTTCTCTATCTTTACTTCATTTTTATCAACGATTGCTCTAATCAAATGATAGCGTCGTGATAAGCTCATAAATGTTGTGTATTTTATGTGTCGTTTACATTCATTTTCATATAATTTGAGCAATAATTGAATTAATTATGAGCTTAATTGTTTTATTTTCAGTTTGTGAAGTTTTTTTCATGAAAAAGGAGCCAAAAAGACCAAAAAGTTGGAGAAAAATCAAAAGCATGCAAAACGCATGCCGGTAGGGAGGGAATTTGGACACTGTTCAGTATTTTGGTCATAATTTTCTTGCTCGAGCTCCAATTGAGTTGATTCAGATGATTTGGAAAGCTAAGATAAAGAGCTACAACTTTCATGTTTTGAGTTTTTCCAAATTTCAGCAGAATCAAGATCGAAATAGAGATGGAAAGTGAAGCTGGAAAACTGTCCTTTGCGCAAGTGTGCAAGGAAGAGGCTGTGCATGTATGCAGGCCAAGAAAAGAGAACTTTTGCCTCTAGAATTTGCACACATGCATGAGCTAAGGCTGCGCATGTGCACGCGTTGAGCAACAGTTGGCGTGAATTACTTGTTTTGGAATTTTTTTCACTCGGTTGGACTCCTAATCAAGTTTTAACGTATTTTTATCATCTTAGTGGTCTTAAACCCTGATGTATCCCTATAAATACCCCATTATGAGGGGAATTGAACATAAGATAGCAGCCTTCAGTTAGATTAGATATTAGAATAGAAACTCATTAGATTAGGAGCTAGGGTTTCATTCTTCTTGTTCTAGACTACCAGTTCCATCAACTTTTCGTTCTGGCTACGCTATTGTGTTTTCTTTCTTGATCTATATTCAATTTAATTTCAGTTCTTATTTCATTTCCATAGTTCTAATATAATTTTTCTTGCGATTTACTTTTCTAGTTCATTAGTTTAAGTTCCTTACGATAAATTTTATTGCTTTTGCTAGTTTTAACTTTAGTTGTGGTATTTGTTCTTGATTTATAGTAATTAAAAGTATAACAAAACTCTTGCAATTAATTTGTCTAACTAGTTCGTAGATTTGTGAACCCTGGTACTTGACTGATAGTACTCGTGGTATCTATCTTTACTTACCAGATCTACAAACTTACCTCGTATCCTTGCGAGTGTATGTAGGTATTAATTAGGGTTGTTAAGGCTTATTTATTAACTTGTTTGTGAATTGAATTACCTAGTCAATATTACACTGAACATGTTATAACACATGTTTGGATCGCTGATGAGACTTGGGTTCTTTTGCTTGTGTAATAACCACATTGTTATCACAATACAAGAGTATAGGATAACTAACGGAGGGAACCATTCCAAGTTCATCCAGAAACTTCTTAATCAAAACCGCTTCTCTTGCTGCTTCTAAAACTGCAACGTATTCGGCTTTTGTTGTAGAATCAGCTGTGGTGTCTTGTCTGGAACTCTTCCAACTGACTGCCCCATTAAGAGTAAACAACATATGTATCCATATTACGACTTGTAATCATCCTTGTTAGATTGAAAGCTAGCATCTATGTATTCTCAAACTGTCAACTCTTGCCTACCATAAATCAAAAATAAATCTTTAGTCCTTCTTAAGTACTTAAGAATATTCTTGACTGCTATCTAGTGGCCACTCCCTGGTTAGATTGAAATCTGCTTGTAACACTGAAAGCATAGGAGACATCGAGTCTAATACATAACATAGTATACATTATAGAATCTATAGCCAAAGCATATGAGATCTTTTTCATACTATCTCTTTCGACATATGTCTTAGGACACATGTTTTTAGAAAGGTACATATCATGAGACATTGGTAAATAACCCTTCTTTGATTGATCCATGCTAAATCTCTTTAGCATCATGTCTATGTATGTTGATTGAGTAAGACCAAGCAATCTATTAGATCTATTTCTATATATCCTCATTCCCAAAATATAGGTCACCTCTCTTAAATCTTTCATAGAAAAATTCATGGACACTAACCATACCTTTACACTTTGAAGCAGAGGGATGTCATTTCCTATCAACAATATGTTGTCCACTTAAGTATTAAGAGAATAATGATGCTTCCACTAACCTTCTTGTATACACAAGATTGAACCTCATTTTTTAATAAAATCAAAATCTTTGATTGTCTCATCAAAATGGATGTTCCAACTCCTAGAAACTTGCTTTAGTCCATAAATAGACCTTTGTAGCTTGCATACTTTGTTGGGATCTGTGGGTATAAATCCTTCAGGTTGTATCATATACACCTCTTCATGCAAATTTTAATTAAGGAATGCAGTTTTTACATCTATTTACCAAATCTCATAATCATAATATGAAGTAATATCAAGTAAAATCCGGATGGATTTCAGCATTGCAACTGGTGAGAAAGTTTCATCAAAGTCAATTCCTTGTCTTTGTGTGTAACTCTTTGTCAACAGTTGTGCCTTATAGGTAATCATATTACCATCCATGTCGGTCTTTCTCTTAACATAAACCCACTTGCACTCTGTGGGTTTAATCACCTCAGGTGGATGGACTAATGTCCAAACCTTATTGTCATTCATGAAATATATTTCAGACTTCATGGCTTGTAACCACGTTTGAGAGTCTTTATCAGATAGTGCTTCTTCGTAAGATATAGGTTTGTCATTCGTAATGATTAATACATTGTTGTGCTCAATTATAAGAAATTCATATCTTTTTGGGGCATGATGTATCCTAGTAGTCCTACGTAGAGTTTTTGTATCATTAACTATGTTTTCTATCACATTATGATGTGATTGAAGCTCTTGTTTCACTTGTTGGTTAATACCAAATTGTGTTTCTTGAACTTCTTCAAGATCTATTTTGCTCCCACTTGCCTTTTCAAGAATAAACTCATTTTCTAGAAGACGGCATGTTTTAAGACAAACACTTTTTGCTCAATGGGATTATAGAAATAGTATCTATATGTCTCGTTTGGATACCCTACAAATAGGCATTTGTCTGACTTATCTTCCATTTTGTTAGACTTTGCCTTTTTTACATAAGCAAGGCAGTCCCAAACCTTCAAGTATGAAAGTTTAGGTTTCTTTTGAAACCATATCTCATATGGAGTGGAATAAAAAACTTTTGATGGAGAGCGATTTAGTAAATGAGAGGCAGTATTAAGAGTATATCCCCAAAACAATTTGGGGAGGTCTGCAAGACTCATCATTGATCGAATCATATCTAATAGAGTTCAATTACGTCTCTCAGATACATCATTTAGTTATGGTGTATAAGGAAGAGTCCATTGAGGCAGAATCCCATTCTTCTTAAGATAATCTCGAAACTCTTGGTTTAAGTATTCCTACCTATATCAAATTGAAGTATTCTAATACTTTTACCAAGTTGATTTTCAACTTCATTCTTGAATTCCTTGAACTTTTTAAAAGTTTCGAACTTATATTTCATCAAGTATACATAACCATTTCTGGAATGATCATTCGTAAAGGTAATGAAGTATGAAAAACCTCTCCATCTAACATGGATTGACATAGGACCACAAACATTAGTATGTATTAGCCCTAATAATTCATTAGATCTACCCTTTCCTATAAGAGGTGATTTGGTCATTGTACCAAGTAAATAAGATCAACATATATCATATGACTCATAATCAAATGATCCCAAATAACTATTATTATGTAATTTGGTAACGCGTTTCTCATTTATATGACCAAGTCTGCAATACTAAAGGAAAGATTATTTTACATTGTCAATTTTAGGCCTTTTAAGATTTATGTTGAGAATTGGATTTTCTATATCTAGAATATAAAGGCCATTAATCATAACAGCAGTGCTATACAAAATGTTATCACATGAAAAAGAATAACATTTATTTTTTTTTTTGTATAATAACAAAACCATCAATATCTAAACACGGAATATAAACAATATTTCTAATAATAGATGGAACATAGTAACAATCTTTAAAGTCTAAAACAAAACCATTAGGAAAAGAAATATAATAAGTCCCTATGAATAGGCTAAAAAAGCAACGCTTGCTCCATTTCCCACACGTAAGTCCACTTCTCTCTTAGCCAACATTCTAGTTCTCTTTAGAACCTGAATATTTTTACAAATATGAGATGAAGATTCGGTATCTAATACCCAAGAATCTAATTTAGAAGTAGAAATATTGATCTCAATCATAAACATACCAAAAGTAGAAGCTTCACCTAGCTTCTTCTGCTTCAAGGTATCTAGGTAATCCTTACAGTTTCTCATCCAAAGTCCATCTTGCCCACAATGGAAGCAAGTGCCTTAGGCTTGTGCTTTTTAATAATAGGTGTTGGTTTTACTCCAGACTTGGTTTTCTTAAAACCAATCTTGGATTTATTTTTCTTCCTTTTCGAATGACCAATAACCAACACTTGTTTCTTTTCCTTTTTATTAGTAGTCTCAACAGTCTTAAGCATATTCAACTGTTTAGAAAGAGTTGTTGACAACTTATTCATGTTATAGTTCATCACGAATAGTGAAAAGTTCATGATCTTTCAGACAGAGATCGCAAGATCAAGTCAACATTTAATTAATGATTTTTCACAAATCCCAATCGTTCCAATTTTTTAATTAGTTTGATCATCTGTAGTACATGAACAACTTCTGAAGTACCCTCTACTATTGTACAATGAAAGAGCTCTTTAGAGGTCTCATACCTCTCATTCCTTGACTATTCATCAAACATCATTGAGATGAAAAATTATAGAAGGAGCATCTATCTTTTTATGCTATTTCTACAAATTCAGAATTCATAGTGGCCAATATGATATAAGTGGCAGTATCGTTGTCCTCTATGTGCTTACTATAACATTCTAAACTGCTTAATTAGCATCATTTGCTGGCGCATCAGGAATAGGCTAATCAAGGACATGACCAATTTTCTCATGAATGAGAAAAATTCTCAAATTCCATTGCCAGTCCAAAAAATTTGGCCCAGTGAGTTTGTTATCATTTAAAATGGGATGCAGATTTACGTTACAACTCATATTCTACAACATGTAGATATGTAAAATAGAATAAGAATTTGCTATTTTATGTATAAACAAAACCAAAATATAATATGGAATTCATTTAATTTAGTTTTTCTCCCACTATTTTAATTTAAATGAATAATCCTCTCATATTAATTCGAGAGCTCTCATAGAACTCCTAGTAGGCTAGGATCCCATCTAATTATTTTAATCTTGGGTGTACCCAACAAAGTAAAATAATTTCGAAAGATAGGTAACTCTTATCAATTAGAACACTTTGTAATTCCTAAATAGTTAGTTATCAACTCTTGATAGCCCATCTTATGTAACTCCTAACCATTGCCTCAAAGACATACTATCTTGAGTGTGCCCAACAAATTATATGCCTCTGTTAAGTCATACCAATTACTTAGAGATCTTACCTCATAGTTTAAACATGTTCAACGTAGAGTAATCTTCAATTAACCCAACAAGTTATATCTAAGAAAAACTCTCGTTTCTTGCTATAATAATGGAAGAAAACTTATTTATCGACTTAGGTATATATTGATTTAAGGGATTTTCTTTTCAGTTATTTACTAAGGAGGTGTTTGGTATACATTTGGAAATTGGAATCAGAATGGGAATCATAAACCCTACTATTGGTATGGGTTTATATCATTCCTCCTTACTTGTTTGGTTTAACATAGGAATGACTTTGATTATGTTAATGAGTTACTCAATTTGAAACATATGTCACAAATGGGGAATGAAAGTAGGCATTTTCTAACACTTTCATTCCCATAGAATAATTCTATAATGCTCAACCAAACAACATCTATGGGTATCATTAACTTTGATTCCCATTCCTCCCTCTCATACCCATAAACCAAACACCTCCTAGGTCTCATCAAATTGTGTGCAATTTTATCATATCAACATATAACAAATAAAACATGCGTAAAACCATGGATGATTATGGACTCTTACTAAACTAGTTTCCTTAGGTCATAAAGGAAACTAGATGGTCAAATCCTAAAGGTAATCTTCAACTCTAGAAAATCTCCATTTCCATGGTTGCACCTTTGCGCCATCTCCATCATCTTGTATATGACAAATGTATTTCCATCTAAACATTTTAGATATTCAAATCTATTCTTATCCTATCTCAATGTACATTACATGATTGATCAAGAAATCTCGAGTTACATTTGAGGAGATTGAGATAAGAAAAGAATTACATCCATAATAATAGAAAAGGCAGGACACACAGACCCTATTTAAAATTTTACAACCATTGCATTTGAACCAAGTAAATCATACACAATCACATTGGTCTTAAATCCATAATCATCCATCATGATATTATATAATTCAATACTTAAATAAAAGCACAAAAATTGCAATTAGTATCTAATCATGAATCACTATACATCACAATCCCAATCTCATTGAAATTATTATTCTTGAATTATTTTTGAAAATATTCTATGGAGAAAAATTATTTTCCAATCTCATTAGAAATAAACACTTTAAATAATAGAATTTAAAAAATTATATTAGAAACAATTTCGTATAATAATTTTTGAACATTTATTAAATTCCAATCTCATTGAAGAATAATAAATTTCTAAATTTAAACAATTTTTTTAATTCTAATCTTATTAGAATTAATTAAATATTTTCAAAGGTTTTATACTTTCTAAATTTTAATCAAATTGAAATAAAGAGAGTTTCTAAATATTAACAATTAATTTTACACAACACTTGTCAAATATTAATTGACGGTTTCAAAAACCAAATTTAGAAAAGCCTTTTAAAAGAAATTATAAAATTAAGTGTCACTAAAAGTTATTTAATTAATTAAATACTGTTAGTGACAAACAGAAATACTATCATTAAAAGTGACAACCATTTTATAATTGGATGATGCCCTCATCATCTTCCTTACATGGATGTTCTAGTAACCAAACAATCAAGATTTCGTCGATTTCACGACACAAAACAATATGCTAATTCAAGTAAGAAAATACCAAACTTCGTATCTGTTGGACCCCAGTTATGATAATCAAATTTTGATATGATGACCAAATCATACTAATGGCTTGAAAACAAGTGTACAAAAAAATAGGAAGGCTCGGACGAAATTGAACACAATCACAAAAAATAACCAAAAGTTGAACAACACCTTACGGACGATGAAGAGTGTCCAAAAGAAAGGAGTTCGGACTCAAGGAAGCATTCGAAATATAACCAGACAACACTAAAGGAAGAACACGTCTTTCAGATGCAAATAACTGTCTGAAGGACATTGCTTCGGATGTGAAAGACCATCCTAGACAAGGAATCCGAAGCCAAAAGGATTGGACATTGAAGATCGTCCGAAGAAAGAAACCCAAATTGAAGAAAGTTTTCTGTCAGGCTGTAGGACGCATATGACCGTCCGAGACACTGTTTATAAAGCTGTAGGACGCATATGACTATCCGAGACACTGTTCATGATGCTGTAGGATGCATGATCGGACGTCTGAACCACCATCCGAACCCCTAACGGCTAGTTTTTAATAGCTAGTTCTTTGACCGTTGGATTGCTTAAATTTCAGCACATCTTTCATCTATAAATAGCCTAAGGTCATCAAAATGTAATGCGGAATACTACATTCAATACAAAAACTTGTAAGAGCTATTTAGAGAGAAATAGGCTAAAATATTGTGGGGTGTATTGGTTTGGGTAGTATAGTTCTCTTGGCTCAACTAGAGGGAATTATTGTGAACAAGAGTAGACTAGTGAGTAATTTTCAAGTGTAAGAGTGGATGGATAGCAAGTGTACAAAAGTGAGGTTGTAATGTAAAACCCTTTGGCTCAACTAGAGGAACTTAGTTGGTGCAAGGGTGAGCCTACTTTGTGTACAAGAAGGTTATTGCCTCACCTTCTTTGAAGAGACACTACTAGTTGATGTACTCCAAGCTTGAGGAGCATGTGAGGTTGGTTTGATATTTTTTATCTCAATCTCTTTATTTTTTCGTTAAGCTTCAATTGTTAAATATTTATCTTTGATCATTTGTGCTTAAATGTTCATTTGTTGCACAAATGTTTGCATTTTCATTAAGCACTTCAAAAGGTTTGTTTTTGAGACAACCTCATTCACCCCCCCTCTTAGGTTGCTTTTGGGCCAACAATTGGTATTAATCAACATGGATCTGTTTAGCTTAATTCTTCACACCACCAAAGCTATTTTTTCATACCCATTATTGTTTTGAAACAATTTCAAAATCAAATTCATTTCTCCAATAATTTTCAAAAGTAATATCAAAATTCATATAGTTTGAACAAAATTGAAAATTCATGATAATTAAATACAATTATATCAAAAAATAATTAAGGGTGGCTCTGATATCATTGTAAGAAAGTAAAACATACAACGCGCAGTGAAATTTAAAATTTTTTAGTTTCTAGGATGGATCACCTTGATTAATTTATGTGTAGTACAAAAAAATATAGAGATTATACCTTAACACTGTGATAAAATCTCCAATATATCAAGGATGTTGATCTACAAGTCGCACAAATGCCCGGATTCTAATGGTATCTACACAGCCACAATTAATATGGAATTGACCAAAACTATTGAGTGCTACCTCCTTAAATGTATTTCAAAATATTTGAAAACATTTTTAATTTTCTTTTCTTTTCCCGTGAACAATTCACGGCTAATTGGCTTCGAAGGCTTTTCGATTACTTTTATATATATATATATATATATATATATATATGTATGTATATTTGTATTTATGTATGTATGTATGTATAACCTAATAATCCTAGGAACTTATATATTATTACATATTAGCTCCCAAGATTTATGACTTATTATAATTAGGTCCCAAAAGTTAATTTATCTTATAAATTAATCCATAAGTGTCTTATACTTATCAAATAATCAATTTAATCCCAAATTAATGATCTTAAATGTATGACCCTTTAAGTTCCCAATCGCGTTGGTAATAAGTATAAATTATAATCCGAGATTAATTAGGATTAGACAAATTATAATCCTAAAATAATTTAGATTAGATAAATTAAACAATTTTAATTTGTCCATTAATTTTCTAATTATTTAGTTTACACTTATAAATCAAGATTGGCTTCTAGCAAAGCATCCTGACCACCCAAGTGTTGAAATATGTCAAGTGGTTCGACTTTACCTATCCATGATTTAGTTACCGTGTAATTATTATCTTTTCACTATACTATATTCCGATTAGTTTAAGTGTACATATATAAGGCCAACTCTTATTGTACTAATCAATTTACTTCTTTCTAAAATAATACTCACTTGAAATAGAATTTAAAACACTCTTAATTATATTTTCACTTTGCATAAATATTTCCTAGTTGTATTTCAATAAGTGGCCATACTGGGATATACTCTCCCATTATAAGTAATGGTGAACACCATATTGGTCATATCTTATATTTTCATGATTCACACTACACCCAATCTCTATAGTATGTGTGACACCTTAAGAGTAATAACTAATAGAGTCAAAGTATAGCAATCCATAGTCAAGATAAACTCATGACCTCAAGTTCGAGGATGACAATACACTACTATCACAAAGAGATTAATCCACTTGCATTCGAATAATAATAATAATTCGAGTGGAATACTCTTAGCGGGTCAATGCGATGCACTTATTCTCAATAAGCATTCACCTACAATTATGTCCTAAATCTATCCGTGTCAAATACTATGATTAGGGATATTTACGAATAAAATATAATTATATAGAGAAATACATCATCATAACTATTTAAGATTTTTCTCATATATTTTTTATTTCAAAGACTTTATCATATCCAATAACAAAAGAATGCTTACAAAATATGCATAAATATAAAAGTGTATTTTGGCACTAAAATATATTGAATTTAGGGCATACAGTAATAATAGTAAGGTCAAAAATTATATTAAGCACAAATACAGATACGATTTGATAAATTAGATAATTTAGAATTTAATTAAATTACGATAAAAAGATATAATACTCTATTCAATTATGGTAATTATGCATTATGAATATTTTTTCATGATCAAATAGAAGCTATTTTGTACACAAAATATTTATAAATGTTTAGCAATAATGGGACAAATAAAAATAATTTAATTTTTTAGGGGACAATGCATAAGAAAGGACCAATTTAAAAAATTTAAGGAGGGTAATTGTAAGATAACTTTAAAAATTTTAAAACTTTCTATGGTATTTTACAATTTTTCTAGAGTTGATAGGGGCAATTTCCCACCTCAACTCTATCTGGCTCCACCACTTTAACCATCCCAATAATTTTGACATATTTAATTTGTGAGACACTACCACTTTCACTCTTTCTCAAGTGCACACTAGAATATATGGTGTACTAATAGGATCTAAATCAAAGTAGTTAAACTTTTTTAGGATTTTTTTTCACATAGTGTGATTGAGAAAGTATGAAACCATTGTTTATTTTAGCCAATTTAAGACCTAAAATAACATCAGCTCTACCCATGTCTTTCATATCAAAATTAGAAGTAAAGAAAGACTTGGTTTGTTTTCCAACAATTTCAATAGTTCAAAAAAACAAGCATGTCTTCAACATACAAGAATATCAAGACTCCAACATTTTCATGGAATTTGCTATAGATATATCTATCAGATTCATTTACTTCAAAGCCATTAGAAATAAGAGTCTTATCAAACTTTTCATGTCATTGTTTAGGAACTTGTTTTAAACCATATAAGGACTTAACAATTCTACAACTTTATGTTCTTGTCTTTCAATAACAAAGCTCTCAGGTTAATGCATGTATAATTCACTATTCAAAAAGCAGTTTTCACATCCATTTTGTGTACAATCAAATTATATATAGAAGTACCCTAATAGTAGTGATTCTAGTGATTGTTGAAAAGTGTCAAAGTATTCAATGCCTCTACTTTTGTGAATCTCTTGGCTTTGAACATGCCTTAAATTTATCAATAGAACCAACAGGCATTGGTTTCTTTCTGAACACCCACTTACACCTAAACACCGTCTAGGTAAATCTACCAATTTTCATTTGTGATTACTCATTGACTCAAGTTCATTTCATTAACTGCATCTTTTTAAAAACTAACATAATTGAATTTATTTTATTTTTATATAATTTTGCATCTTATGAAAACCAATATGAAATTAGGCCCAAAATTAGTTTCTATTCTTACCTTTTTACTTCTCAATTCTTGAGTTTCTTGATTTTCATGTTCTTCTAAATCTTGAATTTCATGAGACAATGTTGTTACAAAATTTTTATTCATTGGGAAAACATTGTCAAAGCCAATAATTTAGCCGTAGGGTAGATTTTTTCCATTTTTCGCGCAAGAATTTCATTCTCTTGTCAAGAATTTAAGATTTACGATCATCACCATTAGTTCTTGCTTCAATTACTGAATTTGATTTATTTTTATGCAATTTAATTTCATTTTTACTGCATTCTTATTCTTTAATTATCATTCTTCTTTTATTGCTTTTAAATTCTTAATTACTTCCGTAGTTTAGTAGTTAGGGTTTTACTTAATCATTTTTACATGCTTTCATAGAGTAGATTAATTTAGAAATTTTGTTTTGAATTAAATTCTCGCAAGTAGGATAGATTGAATTAGGGTTTGTAGTTAGTTATCTTTAAATTCTTTTCATAGGGTCAGAATTTTACATTCTTGTCTTTAGTTTAATTTCTTGGAATTAAATTTCATTTAAGTTTAGTCAAAAAAATGGCTGATTATTTCGTCTAACTAGTAAAAAAGCTTGTGAACCTAGTAATTATTCCAATAGTCCTCATGGAAACGATCCTTACTCATCCTATATACAAACTCACCTCGTAAACTTGCGAGTGTGTGGGAGTTGTTTAGGATAATTAAGGTTTCTTTTATTATTACTTGTTCATTGTCTTCAAAACCTAAGCAATATTCTACGAAACAAGTTTTTGGCACCATTGCCGGGGACTAGTTTTGTTTGGTAATGATATTAGGTGTAGTGAGTCTTACTAGATTAGACTTTTTATTTCTTTTGCTATTTATTTATTTACAATTACTTCTTGTTCTCTCGAGTTTTTATTGGATTTCTACTGTTTTCGATATTTGATCTTTGGTTTTCTTTTCTTATAGTTATGGTCGATACTCGTTTATCCAATCAACCACATCATCTGATTGATTTGGAGATTGAACGTACGATAAGTAGAAACCGTAGACGACAAGACTCAAACCAAGGCAACCATCAAATGAAGAATCCAAGCCGTGCTGTCAATGAACAAGAGAAGGTTGCAGGAAACACTGGCAACTTGGTTAATGCTAATACTAACCCCCGACATTTTAGAAATTATACCATACCTAATTTTGAAGGGGCAAGTTCTAGCATTGCTTGGCTGCCAGTACTAGCGAATAACTTTGAAATCAAGCCTGCGCTAATATAAATGCTCCAAACACATGCTATGTTTTGAGGAGGATCCAATGAAGATCCCTATGAGCACTTAATCAGATTTGAGGACGTCATTGATACATTCAGGTACAATAGAGTCCACCCTGATTGTATCTGGATAAGAGCATTCCCTTTTTCCTTACGTGATAGAGCAAGGATTATATCTTGGCTGCAATTATATCGACAAGGCACTTTCACAACATGGGACCAACTCGCTCAAGAATTTCTAGCCAAACACTTTCTACTAGCTAGGACCGCTAAGCTTCGAAACGAGATCACATCATTCAAACAAATCACTAGAGAGAGCTTAGGTGAAGCGTGGGACCGATTCAAGAAGCTGTTAAGGATGTGTCCGCACCATGTTATACCTCTATGGCTACAAGTCCAAACCTTCTATATTGGATTATTTCCTGAGACGAGACCAATAGTTGATGCAAGTGCGGGAGGTTCTTTCCCCTATAAAACTCTGGAGAAAGCACATGAATTGTTAGAAAGAATGGCATCCACTCATTACTATCATGGAGAAACAACTCCTTCAGTTGGACAACAACAACCACAACTAAATCAAGCCAACATTCAACAAGGAGGTATGCCTAGCTATGATTCTTTTTTATCTCAGCAGAAGCTGATGATGAGTGCATTACAAACTTGACAAAGTCGTAGAACGAAATATAGGAAAAAACTCAGTGAACTCCAAAGGTTCAACAACCCAAGGGATCTTGAATTGTGATTTCTGTGGAAATTACCAAAACGGCTTCTGTGATGCTTCGGTGTGGCAAGATGAGCAAGCTCAATATGTTTCTAATCAAAATTCTAGCTCATATAATCAGCCCACATACTATGGCTATACATACAACCCTTCTTGGTGAAATCACCCAAAGCTTTCTTGGACTAACTGAAATAATGTCCAAAACCCTTCATTTCAACCCAACCAACCATTAGCAAAATTGTCCCAACCAAACTTCATTATCTAGACCATATCAATACCTCATCAAAGGTATACCCAAATCTTTTCACCTCAACAAAATAGCTTATACCAACCTCTACCAAGAAGACCACCATCTCAAAATTCAAATTATCCCGCACATGTGAATCATGATTTATCCAATGATGATAATCTAAGAAGGGATTTTGAGAAGTTGCAAAGGGAGTGTGAAAATTTGCGGGCTAGATTCACAAGGAACCTTGAGCTACAATTGGGACAAATAACCCGACAAAATAATGAACGGCCTATGAGAGTATTGCCAAACGACACAATTCCAAATCTAAAGGAGCAATGCAATGCAATTTCACAAAGGAGTGAGAAGGAATTGATTATACAAAATGACAAGATAAAGGTTGATAATAAAGCTGGGATGCCAAAATCCAAGACAACTGAGGAAAAACTTGAAATTGAAGATGACAATTGGAAGATGACAAATGTAGAATGCAATGAAGGAGTCAAGGAAGAAGAAAGTGCATCATTCTTTTAAATTGGATCCTGCAAATAAAGTGTCATTTCCTCAACGATTCATTGATCCAAAGAAGGAGAAAAAAGAGAAACAATTCCACAAGTTCCTCGAGATGTAAAAAAGGTGAATGTAAGCATCCCGAGGAATTGATGTTCTCAACAAGATGCCCAATTATGCGCGGTTCATGAGGGATCTATTGGCTAAGAAGCAGCGATGGGATGATGATGATCTTGATAGTTTGTGTTAACACCAAGTGTAGTGCCATTATTCAACGGAGGTTACCTCTCAAGATCAAGAATCCCAGTAGTTTCTCTATACCGGTGAATATTTGAGGACACACGTTGTAGCGTTCACTTTGTGATTTGTGGGTGAGCGTCAACATTATGCCAAAGGCCATCTATGATAACCTAGGGATCACCAATGCAAAACCAACCAATATTACACTCCAATTGGCATATTTGTCCGAGATAAAACCGTATGGCTTGTTGGAGGATGTGCTTGTTCAAGTGAAAAAGTTGGTTTTTCCCGTTGATTTCTTGGTGTTGGACATCAGCGAGGACAATGAAATTCAGTTGATTCTAGGGAGGACATTTTATCAACCGCACATACTTTAATAGATGTTAATAAAGGGAAGTTGATTTTACGAGTTGATAATGAAGCTGTTGAAATTGATGTTTTTAATTATGATGATAATGATCCAATATTTGAGAAAAAAAGTGCTAATTATTCCCTTGCTGTTCATTTGTTCATAGGATTGAAGATGAGGTACCCAAGGTGGGTCAAGGTAATGCATTCAAAAAGGATGGTGACATAAATGAAGACTCCAAAATTGACTTGGAAAAAAAAACTATCGAATGATGAAAGTGCAAGGGGAAGGATTCAAGGATCGGTTTCACAAGCGTGGAAAGATGAGGGTTTGGGTAAAAGGACCGTGAGCAAGAATAAGAGAAAGTAGTGGAAGATGCGACTTGAGGCTATCATTTGTGCACAATCTCTGGTAAATGCTTGGAAACGAGGGCAAGTTCAAGTTCATGTGGGAAATCAAGCATCAAGAGTGATGAAAAATGGTGTTAAACTTTTTCCATGGAAGCCGAAGAGAAAAGGATGGTTGACCATCCTTAAGTGCTTGAAGTGATTTAAAGTGCCGAAGTGTAGCCTAAGACTATAAACAAGGGCTCTACATGGGAGGCAACCCATGTTTTTCTTAATTTTATTTCTTATGTTTTTGTTTAATTTCTTGGTTTTATTATTTTCTTATTATTTTAAGTGTTTCTATGTTTTGTTTCTATTTTTAGTGGTTGATGTCTTCCACCTCGACTCCGGTGTATTAGGTTCAACATAAGCAGCACCAAACGTTCTTCATTGCCAGAAAAGCTTTCCTTTTGCCTCTTTATGCTTTTATTTTTACATTGAGGACAATGTTCTACTTTAAGTGTGGGAAGGGGAATTTTCTTAATTTCTATTAGTTTGGTGTTTTGTTTGTTCATTTTTATGCAATTTTTGCTTTTATATTTATAGCTTAGCTTTCTAGATTTGAGAGTTTTTTCAAATTTTGTTTACAAATTGCTTAGCATGTTTCTTTGATTTTCTACTTGATAATTTTTGAGCGAAGTTGTCATGAGTAGGGTAGTCTATGTTAATATTTTCCTAGCATGATTTCTAATTTTTGAGCACTAATAGCCCTACAATGTTGTAGCTTTTCGGCACTAAGAGATAATTGTGTAGATTCACTTATGTTGCACTCCAGTATAACCCACACTTGTTTTATTACATTTTCGTGGAGAAATTTTAGACAATATGATTTGACTTAAAGATGATGGTAGGTATTTCTTTGGACGTTTGATCCTTTCAAGCCAACAATTACTATAAATTTATCCCTAGAACCCTAATTGAGCCTTAAATTGTTTTGAATGGATAGAAGCACCATTCATTTTTTTTTTCTAACTCATTTTTTATCTACCTTTGTGAGCTATTCTAAATGTCCGTTAAAAGCTTTGATGCCACATTAACTATTAAGGGGATATAAGGATGGGAGGTAATTGTATGAGAGTGTTAGAATGAATGGTGTACAGTTTACGATGAAGGGTGTTAGAAAAATTTTGTTGACCATACTAGGTGGTGTCCATCACTAGCACCTGCATTGGAATGTTACCAAGTAGTGCCTATACTAGTACCTGCATCGCTATTTTTTGCGGGTAGTGCTTACCACTGGTACCCGTTTTGGGAGAAAAGAAAGGAAAAAAAATAAAGTAAGGAGATATTTATCCCAGTTACAAGATTTTGGCGAGAGGGGTTGAATTTCCTTTGTCTTCTTGTCTTATTGTTCTATTCGTTGTAGTGGACTAAGTCATAACAAGGTAGCTCTAGGGACTCTACTTGTCTCTTATACAAAACCAGGAGTAATGAATTCATTCACTCCGTGGTCAAAGAAGCATATCTTTGATGATTCCATCATCTATGATTGAGTTGCGAAAACTTCTAGATAGGTATCCTACATCTGAACTGAATTTCCAATTCCAAGATCTCGTATCGAATCGGTCAAACTGCACAAGCTTCTTACAAAGGATACGGTTTTCTGGATGTAGATGATGATATCTCCCATTTTTCCTCCAAGCGAAACCTAGTAGCAACTTGGGCCTTCTGTCTTTCCCGTACGAGGTAGTGATGACTTAAACTACTTGTGTGAGGGCTGGGTGAGAAAGGATTCCTTATTGCCAATAAACTAAAAAGTATGATTTTACTTTGCTTGTTGCATAAAGTTTTTATGGGTGTTTGAAGCAATTAAGTGTAGGGTTACTCCTTTGAAGGATGGGTGTTTTAATATTCGAAAAGAAGTTTTATGTTGATGTGTGGCCAGTATTAATTTAAAGCTCTTTTTCGTTTTTGTTTATCCTCTTTCCCTTTTTTGTTAGCCAATACCCTAGCCTTACATTAAAAGCTAAAAGTCCTACCTAATTTAAGTCGAGTCGATTGTCTACATTAGTGGAGAAATGTAAGAAGCGTAACCTATGCAGTGTTTAGGAAATTTTAAAGGGTTAGCATGATTTAATCTTTGTGTTTTAAAAGTTATTTTTTTTTTCTGTATGGCTATATACACACCTACACTAGAATTCATGTATAGGGGTTTATTATCATTTGACTATTTTTTTTAAGATAGTTTGGGTCTTGGTTATTCATGTGGATGATTGATGAGATGTGTTGAGTATGTTTGTCATTTATTTCTATGTGTTGCTCAAGGATGATCAAAAACTAAGTTTGGAGTATTTGATAAGCTCATAAATAAAAATAGTATATTTTATGTGTCGTTTACCTCCATTTTAATGTAATTTGAGCAAGAATTGAGTAATTATGAGCTAAAATAGTTTATTTTGAGTTTTGTAGGATTTGAGTAAAGAATGAGTTAAAATGGATTACAATATTGGAAGAAAACATTCACTAGAGTAGTGCAAATCGGATATAGTTTGGAAGATCAAGCATAACTCACTTGTTCGAGCTCCGATTGCTGTAATTTTCGATGATTTGTAAAGTAAGGAAGATTTCTACAACTTTCATGTTTTGATTTTTCCAAGATTCTATAAGCATCTCATTCAAAATTTCAAAGTTGTAAAATATGCATTGGCAAGGAGTGATTCTGATATAGTTTCATAGATTGAGCATAACTTTCGTGTCCAAGCTTCAATTGAGGTGATTTAAGATTTTATGGAAAGATAAGACATAGAGATACAACTTTTATGTTTTGAATTTTCTGAAATTCTGCGCGTATCATAGAGAAAAATGAATATAAAGTGGAAGTCACCTTACTGGACCCAGCGCCCAGGCGCCAAGCTCAGAAAGGGTACTTATGTTCACTGGAAAAAGTGCCCAGGTGTCGGTCGATGGACAGGTCATGTAAGGTGACTTATTTGTAAGAAAATCCTCCCATGGATTGGTTACAAGGAAAAACATGTACTTATCACCCCGAAGCCCCAAAACCCTAAAAATATCTATAAATACATCAAGAGAATGGGAGGAAATTATCGATCATCATCAGCCATCATTAGTTTTTAAGTTTTGAATAGTTAGGCCAATAATTTAGCTGTAGGGTAGATTTTTTCAATTGTTCGTGCAAGAATTTCATTCTCTTGTCAAGAATTTAAGATTTGACGATCATCACCATTAGTTCTTGTTTCAATTACTGAGTTTGATTTATTTTTATGCAATTTAATTTCATTTTTACTGCATTCTTATTCTTTAATTATCATTCTTCTTTTATTGCTTTTAAATTCTTAATTACTTCTATAGTTTAGTGGTTTAGGGTTTTACTTCATCATTTTTACTTGCTTTCATAGAGTAGATTAATTTAAATTTTTGTTTTGAATTAAATTCTCGCAAGTAGGATAGATTGAATTAGGGTTTTTAGTTAGTTATTTTTAATTGCTCTTCGTAGGGTTAGAATTTGACATTCTTGTCTTTAGTTTAATTTCTTGCAATTAAATTTCGTTTAAGTTTAGTCAAAAAATCGCTGATTATTTTGTCTAATTAGTAAATAGGATTGTGAACCTAGTAATTGTTCCAATAGTTCTCATGAGAATGATCCTTACTAATCCTATACACAAACTCACCTTGATACTTGCGAGTGTGTGGGAGTTGATTAGGATAATTAAGGTTTTGTTTTATTATTACTTGTTCATTGTCTTCAAAACCTAATCAGTAATCTACCGAACAATCAGACATCTAATGATATATCTATGTTAATTGATATCAATATTGGACATCCTGAAGTATATATTCATACTCAAAATGCTCTAGTAGAATCTGGCTTATTAAATGCCTCCCATTAATAGTTAGACGATTCTTTATAAGAACATAATTACTACTTTTATAGATAGGCATGCTATGTTGTATGTAACAACAATACAAGTTTTATTTATGTTCTCCCCATTGTATTTACCTTTTAATCAGGTGGTTAATTTTTTCCATCTAAGAAACTTAGTTGTGCAATATAAATTTCAGTTTCTCTACCACAACGCACAAAGAAGGGTCCTTAAAGAAGGTTGAGAATCTATTTAGATACGAGTCACCCTCTATAATTAAATATCTTGAAATATTAACGTGAAACTTATTTACGCACGATTTGCCGAATGCCATTTTGATAAAAATGTTTTCCCAACATTAGCATGAGAAGAAAAACTGAATGGGATGAATTAAATTTTGGTCCTCGTATAAAGCAATGAGAACTATAAGTTCAAAAGATAATTCATTTGCAAATCATTAATAATCAATTGCAAGATTCATTTAAAGTTATGAAACCTTATATGAAGCAACTAAAATGCTTCAACTCAAATTAGTGTCCCGGTAGGATAGCCTTTCAATACAAATGATAGTTAACCACGCTTAAGGCGTGGTTGACTAATTGGTTCCAAATGTAAGAATCCTTATACAAGAAAAAGAAGCAAATATTCAAGATGGTCATACAATGGAGACGGGTGCACGTAAAGAGACCCTTGACATTAGAAGTGAATCAACTACCTAAATCTAATGAAAAGATGAGATTTCAATAAGTTATGTCTCTACTGGAAAAAGGGAAACTGAAAAAGATTTCTGTTGACAACACTTTTGTTTATAAATATAGGAGCTGATGTTTTAAATAAAAATGACATCTTGAATATAAATATGTCGAAAAATGTCGATATTGAAATAATTGGTCAAAATAGAAAGACGCAATCTAAAAAGAATTGAATTCATGTTTGAAACATAAAGTTTTTGGACTTGTTGTTCAAACACCTAAAGGTGTAAAAATGGTAGGCATAAATAAGTGTTTGTGATCCTTTATGCAGAAACGAAATGAGAAAAGTGAAAATGTGCGATATAAAGCACACCTTGTTAAACAAGTGTTTTGCAAAGACCAGACATTAATGATGAAGAGGCATATTCTCTTCTGGTGGATGCAATCAGCTTTAGGTATCTCCATGGGACTATTGATATGGGTCTATTTTATTAAGATGAATCCAAATCACAAGTAATTGTCTATTTAGATGCTAGAGTTTATTTGATCCATATACAGTTCGATCTCAAACAAGTTATTTATTCACATGTTGGATACAACTATTTCATGGAATTTAACAAAACAAACTTTAGCCGGTACTTCTTCTAATCATGCAAAATAATTACAATACATGAAGCAAGTAGAGAATATGTTTGGTTGAGGTCATTAATCCAACAAATCCAGAAGAAATGTGGTTTAGCATTAAAAGAAAAGCTTCCAACAATATTATATGAAGACAATGTTCTATGCATTGCTTAGTTAAAGGGATGCTATATCAAAGGAGATAGATTGTAAAGTATATATCTACAAAGTTTTTCTTTCCTTTTGATCTTTAGAAGAGTGATAAAATCAATATCCAGCAAATTCATTCACATAATAATCTAGCTGATTTATTCACAGAGTCGCTACCGATATCAACATTTGAGAAGTTCGTTTGCAATATCAAAATGTGTCGTGTTAATGACATCAAGTGTTATTTTATGAGGAGTAATAGTACAAGCTGTACTCTTTTTCTCTTGAACATGATTTTGTCCCAAAACAAAATTTTAAATGAGGCAGCATGCAAATGTGTACTGTAAACATTGTGTAATCTTTTTTCTTCACTAGTTTTTGTCTCATTGGGGTTTTTCTAGTAAGGTTTTAATGTGATACATTATTTTATTATAGACATATAATGGGAAGTGTTATAAGTTATATATCATAGGTATCTATATATATGATATTTGATAAGTCGACCTACATCGAAGAATCTGATAAATGTAAAGATATCTTATATTATTTACGTAACGTAACTGCTAGACATTGGTCATTGTACTCTTATAAATACATGTACTATATTAGAAATAAAATAACAGACTATCTGTCATATTTCTTCTCTTTTCTTTCTCTCCCAAATTTATATATTTTGCTTAAGTTTTATAACACAATATTTTTTTCAATATTTGACAAAAAAAATATTATGAAAGTTTTCTGAATTTCAGAAAAAGTTATTGGTTCTTTAATAAACTATGAAGAGCAAGCCTTTACTAGCCCAGTGGAGTCTTAGGGCATGATAATGATTCCAAAAGATAATTTGATTAATGAACATCTTAATGATACATATGTTGTGTTAGATATAATATCTCATACTTATCTTTTAAGAACTTATGTTGTCATTTTTACCTGACAATTTGACTTTCTAACTTGGTTAATCGTTTATTTAGTTGGATGCTAACTTGGTTAATCGTCTATTTGGTTGCATGGTGTCATGCTCTAATTTCGATATTGTGACACACTACAACTCAAGATTATCTGAGTATGCAGTAAAGGCTACAATATTGTGAGCAACTTTGCAATAAAATAGTTCAAATAAATTCCATAAATAAAACATCGATAATCCGTCAACCAAGAACAAGGAAATAATCACTAGCATGTCTATTATCCAAGGGATATTTAGAAACTACGTACAATGCAATCTAATACAATACTCGACTAGTATCCTTACCTCTAAAGAACCACACTCAAGCTCATTCACCATCAGCAACTTCTAATATTGAAATACACGGTATGAACATCTACTATGTCCAGTAAAAGGCTCTTATGCTCTTTCATTGGACTATGTTACTACTATAGATCTAGAATACCAGTACACATGGTCAAGTACACATACAAATATCAATATACAATCAAGCATACTCCAAACCATTTAATATTGAAAATATGTACAATTTATTTGATAGCACAATCATTGGAACAATTCATTATGTATTCACATATATTCCATTCAGTCAGATTAATGTATCCATAGACCTATCGACAACTAGATATCATATGTATAACAGTTAGAAACATGCTAAATAGGGTCTGTAACAAGGTCAGTTTTCCCTGACTGAGTTTTGAATAAAGATCGTGATGAAAATTAGTTCTCGAGCTAACTCATACTTACCACTAAGGTATCACATGCGTAATTATACACACTCCATTTCACTTTTACACGTACATAACAATAATAGTTCACATAATTAATAACATGGAGTGCATCACATAATATACACACTTAATCTACTTATAGAAGTAAGATACTTAATCCACTTTACATAAGTAATACATATTTAAATGTACAATTATAAAACAATTGAGAACAAATTATGGAAAGAATAAGAACCACTTACCTGGATCAAAAGTTAACTAAATTGCCCAAATCCAATTATTGTTCACTTGGCTCACCTTACTTATAAACACAAGAACAACACAATTATGCCTCAAAGTACTCCCAAATATCACAAAAAACAGAAAAACCAAACCAGATAGAAAAAACAATGAGGCGTTGAAGACCCAGAAAGAACCTCTTATTTGGGAACTAAAAGGCTATTCTTGATTTCGGAATGGACGTATTCGATCCAAATACAAATTCGGTCGGACTCAGAGACAGATATGTATGTCTAAGATCTGTCAGGTAATCGAAGTGGATCCGGAATTGAAATCCTTAATCAGATTCGGGTTCGGAATTACCAGTTCCGACCCCACTTGTTTACAGGCTTATATAGGTTGATGTCTCTTACTCTTTCCCTTTCTGATCAAGTCTTTATTGTTCACGCCTCAACTAGACTCTCTCCATGTACTCTTGTTTCCATTGTCCTTCTCAATGTTTCGTCGTTGCCTTTTGGAACTCCACTTTCTTCTTAAGTGATGATGCCAAAATATTATACCCAACGACAATATTACATGTGACTTCGATCCCGGGTCTACTAAGGGTATTTTAGTAATTTTACCCCATGTGGTTCAAATGGACCCAACTGGGTCAAGAATTATATATTCGACCCACTGATTGATCCAACCCATCGCCATTTCAGGTATAAATATTACAGTGACTGGTCAAATTCAAGGATTTTACTTTCCTAATTATTTTTTCTACTGATTCAAGCTCTGAATTATTATTGAATTTTACTCTCTGGTCTAAGTACTGACTTATTACGTCGGAGCCTACCCACATGGACATGTCCCGCCCTTTTTATTTTCAGGTGATATAGTGAGTACTATGCGCGGTACCCAAATTTTACTTTGGACGACTCTGCACACGGGCTAACCCTAGGCTCAAATTTTTTATATCAACATTTGGTGCTGTCTGTGGGAAAATTGAACTAAAAGTCAATACTAGGACATGGCACCTAGCACGCGTAACACTCATAGGAACAATGCCGATAAAGGCAAAGAAATTTCAACTCAACGTTACTCCGATCGATCCCACAGGGAGATAGATCGGCAGGGGGAACAAGAAGGGGATTCTGGACCCCGGGTTGTGGACAAGGATGAAAAAATTCACACGCTGAGACAACGAAATGGTCAATTGAAGGAAATGCTCAACTAGATTAGGCAGCAATTGGAGCAACACCTCTCTCAAGGTGAACAACACTCTCACCATTCGGGTAGCAATCCGCGGATTGTCCATCCCCAACTTTATGCTGGCGAGGGAGAAAAAGGAACTCAAGGAGAAAGGAACAGAGGAATAGGGGACTAACTCCTATGGGGTCCGCCCGGCAGGAGCACCCTCATCAGTCTGTCAAGCAAGAACGAATTGGTCAAACTGCTAGGCTCAAATCGAGAAGAGCGGCCTCATCAAGGCCGAGTGGTAATAGGAAAGGAGCACAGGTGAAACAGTATCTGTAGCTTATGAGAGAAGACGACCCCAAGAGAGGGACCGTACTATGTTGGTAGTCCCCGAAAGGGAAGAGGACCTTAGGAACAGGCTGGAAGAGTTGCAGGCTAGGGTGAACAGAATGGACGATAGAGAAGGAATGAGTACTAGATACAAGTATTCTCTTCCCTTCACTGACGGTATCATGCAAGAACCTCTTCTTAGAAGATGACAGACTCCTCACTGACTTTGACTCTTATGATGGGAGTACAGATCCATGGGAGCACCTGGATGCCTACTGCTCCAAAATGTGCCTCCAAGGAAGCATCTGATGCTCTCCTCTGCCAAAGGTTTCCTGGAACCCTCAAGGGCGCTGCCTTAGACTAGTTTAGAGGGCATCAAAAATTTTGATCAACTAGTAGACTTGTTTTTAAATAAGTTTGGGCACTTAAGCAAAAACCTGATGAATCGCTCATGGATTATGTGGATTGGCTCAAAAAGAAAACTACTGGAATCCAAGGAGCTACAGAAGATATACAAATCATGGTCTTCTAGATTGGAGTGAGATCGGAAAAAATCTCCTTCGACCTCAATTTCAAACCTCCGACTACTCTATAGTGATCTTTTTTGTAGGGCTGCAAAGTTTGCCCAAGCAGATGAAGGCGAGAAGAAAAAGAGAGAGACTGGAACAGTTGGAGCCGATGACAAGAAGAGGAAGGCTAATGGTGTGGCTAATGCAGTAGGGCCTTCAAAGAAGGGAGTAATGTGAGGGACCGACTATCCATAGTCATGCCCCATAGGAGGAGTCCCAAACCTCCTAAGGCCTACACTCCACTTAATACTACGCTTACACGAATTCTAACAGTGATTGAGAAGGAGCCATATGTGAAGTGGCCAGGAGCAATGAGGAACGACCCGAAGTGTCGCAACAAAAACAAGTGGTATTACTTCCACAAAGATCACGGCCATGATATTAATGATTGCATCTCCTTAAAAAAATGTAATCTAGGACTTGATCTGAAGAGGATATTTGAAACAGTTCATCCGAGGAATGGATAGAGGAAGGTCACCCCAACGACAGGCCAGGAGTCCAGACAGGAGAAACAGAGATCCGTCTTGGGGAGACGGAGTGACCGGGGTAGAGAATCAAGGAAAATAGTTATCAAAATCATTTCTGGTGGAGCGACAAGTGGTGATTTTACGTCATCTTGCAAGGCTTATGCTCGTCAAGTGAATTTAGACCAATCTGATTTGAAGCGACCCATCCAATTGTGTCAGGACATTATCTTTACAGCAGAGGAGGCATAACAAGTTCTCCATCCTTATACTGACCTGTTAGTTGTAACTTTACCGGTGGCAAACTATGATATGATGAGGACACTTATTGACAATGGAACACTTATTGACAATGGCAACTCTACTGCTATAGTATTCTATTATACGTTCAAGGAGATGAAGTTGGAGGAAAAAGATCTCAAGTCTGTGACCACACCCTTGGTAGGCTTCGCTGGAGAAACAGTCATTCCGCTTGGGTACATCACTCTCCCTGTAATGTTCGGTACAGCTCCACAGAACGCCCAAGTGATGGTGGATTTTGTAGTGACTAAAGCATCATCTCCTTACAATGCCATAATTGGTCGGCCAATCATAGGGGCACTTGGTGCAGTCCCATCTTCCTACCATATGAAGATGAAGTTCCCTACAGAGAATGGAGTAGGAAAGATTAAAGGAGATCAATCAACAGCCAAGCAATGCTATATTGCCTTATTCAACTATGAAATTAAAGGGAAAGGAAGTTGCCCCTACTTACAGCATCAATACCATGGACGGGGTGGAGGAGTACCCGCATAAAGGAGAACCATTCAAAGAATTAGAAGGTGTTATTTTAGATGAACTTGAACCCAGTAAAGTGGTAGAGATTGGAAAGTCCCTCCCGGGGGAATTGAAGGAAAAAATCATCTCCCTACTTAGGGGATTTAAAGATCTCTTTGCTTGGAATCCATCAGACATGCCAAGAATTGACCCCAATGTAGCCATGCATTCCCTAGGTGTGGATCCAAGGTACAAGCCAATAATTCAGAAGAAAAGAAACATTGGCAGGGAGAAGGGCCAAGCAATAGAGGCAGAAGTAAAGAAATTACTGGAAACTGAGGCCATAGAAAAAATTCAGTACCCAGAATGGCTTAGTAATGTTGTAATGGTGCCCAAGCCTGGGGCCAAGTAGAGAATGTGTGTTGATTTAACTAGCTTAAATATGGCTTGTACAAAGGATTGTTACCCTACCCCCCATATTGACAACCAAGTAGTAGACTCAACCTCCGGGTTTGAGGTCTTGTCTTTCTTAGATGCCTATAAGGGTATTATCAAATTTGGCTAAATTCTAAGATCGGACCAAGACAACTTTTGTCACTGACTCTGGCACTTACTGTTTCAAGGTGATGCTCTTTGGACTTAAAAATGCTGGAGCGACTTATCAATTAATGGTAGATAAAATGTTTGTCAATCAATTGGGGCGTAACATGGAAGCTTATATTGATGACATGCTTGTCAAGAGCAAAAAGAATGTTGATCACGTGGAGGACCTTCGGGAAACCTTCACCACCATGAGAAAATTTAAGATCAGACTTAACCCGAAAAAGTGTGCCTTCAGAGTAACAGGGGGCAAGTTCTTGGGATTCATGGTGACTCAACGAGGAATTGAGGCAAACCCAACTAAAATAAAAGTAATTCAAGATATCGACCCTCCTAAAGGAGTAAAAGACATGTAAAGATTGACCGGCTGCCTTGCAACCTTAAGTCGATTCTTATGTCGAAATCTGGGGATATACCTTTTTCCAAGGATTTGAGGAGTGCTAAAAATTTTCAATGGACTGAAGAATTCCAAAGATCCTTTGAGGAATTGAAGGTTTACTTAGCCTCACCTCTTCTCCTTACTAAGCCTGAATCAGGAGAAACGCTATATTTGCACTTGGCTTGCTCAACTGCGGCAGTGAGTGCAGTCCTTATCAAGGAGGAAAACAAAATTCAGAAGCCAGTGTATTATGTTAGCAAGGTTCTGAGTGATCCTGAAACCAGGTATTCCACTATTGAAAGGTTGGCTTTGGCCCTGGTGAAGGTGGCAAGAAAACTCAGGTCGTATTTCCTAAGTCATCCTATAGTGGTACTGACTAACAATCAACTTAAGACTATTCTCATGAAGCCAGAAGTTTCGGGGAGGCTGGTTAAGTGGTCCATTGAACTGAGTGAGTATGACATCCACTTCTAGCTGAGGACAGCAATCAAGGCTCAGGCCTTAGCAGATTTCATCATTGAAGGAGTAGAGAGGAAGAAGAACAACAAGGGAAGACTATCTCTCCGGGGAAGCAAGTCAAGGAATCTCGTCAGTAGATTATGTATGTCGACGGGGCAAGCAATACTGAAGGTTGTGGTGCAGGCATAATTCTTACCTCTCTGAAGGGACAAAAGATTTGAGTTTCATGCCAGTAACAATGAAGCAGAATATGAGGCTTTGGTCTCCGGACTTAGGCTAGCCAAAGAGTTAGGAGTGAAGAACTTAGTAGTGAACATGGATTCCAACTTGGTAGTGCAGCAAGTTAAAGGAGAATTTGAGGCAAGAGAATCATCACTGCAATTCTACTTGACTAAAGTGAAGAGTTTGATCTCACACTTTGACAAATTTGAGATAACTCATATAACTAGGGAAGAAAACAGGGAGGTAGATGCCCTGTCCAAAATAGCCAGTTCAATACACTTTAATATCTTAAACGAAGTTTCTCTTGAAATGCTGAAGGGGAAGAGTGTTGAACAGGAAGAAGTCATGGACATGGACACAACTCCCTTGTAGAATTGGATGACCCCGGTCATTCAATATCTTAAAGATGGCAAACTGCCGAATGACAAGGCAGAAGCCCAAAGGGTTGAGTGGAGGTCAGCAAAATACCTGACCATTGGAGAGACTTTGTACCTAATGTCTTATTTAATGCCTAACTCCAAATGAAGCCAAGTATGTCTTGGCAGAAGTGCATGAAGGAGTTTGCGGATACCACGTTGGCGGCAGAGCACTTGCTCAGAAAGTACAGAGGAAGGGTTATTACGGGCCAAAGATATTAGAGGATGCCATGGACTATGTTTGAAAGTGTGAAAAATGCCAACTCTATTCCAACCAATCCCGAGTCCCAGCTGAGCAGCTTGTCCCTATCCTCACCCCTTGGCCTTTTGCCTAGTGGGGTATTGACATCTTGGGACCTTTTCCATTGGCTTTAGCTAAGAAAAAATTTGTAGTGGTTACAATTGATTATTTTACCAAGTGGGTTGAAACGGAAGTTTTAGCAACAATCACTTCTCAGCAAAACTCTATCATTAACTTCTTTTGAAAAAATGTGATATGCCGCTTTGGCATTTTCAAGGCACTTGCCTCAGATAATGGACTGCAATTCCAGGCAGAAACTTTCAAAAAGTTCTGTAAAGGTTTGGGGATAGAGCAGTGCTTCACCATAGTAGGTCATCCCCAAAGTAATGGTTTGGCAGAAGTCACCAACCGCTCTATCGTAGAAGGGATCAAGAAAATGTTAGACGGTACTATAGGGAATTGGGTAGAGGAACTCCCCAATATATTTTGGTCATACCGCACAACATACAAGAATGCAATTGGAGAGACCCCTTTCAATCTTACCTATGGTACGGAGATGCTTGTTCCAGTAGAAGTTGGAATGCCGGGGTTCCGAGTCTACAACTTCAACTTAGAAAATATTGACGAAGGCTTGAGGTCTAACCTCGATCTACTTGAGGAGAAAAGGGATAAGGTGTTTTTCAGGATGCAGGTAGACAAGCAGCAAGTAGCTCGGTACTACAACCAACAAGTCATTCGAGGTAGAAGGTTCAAAGTATGTGATTGGGTTACCAGGAAAGTAGAGATAAGTCAACCTCAATCTCGGGCAAAACTTTCACCAAACTGGGAAGGACCCTATGAAATTATTGAAGCATCTTCTCATGGGGCTTACAAACTTAGAACTAAGGGCAGAAAAATCCTGCCTTGCACTTGGAATGCTCAAAATTTCAAAAAATTTTATTTTTAAGTTCACTATATTTTATTTACGTTCTTCAGTTGTAATTCCAAAAGCCAAGTTTCATCTTCCGCAGTGAAGTAAAACTTGTGCAGTTTGTATTTTTTTCAATTTTATTTAATAAAATTTCCAAAGAGTTAGGAACGTACAGTCGAGTAGTTAATTCTTCGCAAGAACAATACCTTCTAGCCGAGCTTAGACTACACTAAAGTCTTCCGGGACTCTACTATTTTCCGGCGTCAACTACACCCTTTGGGAGAAAAAACACTAATGCCTACTCTCCGGAATAGAAATAACCCTTCCAAGGTCCCAAAAAAAAAAATAATAAAAGGCCTAAGTCTTCCAACACCAAGACTAACATCTCCGGGGCAATGTTAAAGTCTTCCAAAGGTGAAGTACCTGAACTATACCTACTCTCCGAAGTAAGGCTTACCTTTCCGAGGGTAATTCTAAGGTATTCCAAATGTGAAGTACCTACACCATATCTATTCCCCAGAGTAGGACTTACCCCTCCGGGGGCAATTTTAAGGTCTTCCAAATGTGAAGTACCTACACCATATCTACTCCCTAGAGTAGGACTTACCCCACCGGGAGCAATTCCAAGGTTTTCTAAATGTGAAGTTCCTAGACATACCTACTCCACGAAGTAGGATTTAACCCTCCAGAGACAGTTCGAAGAACTTCTAAAAGTGAAGTATCTATGTCATACCTATTCCCAGTGTAGGATTCACCTCTCCTGGGGCAATGCCTGTCTTTCCAAACTCAAGTACCAGTACTATACCTGCTTTCCGAAATAGGTCGTATCCTTCCAGGGACAACGCCAATCTTCTAAGTCTTCCTAATGTGAAACATCTAAGCCGTATCTATTCCTCAGAGTAAGACTTGTTAAGAAAAAATAAAGTCTAAGTCTGCTAAGGACAATAATAGCACTTAGTCACTTCAACTGAAACTAAATGACTAAGGAGGGGCAGGAAGACTACATAGTTCTAAACTCAATATACTGCGGACAAGTGGTAAAAAGAAATGAATACTACCATAAAAAGATATAAAATATGACATTTGAGGAGTTGGTACAAGAAGAGGCCCCCAACTCAAAGCCCAACAAAGCATGGTGATGGCAATTATTAGAAAAAGATAATAAAAAAAATGCATAACAAAGCTCAAGAGCTCATACAAATGAAAGACCTTGAGTTGTACGACCGCGAAAACAAACAACTAAAAAACTATGTGCTAATCCAAATTGGTAAAGCAACTGAAATGAATGTCTAATCTACTCCTTTTGCTTAGTAGTTCCTGAAACTAAGTCTTGGCAACATCAACATCCTCGATTAGTCGAAGCATCTGAGGCTGTACTGGGATAAGTAGGGGTAGTTGAAGTATTACCCTGGATCAGATTTTTAAGGTTTAGGTAGGGATGAACTTTATTCACGACCCGCAATGCATCAATGTACCCCTCATTTAGTAGTCAGAACTTTGATCAATAACCAGTTAATCGAACTCCTTACTAGTGTTGTAGTCTTCCAAGTGTTTTTGCAAGCGATCCTGGTAGTCTTGGGAATCAAGAAATTTAAGTACTGCCTATTGTCTGCTCTTCTCCTCTATGGATGGGAGCTCCTCCTTATGGGCATCTGCCATATTCTTTTCCTTAGCCCTCAGTTGAGACAATTATGCAATAAGAAAATCAACACGAGCAGTAACCTTTTCTAAGGACTCGGTGGGCTGATTTTTTATTTTCATCATCTCGTCGATCTTCTGTGTTACTTCTTTGTATTTCTGGTTTGCCTCGTTGCACTTCTTGGTTTCTTCCTCATACAACTTGGTTGTCCAGTTGAGTTTGTCCTCAAGTTTAGAAACATACAAGAGAAATGTAGGTCCTTACTTTGTTTCAAGTAGTAAAAAGAACCACTTTGAGGAGGAGTACGGTCCCGAACTACTTTCTGGATAGCTGATGCCAAATTCTTCAACACTTGACCCGGTGGTTCCATAGCAGGAGACCTAGGAAGCATAGTAGGGGTCGGATGAATTATGATTTTCTTTCCTCCAATGTGTACTGGCGGGGAATGTGGAGAAGATCTCTTCTTTTCCTTCCTTGTGTCACGAGTTTCATCCATGAGGTAAAGAATATCAAGATCCATGTTCTTTCTTCGGCTCAACGCTTGTTCCCGGACAGCATCTGATCTAGTAGTCACTGCACACAAGAAAGAAATAATTTATTTTTTAAAATAATAAATAAACAAATGTCGGATAGATAAAGAAAGAATGCAGCTTGATAAAAAAAATTTTAGGATAACCTATGAGACTAAGATGGTCAAGAGGAGCAAGGCTCAACCCCGCAGAAGCCAACGCTTCGTCATCACTCACTACTATTCTCCAAGGGACTTTTTCTGTGTCCCTAAGGGTCTCTATGGCTTCTCGATCATGTTCACTCAATTCGACTAACTTTTTTAACCTTGAGGCATCTACTTCAAAATTCCAATCTGGAAATTCCAAGTCCAGACTCTTCTCTACCAAGAAGTATTTTTTCCTCCATGTCTTCTTCTGGGGCTGCGAACCCTCAAGTAAACTCATCTTAGATCTGAAACTAAAAATGATACCGAGTACAATTGACGAAATCCGAAATTAGTGATTAAATAAAGGTAAGGAAGGGATCACTCCCCGAGTTCAGCTGGTTAGGATAAATGCATTAATGCACCAAAAAGACTTAGCAAAAATATGTCCGAACCCGACTTGATAGTGATTCAAGACTTCCAAAAGAAAGGGGTGTAATGGAAACCTCAACCCTGCCTCGAATTGAACCAGATATGCATATACGTAACCTTTGTAATTCAAACAAGGTCTATACTTTGGTCCCGGTGCCTTGATCTTCATGTCATCAGGAATATATGATATTGTTCAAGCCATTTCTCAATCGAATCCCAATTGACGTCCCTCGCAGGTAGCTAAGAGTAAATATTCTTGTCTTTATTAGGAGTCCCTTTAATTTTTCCTTGGGGAAGAAGAGAGGCATCACTCCCACTTGATTTACACGCTCTACTTCCGTCTCAGCTACTAAGTTTGAATTACGGTGTGGTTGTTTCTTGCCACGACTAGGATATGTGGGCAAAGGTGGCATACCTGCACTAGAGGTAGTGGTACTGGACAAATTCACTCTAGATCTACGTGATGGAAAACCATACCCCTTGGGTGTATATGGTGGAAAACCACTCCCCCTGCGTCTATACGGTGGAAGAGTTCGGACACCCCTGTACATAGGTTGTCAAGCCTCGTCAGACTCGGAGACATTCTCTACATCAACTATGCCTTTCTTACTATCCCAACCGATTCCGTCGTTGTAGTCAAAAAAATCTAAGGCATCGATGGATTCGATTGTGAAGCTAGTATTAATATCAGATCCGGTCATCATCAAAATCTTGGTCGTCGTCAATTTCCACATGGTCATCCCTGACATTATTATTGAAACCACGGTTGACTGGGGAAGCGAAGGTACCCATGTCTAAGGAAGAACCATGGTCGGTCGAAGAAAAGGGTACATCATTGTCACAAAAAAATTCGTGGTTTACTTTGGATGTTTTGGAGGGAGTTAGGATTTGTTATTGTAGAAATTTTCATGGTATTATTTTTCTCCATGGTGATTTTTAAGGATTAAATCACTAGAGCGGAATTTTATGTGACTGTGGACGAGTTATTCAAAGCTGTGGTTGGAACAGTGCTGCAAGTTTGGTGCACACCTAATATGTAAAAAAAAAAAAAACACAACAACTAACGAACTCAATTTAAAATTGAGTATCATATGCATATGAAGTCTTATGTGGGCAAGTAGTTAATAAAACAAGGAATTTTGATTGCACTTGATAATTGTGAAAGCCTTACATAAATAAAAAAAAAATAAAAAAATAGTATTGAAGACTTACTTTGAAGTCGCGAGGCGGACTTGGAATTAGTCCTGATGGTATTTGTGGAGCTTTGGTATGGACTTATAGTAGTAATATTAGAGTATCCTGGACTTGGAATTGTAGTAGTACTGAAGCAATCAAAAATCCTAAAATTATGGGATGTTTAAGGAAGGAGTTCCACAGCAATTAGGAATTCCATAGCACTACTCTATAGCAGTAAGGAGTTCTACAGCAGTTGGAAATTCCACAGCACTACTCAATAGCAGTAAGGAATTCCACAGCAATTGGGAAATCCACAGCACTACTCCATTGCAGTAATGAGTTCCACGGCAATTGGGAGTTCTGCGGCACTACTCCACAGCAATAGGGAAATCCACAGCACAGCTCTACAGTAATATTAGTACCAGTAACAGAGAAATTGCAAAGTTATTTTACTCCAAGGAAAAGTCTATGCAGCAATTTAAACTCTGGTTCAGGTACACTTAGGTGAAATAAATTTTTTTATTTTTCTACTAATCTGGTAGATAAATTTTTTTAAATAATTCTCAAATAATTTTTTTAATATATATATATATATATATATGTATATATATTTCTCCAAAAAAATAATTTTTTAAGTCATAAAATTGACTCCAGCCAATACTACGGCTCCGGCCGAGGTATGAATATGGCATTAATTACTTAGCACTTTCAACCCGAAAAATTTCGACTTGAGACTGGGGAGCAAATGATGATGCCAAAATATTAGATTCATTGACAATATTACACGTGGTTCTGAGCCTGCGTCTACTAAGGGTATTTTAGTAATTTTATCCATGTGGTTCAAATGGTCCCGACTGGGTCAAGTATTATATATTCGACCCACGGATTGATCCAACCCATCGATTTCAGGTATAAATATCACAGTGACAGGTCAGATTCAAGGATTTTACTTTCCTAATTATTTTTTCTATTGCTTCAAACTCTGAATTATTATTGAATTTTACTCTTTGGTCTAAGTACTGACTTGAGCGTCGGAGCCTACCCAGGGAGACACAGCCCCGCCCTTTTTATTTTCAAGTGATCTGGACGTGAGTACTACGCGCGGTGCCCAACTTTTACTTTAGACGACACTGCACACGGACTAACCCTAGGCTCAAATTTTTTGTCTCAACATTAAGAGTTTCAATTTTTCTCACAAATAGCCTCTATCCTTATGCTCCAACTATTGCCCAAGCATTGTCCCCGATCAAAAGAATCAAAAGATTTTTGGGCGAGTAATCGCCTAATTATTCACTCACTATTCTTCGATAAAACAAATATAAAACTATAGATATCTCACTAATTTCTTAAAAGTGTATACAGATGTCAAATGGAGCAACAAAGAACATCCATTAGATCCATTAACTACTATGATTCCGCTGTGTACTTTGATTACCACAATTCTCGATTGTCTAGTATTTCTAAACTCCAACAAGTAACCTCATTTCCCAAACCATATAATAGTACCACACCACTAACTATTGAACTTCGCTTCTTCATATCTCCTCATCTTAAATTCATAGTTACTCTTATGTTCAAAATCATATAAGTGCACTCCTCCGAAATATATTGATTATCACAACACTTTAACCAATTTATATCATCCTTATCACAATAATTGCATTATCTAGTTCTGATAGACCAATATTTCAACTATGATTGATCATTTAAAATTCACCATACTTCATCTCTTTGGGTAACTCTAAACATCCCCTATCCTAACGAATAGATATTATTATATTATCTATACTATATATAAAGTATTATTATATTATCTATACTATATATAAAGTATGAGCAGGAGTTTGGTGTGATGTCATTATATGTATTGTCAAATTTATCCTTATTTACATAATTAATTTCAATTGATACCCTTAGTATAACTCCCTTATTTTTACTTTCTATTTTGTTTTTTTATAATTTTTTTTTAAAATTACACACCCATAAAATATACCTTTTTCACTAGTTATAATATACCCTAAACATCCTTCATCGTACAGAATACATATTGTTATACTAAAAGTGTATTCAAACCATTTAACCTTAATTCAAAATTCAACCTACCAATACTGCCCCAATTTCACAATACTCTAACAATCTTATTCATCGAAGACTACCACCAAAACCATAAAGCCCCTAATAGTTCTAATATTAATATCACTAATTAGCATATCTTCATTCTAAATGTATCTCTCAAACATATAACAACACTAAATTTCAAAAAATCTGAAGGATACAATGTTTGGATTGGCAACCCTAAACCAAGGATCACAAGGGATTCTAAATTTTCAAGTCACATGGTTCACTTCAAACCTAATACTTCAAAAACTCTCAAATGCCCCAAAAAAAATCAGGTTGTACGGTTTTATCAGTTTGTTCAGCCTATTGCCCATGTATCATATGTCGAAATTCACACTTAATTGGACTATTACCTCATTCATAGTTCAACTGTCTTATCCCAAAGATTATATAGCTGAGTTCATCTTATTTGAATGCAAAGGCCACAATTTAGCATCCTAATCCTTATGCTTATGGGATACGCTACAAAGATTGAAACCTGAATATGATACCGTTTCTACCATCCCGATTCTAGGACCACGCAAAGCCGTATCTCAGGATCACTCTGAGCATACAAAGTTATTGTACCATGAACAACTAATATAATAAAATAGTCCAAACCCAAATATCTAGAAATAACCTTAATAAAAGCTTGCATGATTCATCAATATAGAAGTAGGAAATAACGGCTAGCACTTCTATTACATTAACCATTATACAATAGATGCATAGATACTAGAATGCAATCTAACACAATGCTCTACTAGTACCCTGACCACTGAAGAACAAATCTAAAGCTCGTTCACTATGAACAGCCTCATTATATATTGAAAGCTATCCATATATCCTGAACCTTCTAGATCATGTGTAAAACAATTAGAAAATCGTACGAGTATACATTATACCTAGTAGAAATCTCTTAATCCCTTTTATTGAATTTTAAGCACGTTACTATTGTAGATCTAGTACACCTGTACTATACAAATGGTCTTGCATAAAATTATCAATATATACCGTCATGCATACAAAAAATTACTTAATACTAAATATATAGATAATTTATTCCATAGCGCAATCGTTAGAATAATTCATTGGATTACTGAATTGGAAAGACTTAGATAGATCTGGTCTTTGGCCCCACTTGTAAACTTTGTGGTGTGGATTAAATGTTATGGAATCTATTACATAAGCTGATGTAAACAAGATTTTATAAAATTTAATCTTAACCGCAGGGTCTACAGGTGGGCTAAAGACCGAATTTATGTAAGTTTTTTCCTATTGAATATTCATGTCTTACTATTTACAAGCCCGTAGAGAAGGTTAGCAACAAGGTCAACCTTTCCTAGTTGAGTTTTGGGTAATATTAATGGTGACGATGAGAATTAATTATTAACAAGTCAACCGTCTTATTATTGAGCTATCACATCTGTAATGACACACATTCCATTTTACACTCATACATACTCAATACATGCCATAATAATTCACATAATTAATAACAAGGCCATCACATGACATGTATAATAAATCTATTTTACATAAGTAACATACATTTGAAGATCATATCTGCATTAATAAATCAACATAAAAAGGAATAGGCGAAAAGAATAAGAATCACCTATCTTGATGTAGATGTCAACTAATTAAACTGTCCCAATTAAATCTAACGTTCTCGCCCACTGGGTTCACCTTAAGGATAGACAGTGCGGGAAAAGTATCCCCAAACTCCCTGACTCGCCTCGTCCCGATCTGAAAAAGAGGATATTGAATCCTCATCTATTAACTTGATTAACTGAGGTTCATGTATCGTCTTTTGAATGAGTCCAATATGGGCCAGAATTTTAAAATTTGTGAGTATTCGATTTGACCCGACCCGACTTGCATCATTCTTTTTTTGATTTTCCATACAATTTTTGGAGTAAACAAGTCATTCATTCGATGTAAAAATCTTGATTTATAGGTTGTACTAAATTTATCTACCTTTTTTTTGGAAAAATATTATGTTCTTTTGTTTTTATTTTTAGTTTTATAAAATGATGTGATTTTTTAAATTGAATTTTGCTAAGGTTTTTCTTGGAATAAGCTACTATTGGTTTTTTTCCTTTTATTCTTATGGGTTTCATGTAGAAATTACTAAAACTTTGATGTTCAAAGTGAGATTATTTTAGTCTTGATGTCTTTTTTTTTTGCGAGATGGATTCTGAAAAATTAGTTGATGATAGAATAGAGTTGGATACTTGGTAGTATGAAGATCGGATAAAAGTAAGAAAAATTGATAACAAGTGAGGATCAGATCAACTAAATGCTGGTATCCATCTCGCACCCACCCCAATTTATATATACGTGTATAGACACTATTATGCCTCAAAAAAACTCCCAAAACTCCCCAAAAAGTTAAAAATAAACCAAACTATTGGGAAAAATGGGAGGTATCGGAGCCCAGCCTGGCACCACGTGGTGCCAGATCTTAGAGTGGCTAAGATATAAAATAGGCCTCTCCCTTCCTTCACAACAAAAGTTTCAACGATTGGTTAACATGTTTTCATTATTGGAGCCCTTTATTATAGGAGTATTATTATTTGTCAAATTAAACTAATAATTAATTCCTTTATTTTTCCATTCAAATAATTGAAAAGGATAATATAGTAAATAATTATATAATAAAAAAGTTTTAACATAATTTCTTTCAAAGAACAAAACTCAAATCCTCATAAAAATAAGAAAAATTATTTGTTTACAAAATTTTCAAAAAAAAAATTGTGAAAACAATACACTATAATTGTCTTTTCTGAGATTAAAATTTCTCTCAATTACATATTACTTTATTTTTTTATGAATTTTGATATAAATACAATATTTCATGAAAAATAACAGTCTAACCAATCTTAAAAAGATTGTGTATATCACTAAATATGTAAAATTTATTTTAATAATTCACAAACGCACACAAATTTAAATTTAGTTTTTGAGTTATATTTTTTATCACTTGTTAAGTAATGAATGTTTGTACCATGTCTTGTTGGTACATGGTGCATAAAATTTTTAAAATATTATATTCTAAATAAAAAATTATTTTAGTTTCTTATCCATGCAACCACTTTACCACCAGTTTAATCAGAAACTCATTGATCCATGTATAACAACAATTCTTTATACAAAAAATTTTAATAATTAGAGTGTTCGAAGAGGCTTCCAAAAAAAGAAAGAAATATTAAAGCTCTACTCACCACTCAAAAATTCTAAATTGGACTGGTGTTGCAAATCCGGTCCACTCAAGAATATGCCTCTCCAGATATTAGGGGAGTGGGGTTGGCGGCTGCTCCCCAAAATATTTGAGGACCTATGTGTGTTATGTGTATTTATAAGGGTTTGGGTAATAAAAAAGTGTAATATCCCCCCTCCCATGCTTTTTTTTTTTTTTTTATGTCGTAGTACCTAATCGTTCACTTTTCATATTTTCGTACTTTGAAATTCTTAAAATTTTAGTTACACCAAAAATTTTATACAATTATAAAATTATCCTAAAATATGTGTATGTAATCGATACTAAATATGATCTTATGACAAAACTAAAATAACTAATATCTAAACCAATTTAATAAAAATCTTTAGTATGATTTAATCATTTTAAGACATTTTTTTCAACTATACTTTTCCTATTATCTTTATAGTTCTTTTTAACCTAATCCTTAACTATTTAAGATCTATTGTTTGTTTAAGGTCTTAATTTGAATCATTTATTAATAATAGCGTCTTACATGTTTTAGTAGTACGTAGTGTAAATTATCTTATTAATTTTCATTGCTAATAATTTAAAAATTAAATTTTTTCTTTTGATAGTTATTAGGAGCTGATTAAAAACTTATGTCAACTGCTAGGGTGTTTATAAATTATGTAATTAAGTTAACAATGTCCAAAAATAATTTACTCTTTCCTTAAAAAATAAGCTATTAATAAAATTTTAATTAATAATGAAAATTTTGATTTTACTATTTAAATATTATTTCACAGAGTGGTAGTTTGGTAATTTTTTTGGTCATATGACATGGAGGCCACAGGTTACTAGTCCAAGTCGTCTCATGCCAAAAAAAAAAAAAAAAAAAAAGACAAGATAAGACTATTTATTAGAAATCAAATGGTCTGATACTGTAAAACCTTGCATATAGCTTTATGCACCAGATGGTTGGTTTTTATAGAGTTAAATGCACTAAAACCCCTAAACTATACCCTGATTTGTACTTTGTCCTCTCCAACTCTTTTTATAGACATTTAACCCCTCTTCTTTGAATTACTAGACAAAAATACCTTGTGAAGTAATTATTTTTCCTTTTCTTTTCCCCACTATCCTTTCCCTTTTTTTTTTTCTTGCCATTAGCTATTTTCTTCATTCTGCTATAAATGTTTGTACACTTAGAATACATTTTTTAATTTTGTTTCACTAATTATTTATTTTGTTCTCGTTTGTTTATTTTCCAATTCTTATTATAACAAGAGGTATATTTGTTATATTGATAAAGTATATTTTTATGTACAATGAAATTATAAAAAGACAAACAAGTTGAATTTATAATTAACTGAACTATAGTAAAAAAAATAAGAAAATTAATCAACCTATTAATGTTTTATCTATATATTTGTTTTTTAAAACTAATATTTGATTTATTGAAACTCAAAGTTTTGAATTATAGTAACTCTAATTTCTTTATATGTATTAAATAATTTAATTGATATTTTAGATATACTTTAATGTAACTAACATATATTCTATAGTAAATGAAATTGTAATGAATTTACAACAACAAGAAACAAATGAATGACAAAAGAAAAAGAATTATTTAAATAAAATTAAAAAATTTATACGTCCTAATTATAAAAATAATAGAAAGGGAGAAAAATAAATTTCTCATAGTTATACAAATAATAACAACACAGTGGTTTGACAAAAATTTAACCCATTACATAAATAAATTAGGAGAAATTAATTTTTCTCCCTAGGAGTTAAATTTTTGTCATACCATTATGCTATTATTATTTGTATGATTAGGAGAAATTTACTTTTCTCCTTTTTCTCACATATCATTGGCTAGTTCGTTCCCTATGCTATTATTATTTGTGTAATTAGGACATATAAATTTTTTTAATTTGATTTAACTAATTCTTTTTTTATAACTAGTTTTTTTTATTAATTTTATTGTTACAAATTTTTTACAATTTGCTTTATAATAGAATATATGTTAGTTACATCAAAGTGTGTTTAATTGTTGCTTAAATAATTTAAATACATATAAAGAAATTAGAGTTTCAATGGTTCAAAATTTTGTGCCTCAATATCAATATTAGTATAAAAATCCAAATAAATAGATAAAAATAAATAAGGGTTAATTATTTATCAGTGTAAGAAAACAACAAATAAAAATATTACTAGTTGATTAATTTACTTATTTGTTTTTACTGTAGTTGACTAATTATAAATACAACTCGTTTATATATGTTTTTATAATTTTATTTTACATAAAATACTTTATCAATATAATAAATATATTTTGTTATAATAAGAATAAAAAAAACAATCAAAGTACAACAAAATAAATAATTAGTTAAAGAAAATTAAAAATTTTATTTTACGTGTACAAATATTTATAGCAGTGTGAAGGAAGTAGCTAATAGCAGGTGAAAAGGGAGAAAAAGAAAAAAAATAAAAGAGAAAAAGGAAGAAGGGAAAAAGGAAAAAAAAAAGGTGAGAAAGAATAGTGGAAAAAAGAAATTAAAGAAAAACAATTACTTAGCAAGAGTATTTTTGTCTAATAATATAAAAATGAGGGATTAAATGTCTATAAAAAAAATTAAAAGAGTTAAAGTGCAACTCATGATATAATTCAAAAGTTTAGTGCATTTCACTCGTTTTTATATATTTTTGCTCCTAAACTTCATCTTTGCATCTGCACTACACTAGACATCTATGGTAATAGAATGCCTTCCCACTTGCTCTTCTAACTTCAATTGATGATGCCAAAATAATACACCCAATGACAATATTACATGTGGCTCAAAGCTTAGGTCCATTAGGGGTATTTTAGTAATTTTTATTATACCCTCATGATTCAAATAAGCTTAAATGGGTCAAGTATTATATATTCGACCCACGAATCTATCCGACCCATCAGTTTCAAGTATAAATATCAAAGTGACAGGTCAGATTCAATTAATTACTTTCATAACTTATTCAATATCAAAATTTCTCTCTGAAGTTTACGTTCTTATCGAAGTACCGAATTGAGCGACGGAGCCTACCTTAGGGGACAAAGCCCTGTCCTTTTTATTTTTAGGTGATTCGACTACGCATGGTACAGGTTAACTCTAGCTCAAAATTTTCATATCAACATTTGGTGTGTTCTATGGGAACCCTGAACCAAAAGTCATTACTAAGACATGACACCTAATACGTGTAACACTCAAAGGAGTAAAGCTGGCAAGGGAAAAGGAATTTCAACTCAATGTCACTCTAGTAGATCTCGGAGGGAGATGGACTGGCAGAGATTAGGAGGGGATTCCATTCCCGAAGTTGTAGACAAGGACGAGGAAATTCTCAATTTGAGGTAGCAGCAAAATGCTCAGTTGAAGGAAATGTTCATTAGGCAGGAAGTGGAGCAACACCTCTCTCAAGGTGAACAACACTCTCTCCATTCGGGTGGTAATTCCCGGATTGTCCACCCCCAACTTCAAGCTGGCGAGAGAGAAAGAGGAACTCAAGAAGAGAGGAACAGAGGACCAAGGAACTAACTCTTGTTAGGTCTGCCCAACAGGAGCACCCTCATCAGTCTGCCAGGCAAGAGCAAACTGGTCGAACTACCCGGCTAGAGTCCAAAAGAGTGGCCTTATCAAGGCCGGGTGGTTCTAGGGAAAAGAGTCTAGATGACATAGTGTCTATAGCTTATAAGAGAAGAAAACACCAAGAGAGGGACGGTACTGTGTTGGTATTCCTTGAAAGGAAAGAGAACCTGAGAAAGAGGTTAGAAGAGTTGCAGGCCAGGATGGACAGAATGGATGATAAAGAAGGAAGGAGTACTAGATACAAATATTCTCTTCCTTTCACTGACGATATCATATAAGAACCTCTCCTCTTAGAAGGTAATAGACTCCCCACTTTAACGCCTATGATGGGAATACTGATCTATGGGTGCACCTAGATGCCTACTGCTCCAAAATATGCCTCCAATGAGCGTCTGATGCTATTTTCTGTCAAGGGTTTTCTAGAACCCTCAAGGGTGCTGCCTCAGACTGGTTTAGAGGGTATAAGAAGGATGATATGAAAATTTTGATCAACTGGTAGACCTATTTTGACCAGGTTTGGGAATCGAAAGAGAATCCCAAAGACTAGAACACACTTTTTACACTTAAGCAAAAACATGATGAATTGCTCATGGATTGTGTAGATAGGTTCTAAAAGGAGACTATCAGAATGCAAAGAGGTATAGAAGATATGCAAATCAAGACTTTCCAGATTGGGGTGAGGACAGGAAAGTTCTCTTTCGACCACAACTTCAAGCCTCCTACTACTCTCAGTAATATTTTTCGTAGGATTGAGAAATTTGCCCAAGCAAATGAAGGTGAGAAGAAAAAGAGAGAGAAAGAGTAGAGTAGGTGGAGCTGATAGTAAGAAGAGGAAGGCTAATGGTGTGGCTAATGCAGTAGGGCTTTCAAAGAAGAGTAACATGAGGGATTGGCAATCCATAGCCGTGCCCTATAGAAGAACTCCTGAAGCTCTTAAAGCCTACACCCCACTTAATACCACGCCTTCATGAATTCTGGCACTGATTGAGAAAGAGCCATATGTGAAGTGGCCAAGAGCAATGAGGAACGACCCGGAGCATCGTAACAAAAATAAGTGGTGCTACTTCCATAAAGACCATGGCCATGATACCAATGATTGTATTTCCTTAAAAAATGTAATCGAGAACTTGATTCGAAGAAGATATTTGAGACAGTTTATCTAAGAAATAGATAGAAGAAGATTACCCCAGTGACAGGCCAGGAGCCCAGATAGGAAAGACTGTGGTCTACCTCGGGAAGATGGAGTAGTTGGGGTAGATAATTAAGAAAAAATAGTTATAAACACCATTTTTGGTGGAGCAACAAGTGGTCTTTTATTCCGCGTCATCCCGCAAGGCTTATGCTTGCCAGGTGAACTTAGTCGAATCAGACTTGAAGCAATATAAATTGTGTCAAGATATTATGTTTACAACAGAGGAGTCAAACTATAACGTGAAGAGGACACTTATTGACAATGGGAGCTCTACTGATATACTATTCTATTCGGTATTGAAGGAGATGAAGTTAGAGAAAAAATATCTTAAGCCTGTAACCATGCCCTTGGTAGGCTTCTCTGAAGAAACAGGCATTCCACTCGGATACATCACCTTTCCTATCATGTTTGGTACAGCTTCACAGAATGTCCAAGTGATGGGGATGTTGTAGTGACCAAAGCATCATCTCTTTATAATGTCATAATTGGCCAGTCAACCATAGGGGCAGTTGGTCCAATCCAATCTTCTCATCATATGAAGATGAAGTTCTCTATGGAAAATGGAGTAGGGGAGATTAAAGGAGATCAAGCAGTAGCTAGGCAGTGCTACATTGCTTCGTTGAAATGGGCAGTCCTTCTTAAAGGGAAAGAAGTTGCCCTTACAACATCAATGCCATGGAGGAGGTGGAAGAGTACCCACATAAAGCAAAAATGACTGAAAAATGATAAGATGTCATCTTAGATGAACGTGAACCCAATAAAGTGGTGAAGATTGGAAAGTCCCTCTCAGGAGAATTGACTGAAAAAATCTTATCTCTACTTAGGGAATTTGAAGACCTCTCTGCTTAGAATCCATCAAAGATGCCGGGAATGACCACAAGATGGCCATTCGCTCGCTAGATGTGGATCCAATGTACAAGGCAATAATTCAGAAGAAAATAAACTTTGGTAGAAAGAGAGGCCAAGCAATAGAGTTAAAAGTAAAGAAATTGCTGGATGCCGAGGCCATAGAAAAAATATAGCACTCGGAGTGGCTTAGCCATGTAGTAATGGTGCCCAAGCCTGGGGCTAAATGAAAAATGTGTGTTGACTTCACTAGCCTGAATAAGGCTTGTCCAAAGGATCGTCACCCTACCTCCCCGCATTGCCAGCCTTTGGACCAAGTAGTAGACTCAACCTTCGGGTTTAAGGTCTTGTCTTTCATAGATGCCTATAAAGGATATTATCAAATTTGGCTAAATCCTAAGAACCGGACCAAGATAGCCTTTGTCATTGACTCCGGCACTTACTATTTAAAGGTGATGCCCTTTGGACTTAAGAGTGCCAGGGCGACTTATCAGCGGATGGTCGATAAAATGTTCGCCTATCAGTTGGGACGCAACATGACAGCTTATATTGATGACATGCTTGTCAAGAGCAAAAAGAAAGTTGCTCATATGGAGGACCTCTGAGAAACTTTCATCACCATGAGAAAGTACAATATGAGACTTAACCCTGAGAAGTGTGCCTTCGGAGTGATAAGGGGCAAGTTCTTGGCGTTCATGGTGACATAGCGGAGAATTGAGGTAAACCCTGCTAAAATAAAAGCAATTCATGACATGGAACCTCCTAAAGGAATAAGGGACGTGCAAAAGTTGACCGGCCACCTTATAACCTTAAGTCCCCGATTCTTGTCCAAGTTTGGGGAAAGAATTTACCATTTTTCAAGGTTTTGAGGAGTGTTAAGAACTTTCAGTGGACTGAAGAATGCCAAAAAATCTTTGAGGAATTGAAAGTTTACCTAGCCTCACACTTACTTACTAAGCCTAAGCTAGGGAAAACTCTATACTTGTACTTAGCCTACTCAACTGTGGCAGTAAGTGTAGTTTTTATCAAGGAGGAAAATAAAGTTTAAAAGCCTGTATCTTATGTCAGCAAGGTGCCGAATGATCCTGAGACCAAGTATCAATAACCGGTAGTGTACAAGTACCGTGAGGGAAAGGTGAAAAGAACACTATTTTGGGAGTGCAATAGAGAACCTGAGATTTGAAAGGTTGGCTTTGGCTCTAAAGATAGCAGCAAGAAAACTCAGGTCATATTTCTTAAATCATCCTATAATGGTGCTGATTAATCATCAACTTAAGAATGTTCTAATGAAAAGTCATAAGTTTCAGGAAAGCTGGTTACTATAGTGGTCTATTGAATTAAGTGAGTATAACATCCGTTTTTAGTCGAGAACAGCAATCAAGGCTCAGGCCTTAGCAGATTTCATCATTGAAGTAATAAAAGAAAAACAACAATAGGGAAACACTACCTACTCCGGGAGGCAAGTCAGCGAATCCTCTCAATGGATTATACATGTAGACGGGGCAAGCAATGCTGGAGGTTGTGGTGTAGGAATAATTCATACCATTCCGGAGAGACTCAACACAAGTTATGCCCTAAGGTTTGAATTTCACGCAAGTAATAATGAAGCAGAGTATGAGGCCTTGGTTTCTGGACTTAGGCTAGCTAAAGAGTTAAGAGTGAAGAACTTGGTAGTGAACATGGACTCTAACTTGGTAGTGCAACAAGTTAAAGAAGAGTTCAAGGCAAGAGAATCATCACTGCATTTCTACCTGACTAAGGTGAAAAGTTTGATCTCATAGTTTGATAAATTTTAGATAACTCACGTAACTAGGGCTACTACTAGCATGCAAGGAAGTTGGAGGATGTCATGGATTATGTGAGAAAGTGTGAAAAATATCAACTCAATTCCAACCAACCCCGACTTCCTACCGAACAATTTATTCATATCCTTACTTCTTGGACTTTTGCCCAATGGGATATTGACATCTGGGGACCTTTTCTGCTGGCTTTGGCCAAGAAGAAATTTGTGGTGGTTACAATTGATTATTTCATCAAGTGGGTGGAAGGGAAGCCTTAGCAACAATTACTCCTCAGCAAATCATCAACTTATTTTGGAAGAATGTGATATGCCTCTTTGGCATTCCCAAGGCACTTACTTTAGACAATGGACTACAATTCCAAGTAGAAACTTTCAAGAAGTTCTGTAGTGGTTTGGGAATAGAGCAATGCTTCATCTCAGTAAGTCATCCCCAAAGTAATGGCTTGACAGAAGTCACCAACTACTCTATCTTAGAAGGGATCAAGAAAAGATTAGATAGTGCTAAAGGAAATTCGGTGGAAGAACTCCCTAATGAAAGGTACTTTGGTCATACCACACCACTTATAAAAATGCAACTGTAAAGATCACCTAAAACCTTACCTATTGTACTGAGGCACTTATTCCAGTTGAAGTTGCCATGCCAGGATTTCGAGTCTACAACTTTGACTCAAAAAACAATGACAAAGGCTTGAAATCTAACTTTGATCTACTTGAGGAGGAAAGGGATAAGGCATTCTTCAAAATGCCGGTAGACAAGTAGCGGGAGCTCAGTATTACAACCGGTAAGTGTGAGACAAAAAGTTCAAAGTAGGTGATTAGGTTACCAGGAAAGAATAGATAAGTCCGCCTCAATCCCGAAAAAAGCTTTTACTAAACTGGGAAGGACCCTATGAAGTTATTGAAGTATCTACTCATGGAGCTTATAAACTCAGAACTAAAATCGGAAAGATCCTACCTTGTACTTGGAATCCTCAGAACCTTAGAAAATTTTATTTTAAGTTTAATATATTTTGTTTAAGTTCTTTGTTTGTAATTCCTAAAGAGAGGAAGTATCATCTTCCGCGATGAAGTAATACCTGTGCAATTTGTAATTTTTTAATTATATTGACTAAAATTTCCTAAGTGTTGGGAACATACAATCGAGTAGGTAATATTTTGTAAGAACAACACTGTAAAGCTGAACTTGGACTATAGCAAAGTCTTCTAGGATTCTACCACCCTTTGGGGTCAATTACACCCTCTTGGGCAAAGAAACAATACCTATCTTCGGAGTAGGGACAATCCTTCTGAGGATAGAGAAAAAATACTAAGTCTTCCTATACCAAGACTAACCCTTCCGGGAACAATGACAAAGTCTTCCCGATATGAAGTACCTATGCCATACCTACTCCCCAGAGTAGGACTTAGCCCTCCGTGTTCAATGTTAAGTTCTTTCCAAAGTGAAGTACCTGTGTCATACCTGTTCTCCAGAGTAGGGGGCAATGCCAAGGTCTTCCTAACGTGAAGAACTTTGGTTGTACCTACTCCTCGGGATAGAACTTGCTAAGGAAAAATAAAGTTTAAATCTGCTAAAGACAATGATAGCACTTAGTCACTTCAACTAAAGCTAAATGACCAAGGGGGCAAGAAGACTATACAACTCTAAACGCAATATACTGTAGATAAGCGGTAAAAAGAAATGCATACTACCATAGAAAGATGAAAAATATGATATTTGAGGAGTTGGTACATGGAGAGGGTTCAACTCAAAGCCCAACCAAGGATAGCAATGGCAATTATCAAAGAAAATGTAACAACTAAAAAAAAATGCATAACAAAGTTCGCAAGTTCATAACAAAAAAAAAAAAAAAAAAAAAACCTGAGCTCTTAGGCCACGAAGACAAACAACTAAAAAATAATGTGCTAGTCTAAACTGGTGAAGCAATTGAAATGACTGCCTAATATACTCCTATTCCTTAGTAGTTCTCAAAGCTATGTCTTGGAACGATTAACTGGTGCACCTCCATCAGTCAGAGCATCTGATGTACTGGGATAAGTAGAGATAGTCAAAGTGTTACCCTATATAAGATCCGGATTACTTTAAGGTTTAGGTAGGGATGAGATTTCTTCACGACCCACAATGCATCAATGTACCCGTCATTGTAGTAGTCAAAACTTTGATCAACCACTAGTTCGTCGAACTCCTTACTAGCACGGTAATCTTCTACCTGTTTCTGCAGGCAATCCTGGTAGTGTTGGGAGCCAAGGAATTCAAGTACTGCATGCTATCTGCTCTTCTTCCCCATAATTACAAGCTCCTCTTTATGGGCATCTACCGTCTTCTTTTCCTTATCCCTTAGTTGGGACAATTCTATAGTAAGAGAATCAACATGAACCATAACCTTTTCTAAGGACTAGGTTGCTTGATCTTTGATCTTTATCATTTCGTCAATCTTCTTGGTTACTTCTTTGCATTTCCCATTAGCCTCGTTATGCTTTTTAGTTTGTTCCCTATACAACTTGGTTTTCTAGTTGAGTTTATCCTCAAATTTAGAAATACAAGCAAAATGTAAGTCCTCAACTTGCTTCAAGTAGTTGTAGCTGAAAAGAACCAATCTGAGGAGAAGCACGGTCCCAAACTACTTCCTGGACAGCTGGCACCAAAGTCTCGGACACTTGACCCGGTGATTCCGTAGCAGGTGTCAACTCAGTTCGTTCCTCAATAGGAGACCTAGGAGAAATACTTACCGTGGACCCCTTGATCCAGGTAAAGCCACGCTTCTCACCCTCTTTTTTAAAAAAAATAAAAGTTACTAAAATTTCATAAAAGTCTTTTCTTCCCATCACAACTAACTAGGGTTATGATTTTAATTCCCCTTCTCACTTTTTCAGAAAACAGATGCATCAAACAGCAAAAATGCCATGGAGCTTTCAACTATACAAACCTTTCCTTCCTTTTCAAACAAGAAATTAAAGAATAAATGGCATTTCCTTCTTTACTTTGGGGAAAACCCAAATCCAATAGACAATATTTGGTGAGAAAACTCTTTCATGAGAAAATCCCTAATTCAAAGACGACACAAAAGTGTGGGTTTTATAGAATGAAAAATCTATCTTGAAACCAAAATGTTCTCTGTGCAGTAGAAATTCGTGACTATTGACTTAAGGGTTTCATCATTTGGCCCTTCTATCTCTCTACCCATTTTTTAGAGAATAGATTCCTGTATTAGAAAAGGTATAATTTCTTCGCTATATAAAGCCCATATAAGCTCCATAAAGTCGTGACTATTTATGGTTTTTTTTATAGCAAAACAACATCCAGCCAAGTTCAACATGTATGTCCAAGGAATTCCACCATTACTCTAGTTTTTGTAGCATATTTCTAATAAAATAAATTACAAACATGAGATAAATGCGGTTGATTAATACTAAGTTAATAATAAGTACACTTAATTATCACTGAATAATTTGAAAAAAAAAATAGGGACTTACATTTACATCTCTAGCAATTAACTAAAAAATGGCATTTGGTGCAAGTGAAAAAGGTAAATCAATAAGATAATATAAAAAAATGTATAAATAAGAATATTGATATTTAGGAAACTTCTTTGTAAATAAAGATCTGATGATTGAAAAAGAAGAAGAAGGAAGAGGAGGCGGCGGCTGAAGAAGGAAGAGGAGCCAGAGGGGGTAGCGGCTGAAAAAGGAGGAGGAAATGAAATGTAGAGAAGGACTTGTGTACATGATGTGGATGACTCTGCTTTTGATTTGATGCACCGAATTCTTCTTGAAAAAATTGAAAGGGAAAGTTAAAACTTTAAGTCTTTTAACCCTAGTTAGTTATAGTGGAAAGAAAATGTTTTCATTATTTTTCAGTAATAATCATTTTTAAAAAATAAGAAGGGAAACATGTCTTTACCAAGACCAAAGGGTCCACAGATCCTCGTTGACCCTCCAGTTATGATAATCATGTTTTGATGATGACCAAATCATACAAATGGTTTGCAAAGTCCTGTGCTTATACACAGGAAGGATCGGATGAAAAGACATCCAAACACAATCCGAAAAACAACCAACAGTTGAACAACACCTTTCGGATGATGAAGAGCGTCCGAAAGAAAGGAGATCGGACGCAAGGTAGCGTCCGAAAGAAGTGAGCTCAAAATGCTCTCTAATATCTCACAAGCCGTAGACGATATGACCGTCTGAGACACTGTTCATCAAGCTGTAGGACGCATATGACCCTCCGAGACACTGTTCATCAAGCTGTAGGACGCATGAACGGACGTCCGAACCCACCATCCGAACCCCTAACGACTAGTTTTTAACAGCTAGTTTTTTTTACCTTTAGAACTCAAATTTCAGCACATCTTTCATCTATAAATAGCCCAAGGACTTCCAAATGATGTAAGAAACTACTACATTCAATACAAACACTTGTAAGAGCTATTTGGGGAGAAATAGGCTAAAATATTGTGGGTTGTATTGGTTTGAGTAGTATAGTTCTCTTGGCTCAACTAGTGGGAATTAGTGTGAGCAAGAGTAGACTAGTGAGTGATCTTCAAGTGTAAGAGTGGAGGGATATCAAGTGTACAAAAGTGAGGTTGTACTGCAAAACCCTTTGGCTCAACTAGAGGAACTTAGTTGTCACAAACATAGTGTGCAATGGTGAGCCTACTTTGTGTACAAGAAGGTTATTGCCTCACCTTCTTTGAAGAGGCACTACTAGTGGATGTACTCCAAGCTTGAGAAGCTTGGGAGTTCGGTTTAATATTCTTTATCTCAATCTTTTATTTGTTCTTAAGCTTTAATTGCTAAATATTTATCTTTGATCATTTGTGCTTAAGTATTCATTTGTTGCACAAAGTTTGTATTTTCATTAAGCACTTCAAAAGGTTTGTTTTTTGAGACAACCTAATTCACCCCCCCTCTTAGGTTGCTTTGGGGCCAACAATTGGTATCAGAGCATTGGTCTCTTTATTTTGCTTAAATTGCATTAGAATAAAGATCATGGCAACCAATTATGCTTTGTTTTTAGAGGGGCATTCTATCACTAGACCTCCCATGTTTAATGGCATTAATTTTGTTTTTTGGAGGGATAGAATGAAAATTTTTGTTCAATCTAATGATATTGATTTATGGTATATTATTTGTGAAGGTCCTTTAAGAAGCTAATATTTTTTATGAAAATACTCATAGATTAAGGCCTAAGACTAGATATGAGTTAAATGCACAAGATAAAATAAATTTATCTTTAAATGCTAAAGCCATTAATATTTTGTGTAATGCTTTGGATGCTTGATGAGTTCTCTAAAGTAAAAGGTTGCATATCGGCCAAGGAGATATGGGACAAATTGAAAGAAATCCATGAAGGAAGTGAAGATATTAGAGAGCAAAAGAAGTCACTTCTTGTGGCTAAATATGAATCCTTCAAAATGGAACCTCATGAGAACATTGACAAGATGTATTTTAGGTTCAATGATATGGTAAAGGATTTGGAAGGTTTGGGTAAAGAATATTCCTTGGGTGAAAAAAATAGAAAAATTTTGAATGCTCTACGTAAGGAATGGGAACCTAAATCCTTTGCCATAGAAGAGTCTAAAAATTTAAATTCTATGCCTATTGATTCATTGATCAATTCTCTAACCTCATTTGAATTGAAGTTGAAATTGGAATACAAGCTACAAGATGAGGAGGCAAAGGGAAAAAGAAGCATAGCATTTAAAGCTTCATCAAAAAGGAGAAAAGACTCAAGGAAGCCTCACTTCAACAACTTCCAAATCACTTGGGATGATTGCAATTCGGATGGAGAGGTTAAAGAAGAATATGAGGAGGCTCAAATGGCTTTTATGGCACTTGGCAATAATGAGGTATCCTCTAGTTGTGATTCTTGTGGTGATTCATGTGATAATGATAATGATGATGTTGAATCATTTATTTTTAAAATGCATGAATGTTTGAAAGAATCATATGCCAAGAACAAAGAGTTAAAAATTAAAATTAATACATTATTGAGTGCCAACTCAAAACTTGTGTATGAAAATAATTTTTTGACAAAAGAAAATGACGTTTTGAAAGAAAAATTTGTTGGAAAAACCAAGATCATGGAAGAACAAGCTTCATTAAAGAATAGATTAGATGATCTTGATGATAGTTTGAAAAAGAAGAAAGAAAATCGGTGTTTGAAAACAAAAGAACTAGAAATATGTTTTTGAACAAAAATTTTATCACCTTTAGAAAAAATGATTTGTGCTTTGTTAAATCTAAATCTTCTTTTTATGGCAATAAGAACATTATTTGTAATTATTTTCATCAACATGGACATATAAAGAAAAATTGTTATGTTAAAAGAAATGAAAAATTAGGAATAAATTCTATTTGGGTGATTAAGCATGTTACTAATTCAATTGGACCCAAGAAAGTTTGGGTACCAAAAGTTGTTACTTAACTTTGTATGTAGGTATGCTTGGAGAGCACCAAGGAATTCAAGATAGTTTATCTATAAAGGGTGCTCAAGGCATATGAGCTAAGATCATACTGAAATGGGTAACATCTAAAGTTTTGTGTGCTTTCATTTATCAAGTTGAACTATGTTCTCTTGAATATTACTCATCTATATGTTCGAATTTGTTTAGAATGCTAGGAAATTTGTATCCCCAAATTTTGTCTATAATAAGTCACTACTTGCAAAAGAAAGGGGGAGCATTCTCTTTTTTAAATGGATTTGTTTTTGCAAGAAATTGCATCACTCATGCTTCATTGTTTTGATGATTCTTTTTGGTAAGGAATGAGCAAAAACTGTTTTGATCCTAATTCTTTGCTTGAATTCCCTCATATCTACTTGAATACATATTCTTGAAGGGAAGAAACATTTTGCATAACTTGACTTATTCTCCATGTACTCATATTGAATTATATTCACCTTTCAAGGGAGGGAATAAACTAAGGGGGAGCTTAAATTGCATTATCTTTCTTATGTTTTGATGATGCCAAAAGGGGGAGAAAATAATGGACAAAACTTCTTGATTGATGCTTCATATTTTATGATTATTTTTAGAATTGTCCAAATGATTTGTCATCATCAAAAAGGGGGAGATTGTTGAACTCTAGTTATGATAATCATGTTTTGATGATGACCAAATCATACTAATGGTTTGCAAATAGTGTTCAGAGAAACAGGAAGGATTGCGCCATGATAATGATCCTCCAAACACATTCTCTCAAACCATTAGTATCTTATACACATCTAGATGTGTATAAGAGACGTCCAAAGAAGGAGATCGGACGCAAGGAAGCGTCCAAAAAGGAGCTCAAAATGAAGTAAGTTTCAGTGAGGACGATATGACCGTCCGAGACACTGTTCATCAAGCTGTAGGACGCATATGACCATCCGAGACACTGTTCATCAAGCTATAGGATGCATATAACCGTCTGAGACACTGTTCATCAAGCTGTAGGACTATTTACAGACGTCCGAACCCACCGTCCGAACCCCTAACGGCTAGTTTTTAATAGCTAGTTTTTTTTACCGTTAGAACTCAAATTTCAGCACATCTTTCATCTATAAATAGCCCAAGGACTTCCAAATGATGTAAGAAACTACTACATTCAATACAAACACTTGTAAGAGCTATTTGGGAGAAATAGGCTAAAATATTGTGGGTTGTATTGGTTTGAGTAGTATAGTTCTCTTGGCTCAACTAGTGGGAATTAGTGTGAGCAAGAGTAGACTAGTGAGTGATCTTCAAGTGTAAGAGTGGAGGGATATCAAGTGTACAAAAGTGAGGTTGTAGTGCAAAACCCTTTGGCTCAACTAGAGGAACTTAGTTGGTGCAATGGTGAGCTTACTTTGTGTACAAGAAGGTTATTGCCTCACCTTCTTTGAAGAGGTACTACTAGTGGAGCCAAAGGGTTTTGCACTTGGGACCTCGGTTTAATATTCTTTATCTCAATCTTTTATTTGTTCTTTAAGCTTTAATTGCTAAATATTTATCTTTGATCATTTGTGCTTAAGTATTCATTTGTTGCACAAAGTTTGTATTTTCATTAAGAACTTCAAAAGGTTTGTTTTTTGAGACAACCTAATTCACCCCCCCCCCCTCTTAGGTTGCTTTGGGGCCAACATCCACAAATCCTACCCATGGACCCGGTCCAGGTAAGTATTTCCCGAGACCTAGGAAGCATAGTAGGGGTTGGAATGAATCCTAATTTTCTTTCCTCCAATAGGTACTGCTGGGGGGAAGTGGAGAAGATCTCTTCTTTTTCTTCCTTGTGTCGCAAGTTTCGTCCACGAGATCAAAGATATCGAGATTCATGTCCTTTCTTCGACTTAGTACTCGCTCACGGATGGACAGTATCAAATCTGTTAGCCACTGCACATAAGAAATAAAAAATAAATTATTCTCTAGAATAATCAATAAATAAATGTTGGACATATAAAGAAAGAATGCAACGTAATGAAAGAAATTTTTGCTAAGGATAACCTATGGGACTAAGATGGTCAAGAGGAGCAAGGCTCAACCCTATAGAAGCCAACACTTGGCCATCACTCGCTGCTTTCCAAGGGATTTTTTCTACATCCTTATGGGTCTCAATGGCTTCTCGATCATGTCGCTCAATTTGACTAACTTGTTTAACCTCGAGATGTCTACTTCAAAATTCCAATCCAAAAATTTCCAATCCGGACTCCTCTTTAATAAGAATTATATTCCAACTTTTTTTTCTCCATGTCTTCTTCTGGGGTTGTGAAGCCTCGAGTAAACCCATTTTAGATCTGAAACTAAAAGCGATACCGAGTACAGTTGACGAAATCCGAAAGTAGTGATTAAATAAGACTAAGGAAGGGATAACTCCACGAGTCCAGTAGGTGATGATGAATGGGTTGATGCATCCAATAGATTTGGCAAAATTCTGTCCAAACCCGACTTGATATTGATTTAAGACTTTCAAAAGGAATGGGTGTAGCGGAAACCTTAGTCTTACCTCCAATTGAACCAGATAGACAGATATGTACTTTTCATGATTTGTATAAGGTCTATGTTTTGGCCCTGGTACCTTGACCTTGATATCATCAGGGACATATTGTTTAACCCATCAACCAATCGAATCCCGATCAATGGTGGCGATAGATAGTTAGGAATAAATGTTCTTGTCTCCACTTAAAGTCCCTTTAATTTTTCCTTGGGGAAGCGGAGAGGCACCACCCCCACTTGATTCACCACATGCTTTACTTCAGCCTCAGCTACTACTTTAGAACTACACTGTGGTTGTTCCCTGCCATGGCCAGGGTATGAGGATAAAGGTGGCATGCCTGCAATTAAGGTAGTGATACTGGACAACTTTACTCTAGGACTATGCAGTGAAAAATCACACCCCTTGGGTGTATACGATAAGAAACTACGCTCCATGCATCTATACGGTGAAAGATCTAGGACCTTCCTGTGCAAAGGTTGTTGAGTCTTGCCAGACTCAGAAATACCTCCTGCCTCAACTATGCCCTTTTCACTATTCCAATCTATTCCATCTAGTTTGTCTTCAATTTCAAATTCATCATCAATCTCTACATGGTCATCCCTGGCATCATTGTCGGAGCCAAGATTGAGTACAGAAGTTGAGGTATCCATGTCTGAGGAAGAACCATGATCAGTCGAGGAGGTGGGTGCATTATTGTCAAAAGGAAAATGGGATTTACTTTGGATGTCGTGGGGTTTGGGTTTGTTGTTGTAAAATGTTTCACCCTGTTGCAGTCATGGCAAAATTTTCTTTTTAGGTGGGGTTTGGCTATGTGGATATGTCTACTGCCAACTTCTAAAATTCTTGGACTTGTTCAGCTATGGAAGGTCAATCCGGTAGTTGTGAGGAACTAATTTGGATTGTGAGGACTAAGTCTTTAGTTAGGCAATAAATTCCTCCTAGCAATTTTGGTGGACAACATTCACGTACAGGCTTTGTTTTTTCTTTATTAAAAAAAAAAAAAAAAACAGTTAGGAGAAAAGCTAAGGTTGCTACTTGGAGTCACGTGAATGCTTTACTTTCACTAATAATATGGACGTGATGCACTACTGGCAATATGGATGTCGAGTAGAATTGTAGTACGGACGGGGGGCCTGCTAGTGGTATTGTGTATCTCGGAGTAGTAAGTAGTAATATTGGAAGTGGAGTTGTAGTACTGAAGCACTCTAAGGTCCTAAGTACGTGGTTTATATAAATCTTAAAATTATGAGATACGTAGTAAGGAACTTCACAGCATTATTATTCCATAGTACTACTCTGCTAAAGTAGAGAACTCTACAGCACTATTCCAGTGTAATAAAGAACTCCACAATATTACTATATAGCAGTAAGGAACTCTACAACAGTATTGACACCACTGTAGTAAGGATTACTCCACAGCAGTAAGGAGCTCTACAATAGTATTGGCACAGAGAAATTTCAAGGTTATTTTACTCCAAGGAAAAATTCTGCACAGCAATATAAGTCTTGGATCAGGTACACTTCAATATAATTAAATTTTTTATTTTCTACTCCGATAGATAGAAATTTTTAAATAATTCTCCAATAAATATTAAAAAATATTTTTCCCAAAAAAATAATTTTCTAAGTCATAAAATTGACTCCGGTCAATATTACGGCTCGGCTAGGGTGCAAACACGGTATCAAATACTCAACACTCTCAACTCGAAAATTTTTGACTTGAGACCGGTAGACAAATGATGATGCTAAAATAATACACCCAATGACAATATTACACGTGGCTGGCCACCAAACCCAAGTTCATTAGGGGTATTTTAGTATTACCCCCATAGTTCATATAAGTTCAAATAGGTCAAGTATTATATATTCGACCCACGAATCTATCCAACCCACCAATTTCAGGTATAAATATCAAAATGACAGATTAGATTCAACTAATTGCTTTCCTATCTATGCAGCGTCGAATTTTCTCTCTGAAATTTACGTTTTTGTTAAGTACTTACTTGAGCGTTAGAGTTACCCTGGGAGACAAAGTCCCACCCTTTTTATTTTTAGGTGATCCAAACATGGATACTATGCACCCTCACCAGGCTACTGGCATTGCTAAATGCTCCGCCACGAAACAAGCTTTCCGGAATACGAGAAATGTGGAAGCGATGCTTAACTTTTATTTTGGACAATACTGCATACAGGCTAAACCTTAATTTTGGACAATACTACATGCGGGTTAACCTTAATTTAAATTTTTCGTATCAACATCAATAAACAAGGGATAGAGAGAATCAACAAATTCTATATCATACATATATAAATATATAAAAGTATACAAGAAAATCCGTCTCTTATAAAGCATGCACCAGTGGCTTATTCAGATATTCTATCTCCAAAGATATTAATGGATTCCTTCTGCCATGTAAAAAGATATATTCCTCCATAAAACCTAAGTAGTGATCATATGATACTTTAGAAAATGTGATCAGTATCTACATGGTCCACATAAAACAGATGTAGATCTTTATAAAGAATCACTTCAAGAGTACTTTACTGTTGTCTAATTGTATATGCAGTTCTTGGAATTGTTTAACTTCGCACTATTTAATTGGCCTTTTGCGGCGGTCGTATCAACTGCTAAATTCGTAAAGATACATACGTAGGGGTTTAATTATATTTTACGGAAATTTTTTTTTTTGGACTAAAGTAATTTATATTTTTTCACATTTACTAACTTGTGGATGAAATATTTTAATTTTTAATTTTTTAAAAGAGGCTGGAGGATGTGAAAATATATGAATCATAAAGTTTTTGTACAGTAAGACCGTATATCTTGGTCCATACAAGAATTTTCCATAGTTTACCCACTTAAATTTTTACGTGACTAACATTTTGATCACTAAAGTTATCTTTTGAGCAGTAAAGTCTTTCTGTTACTCCAACTAAATATTTTTATTACTTTATCCCTATTCTATTCTAATCTTTATTTGTTTGCTTATTTTTTGTGTAATGAATCAAATTTTCATAAACGTAATTTTGATTTATGTAGAATTGATATGACTAGATTGTTAGAAGTGGAATTCGATATTTTTATGGCTTTGTGGCTGGAATAAATTGAAAAAAAAAAATGACACAATCTAACAGACTATTTTTTTAAGTACAAATCTTTGGACTTAACAATAAATTATAACAGTTTTATGTCTCTTATTTATAATGATTTCTTTGTCTTGAAATTTTAGCTAAACAGAAAGATTTACTCATGAATTTAGAAATTTTTAGTTGATTTTTATTATTTAAAATTATTTAAGCCAACCAAAAATTTTTTTTTTAAAAAAAATAAAGAAGAAAAAAAGAAAGTGCATTACTTTTTTCATTGCTGATGGTGGTAGTTATTAAAGGGATAGAGGTCAAATGTAGATAAAAATAGAATAAATAGAAATAGAATAGTTAAAATGCTGATTTGACATAATAGAAGCGTTAAGTGCTCAAAACATACTATTAGGGATTAAAGTGTAAGTGATATTAAAGTTTAAAGAGATAAATTGTGATTAACCAAAGGACGTATTTGTTCGTTTATCATTAGTGTTGATCATCAGTTTAGGATTTCAGTGTTTAATAGATAACGTTAAAAATTAAAGTATTTGTGACATTGAAATTTAATGGGGTAAAATGTAATTAACCCAGATGTCAACGGTATTCATGGTTAGTTAGTGGGATGCATTTGTTAACCAACACAGCCTAATCGCCTAGATAAACTTGTTAACAAATTATAATTAACTCAACTGAATTTTTCTTTGAATAGGCCAAATCAAGCAATTAGTTGATTATTTGGTTAATTAATTGTCTAATTGGTTAAAATCTATTTACATAAGTTAACCCTTTAATCCAATTTGGACTATTGGACTTAAGACATTTTATAACTTATTTTCTTTCCAGAATAATCATTTACAAGACAACAATTCAATATCATTTGTCAAGATAAATTTGCATGATAAATCCTATTAAATTATTAATCCCAAGATACTATTCATGTTATTTGGTTAAATGGTTGATCAATCAATTTAAATAAATTCGATCAAATATTTAAAATTATAAAAATTGATAATTTAATAAAATTTTGTCACATAAATTCTTCTTAACAAATAATTCTGAATTGTAATATTGTAAATAATTTTTCTATCAAAGTGTTGCTATTAGTTCGGATAATATTATGCGCTCTTCAACCATGTATCATCCAACTGTTACATGCTCCTAACAACTTTCATAAAAGAAAAGAACAAAATATTCTTTTCATGCACCTGTAAATTGTAGATTACTTAGATCTCTCGAACCATGGAGTATTTATTAGCTAGTACTATTGCTCCTTAAATTATTTAAGTGTACCAAAAAAAAAAAAAAAAGTTCCACGGTTTGTTTAGTGTCGAGCATTCAATACAAAAAGGGTCAAATACACTAGCTGAACTATCGAAGTAGTAAACCTAGTCAAATTTTTAATAGTTCTTGGAGATCATATACGGCCTTAAACCCAATAAATATCTTCTCGGTTTTTATGTCACTTCCTATCCTTTTATTTAATGAATTGGCAAAATTAATTTTAAATATAATTTGAGTTTTAGTAGAAAAATGCTAATCGTTCATTAAATAGTGAAATAAAAATTAAAATAAAGTGTGAGATAAAAAAAAAAAAACTTAAGTACTTAAACCACGCACTAAGGAGGCTTAAACAAAAGAAAATAAAAGAACTATAGCTTCAGGGCCTTGGATCCTGTCTCTCTTGGTCCAAAATAGATCCCATCACTCTATAACTGACAGGACTTATTGTAGATGAAGGGATTCGAAGTATAAAAGTTTTGTCGTAAACCAACCAATCTATTTTAAAATTTTCATGTCTTTAATATGTTTTTTTCTTTATTACCGTCCTAAAATACCTTTTTCCAAAAAAAAAAAGTAGACTTTCATGAAATGGATTCTTTTTCGCCAAACAACTAGAATACGTCCAGGTGATCAATCTTCTGAGTTGAACAACAGAATCTTTTCTTCTAGATTTCAAAAAGACAACAAAGAGTAGAACCATTATTACTTCATCAATAACACACACAGAAAACATAGTAGGACCCGAAAAACAAAAGCAACAAAGTTTTTAAGCTTCCAAATCTAGAAGTTTTTGGTACTTTCCAAGACGTCCAACTGCTTTTTAAACCAATGTTCAGCACAAAGAGCATTAGAGAAAAAGCTGTACTTTCCCCAGTCCTTGTGAAGATGCAGCTAATGCACAATCAGTGGGTTGAAAACCAATTCTACCTTTCTCCAAATCATACACAACTTCCATATTTTGCTGTTGGAAGCTGCCAAAAACTCAATAAACCAGCTGGTCCATATTCATTGTCATCCATGCTTTGAAACAACAAGCATTTCACCACAGTGAAGTTCACAGGTGCACCCATTGCATAGAAGCTATTCCCTTGAGGCAATGCAACGCTTACATTGTTCAAGAAATGGAAAGTGATTGATGGAAGATGATCATCTTCAAAAGTATTATTGTTTGGACATGGAATTCTATAGCAAAGATCGAATCCACTTCTCATTTCAACATCTCTTGCTCTAGGATAAGTTATCATGGATTGAAGGACATTGAGGAGATCTGTGTAGAGTGGCTTAGGAAGATGAGTGTAAGTTGTTCCTGAATCAATCAACATTCCACCATTTCCGAGCGAATCAAACTCTCTCAAGCTTAGAGGAACTTCAGTTGAGGTAATATTGCTCAAAGTTATTGCCTCTAGGCCAATGTAGTAGAAATTTGGGTACATGGGACACTTCAACATTGGGGTGAATTGCATGTAATCTTTAGAAGAAATTGCTTGATCACTATTTGGAATTTCCAACTATTAGCGGGCTTGAAATATTAGGATTGTTAGCAAACTTGAAAGGCAAGAAACAATGAGAAAAACCCTTTCGGAGAAAACCTAATTGTGAAGTCAGCGAGAGTAAACCCTTACCGAATCCTGCAATTCCTATAGGCTCTCTATATGTAGTTCCAACACAACCAAAACAAAAATTTGGAATTTCCCTAAAAGCCCCTGAAGGGCTATTCCCATGGACTTTAAGGGTGTCTCTAGTGAGAATCCCAGAAACAACACCTTCTCCATAAGTATAAGCAAATGAAGGGCATGGTCTATAACAGTTGGATTTCAGAAGGGTTCCCAAAGAACATCCAGCCACAGTGCAAGGATCATAGGGATTATCAGAGCTGTGGATGTCTATACAAAATGAACTTGAACAAGAATCTCTAATGGATGATGAGGAAGAGAAAGGTGAGAAACTAGCCATTACTTTGCTGTCTTTGTAGTCATCGCAATCGATGCAATTGAAAGAGAGATTTGATCACCACAAGGAACCCAAGTAAGATCACTTCCCGTATCCATGTAAACTTGGATGGTTTGAGAAGGTGTGCCTACATTGAGAGAGATTAGATATCCATCTCTAATTTCCCTCAGTGGCTCCATCATATCCACCAATTCTGATGGTTTCTTCACAGAACTGGAGAAAGCTTTTGGTGTAGGAAGGGTGGTTCTTGAATGAGTTAAACCTAATATGACTGTGGACAGAAGGTTTCTTTCTTTTGCATGGGATGGATTGAAGCAAAAGAAAGAAATCAGAGCAAAGAAGAAATGCAACGCTGTAATGTTGTTTAAGAGTGTTGCCATTTTCATTACTTACACTTTGATGAATACATATGGAGCTAATAATGGTGGTATTTATAGATCTTTTCTGGTTATCGAATGATTGATTTCCTCAAAAAACTAGGGTTTTGCGCTTACAGATGTTGCATGAACGACGAGGATAATCTGGTTGCTGGGAATTTTAAATATAAAATTTAGTGTATCACATTAAAAAGTGACAAAGTGAAAACTACTGATGATTCAATAAATCAGCTAAGGTAGAAAACAAAATCTAACCAAATATGTAAAATCAAAGGTTGGTGGTTTAAGGAGGTGTTTGGTTCGCATTCAAAAATCAAAATCGGAATGAGAATCATAAAATCTAATATTAGTATGGGTTTATATCATTCCCCATTACTTGTTTGGTTTGAATAAGGAATGGATTTCATTATATTAATAAATTAATAAATTTGAAACCCATATCACAGGAGAGGAATAAAAGTCGGCAGGTATTTTCTAACACTTTCATTCTCATAAAATGATTATCATAGTAATTAATCAAATAATATCTATGGATATCATTAACCTAGATTTTCATTCCTTCCCCTTATACCCATTTTCCAAATACCTCATAATATAATTTTGTCACGTAAATTATAATTTGGACATGTGATTTTAAATTTGTAACTTTGTAAAAAAAAAATTTATAAAATTATATTATATTTGAATATTATCAATGTGTGGGATTCAATTATTTTTGTGAGTGAAAGGCTACATATGATAGAGAAGCAGAATGTCTGTATGGATATACTTATGGTAGAAAGGTAGCCAACTTACATAAGTGGCGTTTCCAGAATGGGTAGACATAATACGTTCCAATAAATTGAAAAATAGCTGCGCGTGCATTATTCTTGTAACAAGACAAATGAACCTCGAAAAGAACAAGAAACCAGAAATTAGGTTTAAGGAAAAGTTAAAGGGGAATTATACCAGAAATTAGAAGAAAAGACAAAATTAAGGTTATAGAAATAAAAGAAAAGAAGAAAAAAAATAATTGGAGGTAATGAAGAATAAGACTTTTTAACCTCAACTTGTTTGTATTTTAACGGCCACCTAATATTTACATGTCATTTACCGGTAATTTATCCAATTTTTTTTATCAAAATCCTTATATTGGCTAATTTTTCGAAACAAGAGATTAGATGACTAAATTGACTTTTTTTTTAATATATAAGAAATCAAATTGGAATACACTACAAAAATAAGAGACCAAAATATTTCATTATTTATTTATTTATTTGGATAATGGTTCTTTTCCCTATTCTGAATAAGTATTTTTGCTTTTCTAGTTTCTTATTTCGTTTTCCTAAGCAAGCAAAGCAAACATAGGTATAACATATTGATACTGATAAGCCAAAAATCGCAGTGCCTTTTATCTTTCATTGCTTTTTTGTATTCTCGTTTTTTTGGGATGTTAATTAGGTAATTGAATAAAGTGAATGCAAATGCCAATTGCACGATCTAACGAGACTTCAAGAAGCTGAAAGGAAGTGGCAAGCACGAGCAATCCACGTGTTATTACACATAACAGTCCCTTTAAACAAATTAATCAATGAAAAAAGTCGTAAAACTTGGGATTGCATTTGAGTGGATCAATCAACCTCCAAGATTTTGAACTGGACTAGTTCTAATTTTATGCACCTTAATATTTAATTTTTACTTTACATTTTGAATTTCAGTATTTAAAAACTTTGCACACTTAATTTTTAAATTCATTCTACCTCAATCCTATTTTTAACGTCATCATCAAATTTAAAGAAACATTTGTTTTTGTATCCAAAATATTGTGACAACATTGTTGTACATTCCGCTAAATTAGTTGTACAAATGATTATATTTTATTAATTTTTTGAGATGATATTAAAAAAAAATTTTGAAGTAAAATGAATTTCAGAGTTGGAAGTACAAAATGTTCAATGGAGATGTTATTTCAAATTTTGAAATACAAAATTGAAATCTAATATAAATTAAAAGGTGTAAAATGAAATTAGTCCTTTGAAAATGTAACCAAGTAGTGAAAGAAACTTCAATTACAAATCTTCTTCGAAGTAACATTTTGTGAAATGAACTCTCTTGATTTGCTCAGCATGTCAAATAAAAGAGTAGAATCTAAATATATGAAAACATTTCTTTCTCATTTTTTTTTCAACCATCAAATATGTAAAAAAATAAAAAATAAAAAAGGTCACCAATTATCATTCTTTCACGCGCAATACATTGATGGATGAAAGTGTCTACCAACGATATTACTAAAGTTCCTTAAAAAAAACGATATTATTAAAATTATGTCGAAACTAGTACAATTACCAAAAGACAAGAAACAGTTATTTCGGTTATTTTTTTGGATTTAGAGAAATTTAATATATATACTATTGAAAAAAAAATTCGTGGATAATTGAAACCAAACCTTTCGATCTGTGCAAAAATTATTCTTCAAACCATTATGTCTTTTTCTTCGTCTTTTCCTTAGGCATGAGTAGGTAGCTGAAGTTGTAAATAATTTTATGCTTTTGTCAGGCTTCTTGAAAGTATTGTTGATTTAATGATTAGCGCACATGATGTCTATAATTAATGCATCCAAAGGATTGGCTTCTAGTAATTAATTTTTTAAGAAATTAAAGTTGTTTACGTAGGACTTACGTGGGCTTCCCATATGACCTCGAAGATAATGGCCGGCAAGCCGAACTTGAACCTTAATTAGCTCCATCATTCTTGCTATTCGAAAATTTCATAGTGGCATTTTGAAAAGTTAGGTTTTCATAATGCACAAAACTGAAAACATTCGGTGATAGTAGTCATTTCTCGTTCGTTTATGCTAAATTCGACTTTCATTTACTCTTTCGTTGATCACCCAATGTATCAACAAAGACAAGAAATGAAAAACAAGATAAATGTTTAGACGAAAATTGAAAAAGATAGAGTACAACATTTTTCAAACTCCTTGAAGACATAACTGAAAGGTTAATTTTTTCATGGACCAATATTTGTACACCCTCTAAATAAGAAGTATGTGACTTCTATGTAAACTCTACATGACCTCACATGTGAGACATGATGAAATAAGGTTTAGATTTAGATTTATTGGAGGAGAGAGTGAGTGATGTTTTTCTTTTATTGAATTTGGTGTGAATGAATTAGGGCCTCTCAGACTTATCTACAGTAGTGGGGCGAGCTCTTACTTATAGAAGTTGGTCATGGGGTTCATCACCCATTGCCTGGTTAGCAAACCGAACTCAGCCAACCCAAACTCTTCGTACTGACCGACTGATGTATATAAATTATATAGCTGCCCTTAAAGAATTACATTGGACTAGCCACATGTCAACACATTATAAGTGTGCTAATTTATGTATCATAAATAGTCTCCCAATCTGATGCTGCAATTAAATTCAAGATCGGGATGATATTGCGTTGGAATTCCCATCTAAAACTCATTATCTTTTTAATCAATAATGCCTCGGCCTTCTTTAATTATTTGATGGGTACTCTTTCTATGCTTTGACTTCAGTACCCAAATTATTGTTCAATTGGTTTTGGCCAACTCGATTGCATATTTACCTGATCAGCTTAGTTTATCACGCTCATTTTAGACTTATGGGGCTAATTTTATTATCATTTTTTGTTCCTCTCGCCCTCTTGGGTTTACGGGCCTCATTTCCTTGTATAATTTTTCATTGCCTCTCTGCCTCTTAGGTTTATTGGGCTCATTTTATTTCATCATTGCCTCTTCTCGGCTTCTTGGTCTCATTGGGCTCTTGGGTTTATCGGCCTCATTTTATTTCATCAATGCCTCTCAGCACCTTAGGCTTAACGGGCTCATTCTATTTCACCATTTCTTCTCAGCCTCTTGGACTCATTGGCCTCTTAGTTTTATTGGACTCATTTTATTTCATCATTTTTCATTGTCTATCGGCCTCTTGGGTTTATTGCGCTCATTTCTAATCAATAATGCATCAGCCTTCCTTGACTTTAGTTGTCCAACAGATACTCGTTGCATGCTTTAACACTTAGTCTTCACTTCCGTCCCCAAATAATTATTTTTGGGTCATTTTAGGCAACTTGGCTTTTTCCAAACTCAATACGATAGACATCACTTTTTTTCTTCTTATTTTTTTATTTTTTGATTTTTTGGGATCACAGCCTGTTTTCAGGCTCACCTTTATTTTTTTTTCAATGATCAGCTTCGGTGATTAAACATCTTTCTTTTTGGGTTTGGCCATCAGTGTTCGCCATGTTCTTTGTTGATCGACAATCGGTGTTTAGCCAATATTGATTGGCCACATTCTGCGTTCGCCTATTAGTGTTCGGCCATGTTCGCCGTTCAGCAATCGATGTCCGGCCACGTTTGGCGTTCAACCATTGGAGGTCAACCATGTTTGGCGTTCACCCATCAATGTTTGGCCACTGTTGATCGGCCATCTTTCTTTTTGAGTTCTGCCATCTTCATAGTCAACTCATACAACCCAAAAGAAATATGATGAATAAATGTGCTTAATCAATTTCAAAAAGTAAGTTTATAATTTTACACTTTTGAAAGTTTTAATCTCAAGTTAACACCAATGTATTTTTGAAAAATGATCTCGATTCAACATATGCATAATTTATCATTTAAATAATAGGTCTACCACGAAAAATGATGGTAATATTTTGAAAAGAATCTCCATTGGTGTGAACTTAAGAATCTCCACTAAAAATGATCTCCATAGATTTACCAAATATGATGGTAATATTTTGGAAGTTAGAAAGTAAATTTTCACTAAAAAAATTATCTCAATGGATGGCAATATTTTGGAAAGAATCTCCATTGAAAAATGATCTTAATAGATATACCAAAAAATGATGATAATATTTTGTAAGTTGGAAAGAATTTTCACTAAAAAAATTATCTCAAAAGATCTACCACAGAAAATGATGGTAATATTTTGGAAAGAATTTCCACTAAAAACGATCTTTGTAAATCTACCAAAAATGATGGTAATATTTTGGAAGTTGGAAAGAATTTCCACTAAAAAATTATCTGAATAGATTTACCACACAATGATGGTAATATTTTTGAAAAGAATCTCTATTGAAAAATGACCTTAATAGATCTACCAAAAAATAATGGTAATATTTTTAAAAATCATTAAAAATGAAGTACTGTCAGATATATTAAATTATAGTAGCTAAAAACTTATCTTTTCTTTTGGAGCTTTCAACAAACTTTGCTTGGTTCTTTTTAGTTGAGGTCAAGCCATTCTTTTGTTAAATCCATCACATCTTGCTCAACTTATTGTCAGTAATTATTTTTTTGTTGCAAAGAAGAGAAAAAAAGAATCATAGACGACACATAACTTTATGTTATGATTTTTTACAAACGGCATCATTTAATGAAACAATGTTTAGATCAAGATTTGTTAGAGGAGAGAGAGAGTGACAGTTTTTCTTGTATTAAGTGTGGTGTGAATGAATTGGAGCCTCTTGGACTTATCTACAATGGTGATGCGAGCCCCTATTTATAAATGTTAGTTATGGGGTTATAGAGTCCAACCCCATTGCTCAAACCAAACTCAGCCAACCCGAACTTATTGTACCGACCTACTGATGTATATAAATTACATATTTGATCTTAAAAAGTTACATTAGATTTGTCACGTGTCAGTACATTATAACTGTGTTAATTTATGTATCATCAAGACTCATAGGGGAGCCACACACTTTACGTCTGTTGAATGCATGGTTCTTGGTACAGGCAAAAATTTAACTTTTACCAAGTCACTCTATGTTTCTAGAGTTGATGTATGAGAAAATGAATAAATAAGATAGCTAGAGCCAACTAATGAATATATATCAGATGCACTAATGAATTTAGTTAACTCTTAAAATCAAAATTAAATTTTGAAGTAACTTTTTTCTTTTATTTATTTTTTTCCCCGTTTTCTCTTCTTAGCAGGTCGTTGATGTCAGAGCTGACGCAACATTATCTTGCCATCGGCTGACCTAAAGTTAGTGTGGCATAAAATATTTCCATTTGTGCCACTCTTCCTATTTCTGGAAAACTAGCGGCCTAATGCCGTATGCATTTTGATTGCTGGACTATGGTACTAAACCCATTTCTTGAATAATTTAAATGCTTAATCATTTTCATGACCCCATGGGATTGTACTTGGTACAAGATTATTTTAATAAAAAGGAATTTCGTTAATTTTAATGTAGGATAGTGGAAAATTACACAAACATGAACTTATGATTTGGAATCCTCGTATCAATTGGAGGATTGAAGTATCGGTAAGTGAAGGCCAAAGTAACTACTGGCACTTATTCTTGTCTCCGAAAAGTATTTTGTCATTTTATGTCCTACAAAATTCAAATGGTCAATTAGTACTTCAACACACACCATAAATTTATTTTTTTGGGAATAAATTGGAAGCCAAAGCCAAACTACAAATTCATATTTTGGGTGGAGTAACACCTCATAAATCTGCACTTGGATAGGACTATGTTTGAAAAAACATAAAAGAAGTAATATTCCTATCCGCAAATTCTCGTGTTTGCTAGTATACGAGTACATTTGTTGACATGTTATGACTAATACTGCTGCTTTAACTCTTTTGCAAGAGGCAATTACTAAGCTAAGGTGTGCCGAGAGAACATTGTGTTGAGCTTGAATTCGACCACATGAGTTAGACATGGCAAGTGAGTCGTGTGGGCTGGGACAAAGCCCATCGGACCAGCATTGTTTATGAGCTAGGGCGTGCGCTCTGGGCAAAGGCAGGCCCGGCCTGGACAGTGTCGAGCTATGTCGGATTTTTGTTAGCCCACAGGCTAATTGACAAGCTAGCCCACGTTCTGACCCACGTTCGATTAATTAAAATTAATTGAAAATATTTTAATAATGTTTTTGTACTACATATTATTCCAAGTTATTAGTTATTATTTCAAATCATAGCTTAGCATTCTATTTTACTAATGTAAAATTATTTCAAGTTATAACTTTCTGACACAACCGTGGTCATCGAAAAAGTTAGCAAAGTATGAGTAATTTTTTTTTTTTTTTACATAAAATAGGATAATCCTATGTCTTTTGTCATCACCAACCAATGAGTGTAAATGAATGGAGTCTAGCTAGAATAAATTTTACTCTACTTGAGTTCAATTTAAACGAACTTGTAATATAGAACTCGATAACATTTAAATGTACTCGACCTTGATCAAATTTTAACTTGAACTCAAGTTCAAGTTCAATTGAATTAAATGAGTTAAATCCAGTTTTATCAAGTTCTTGGGATTTGGTGATAAAAAATTCTTTTAAAAATTAGTGAATCAATATTTAAAAATATATGTAAGATTCGATTAAGACAGTTCAATGTTATACACATCTAGATGAGTTACTAGATCAAAGCTCGAACTCAAGAAACTAAAGCTCGATTCAAGTTCGGTTAGTATGAATTCTAACCGAATTTTTGAACGAGTAGCTCGCAAACTAGTCCAAAGCTGTGTGCTCGTTTTTCATCCCTGCACCAACTAAGAACATCATACTCCTGTCCATAACCGGTTAGATTTGAATTCACATATTATACAACTGTCAGGAATTTTCAAGGATTCTTGGTCTTTTTTCATCGAACAATTGGTGAGAATTAAAAGTTATATTGGGAATTACATGAGTTTGTGACTGTGATGCCAAACTATTAGAAGATGTGAAAATTTTCTAAAATTGTGCTCCTTTTCAAAATTATTATTTTTTTATGCCGATTGGAAAAATCATTTCCGGGATAGCGGAACTTGCATTCACCGAATGCGAGCTCAATCATAATTTTAAAAAATATATATATATATTATATTTTCCCAGACCTCGCATTCACCGAAAGTACTAAATTTGGAAAGTACTAAATTTAAATTTTGTAATTTGAAAGAAAACTTTAAAGAGAAAATAAAGTCCTTGATTTATCATAATTTTTTGGGAAAATTTTGACATAATGGCTCTTATTTTATTAATATTCTCTCTGCTAACAATGGTTGATACAGAGGAAGATCATCTTGTATCTGGTAATCAACCTAAATTAGACTCAAAGTCATCGTCAGAATCATCCTCAAGTACATCCTCTCACTCGTAATATTTGTAGTCACTATCATCGTTATTAGTCAGTCTCTCTCTAACTGCACTTCATGATCAAATTTTGGAATAGAATCGAGCCCATGCAAATAAGATTGGTCCTCCTTTTCTTCTATTTGAGTTAATTTACTCTGGGCCTTATACACTGTTGTGGTATCTCTTTGCTACTGAAATAAGTAATCATCTCTTAGTGATGGTTGAGCAAACTAGAGCTGCACGTCAATAGATTGAATTTAAATGACATTGAGTTTGACATAGCAAAAGAACCCATCGGATTGTAGTACTCAAACCACCATGAATAACCAGAAAGATTATGCATAGGATTGTCGTGGTACATGATCCATACATGAATGCATTAGACACTTCATTGGCCTGGTACCATACATCTCTAAATTATGGTTGGTTTCAAGTAGTTGGGGAATTTCTTCCCTCTTAATATACAACTCAACAGCGAATATAGGATCTACATCAAACATATCAAAAATGATCTGCATGATGTCATCATCCTTCACCAGACTACCCACGTGAATACCATGACCACATGGATGTCTCAAGGCAATTTTCAATTTTCACCTCCCCCCTATCGATCTCTATAAACTCGTAGATCTTATCAACAAATTCTACAAACCAAATCATATGTGACAAGGCCAGTCAAGTATCATGTCCCTGTATAGATCGAACATGCCTGATTTTGAATATGGAATAACTTGAGAAAAAATTGGCGGGTAGAGTTTCTTCTCTATTTATAGACAGTACTCTCTACACCAATCACGCCCAACAAAGGGTACAAAGAAGGAGTCGATGATCAGCAAAGGCAAATACATATCACTAATGCCTGACAAGGGCTACAAATGCTTCATGACTGACAAGGACTACAAATAATTCATTAATGGTTTACTAAAGGTCAATGATGATTACACAACCATATTTTGCATTTTTCCTATATATGCAGAGTCATCGATATTTCTTGAAAACTATAGCAATATTGGTACTCTATATCCTAGTCCAGTGGTTGGATAGCACTTGATAGTACATTAGGTACAGACACATGCTTACAAGCAAAACAACAATTCTAGTCACATAGAAATAGAACAATAACAACATTAATAGACATTTGAACAAACAATGAGAATGCAATTTCTAAACATTAAAACAAACCAAACCCAACCCATATCCCAAATCAATTAAACACATGCATGCAAAGAGAATCAAAATGTATTAGAACTTATTGCAGCTTTCATAGTTTTTTTTCCTACTACATTAGCTATAAATTTCATTTCTCTTAACGTATAACCAAAACACAAAAGGAAACAAAATCCAAAAAAAAAAAGAAATAAAGACTGAAGATGGGTTAACGTAAAACATAATAAAGTAAAAATAATAAAGAAGAAAGAACTAGCTTAATTTGAGTAAAAAAAATACTAAAAAGAGGTAAAAAAGCTTAATTTGTAGTCACTACAACTGGTGGAGGGTTGAAGTATTGATGATGGTCACCAGAGCAGTGGCCGCCATAACTGGCACTACTCGCCATAGTTCACTAACAAAATAAGGGACAGGTTTAGGGTTTTTTATTGGTTGTTGCAAGGTTGTGAAGGAAGAGATTTTGGTAAGTAAGGAATGGACTATGGTGAGGCACAATGGAGCTCAATGGTGGTGGTGCAAAAGACTTGAGAACAAAACAAATGAGGAGAAGAAGTCTTCTAGTTTTTAAAACTCGACATACCTTTTATTCAACAAATGCAAGGTCAAACCTCAGCATTTGTTGAATGTGATGTCTATTTAATTTTTCTCACAATTTCCACCCATAATAAAACAAACAAATATTCCATGAAAAATTAATGTTCAGGGACCTCACATTCACTAAATGCAAGGTCATGTCAATTCTAGATTTTTAAATCAAAACTCATTTGTGGCTTACTTCTCATTCACTGAATGGGAGCTCACTGAGTTGAGGAACACCGTGCCTAAAACAAATATCAAAATAAGTACTTAATAAATAATCGCTTGGCCAAGAAGTACCATGTAAGAATTTTCTCTATTATTTGATGTATTATCAAAAAAAATACTAACAATTTCCTAATACAAGCCATAGTCACATGCACTAAATAAAGCGATCCTAGTAATTTGAGTGACATTATATGGGTGTTTAAACCTTTGTAATTTAATATATTGTCTCTCTAGATACCAATCTACATCTGTCCAATGTGTGATGAGACACATAAAATGTTCATTCACGAATGCTTTCAACGAACCACAAGTACAAAATGTAATTTAAAATCAGTGGATGCAAATAGCCAAATATTCATCTTTCTTTTCCTTACAATCTTTTATAATATCATTTTACAAAATACTTCTAGGATTCTTTTTAAATTGTAAATTAATTGCATGTTTTGCACAATATTGAAAATTGCTACTTTTACCAACAGAAAAGGGTAGTTCATCTATAATTATCCATCTAGCTATTTCCTCTCTATTTATTTCATTTTTATATTTAAAAACACCAATTGCTTGACTTTGTATAGTGTGAATTTGTGTTTGCACCATTGTTGACTGTCCATGCACACCATCATATTTCTTATTTAAGTGCCTATTTAGTGCTCTGGTTTCCCTTCTGTCTTTTTTGTGTCTAAATGTTACTATGATTTATATAAATGGCAAGTGGCTATTATATATCGTCCAGTTTTTTCAAAAAATTCTCAAAGCGAGCTAGTTTTAGATTTGGTGATATATTGCTAAAGCTCTACCTTAATGATGTCATTTTCATTTACGTATATTATAATCAGTATCATCTAAGTCTATAATAAAATAGGGACCTTGGGGCGTGTGTGAGCTACGTACACCATCCATTTGATACTTAAGATAAAAATTTATGAATAAAGAGAACAAACACTGAGATAAACTAACTTGGACAGAAAAAAGAATACTGACTCTGTAAAAAACTAGCTACTGAGTTGGCAAATCAAAAAAAATAATAGAACAAATAAAGAATTGCTAATAAAGCAAATTAATTAAGAGAGAAATAAATAAGAACTAGTTGAGCAATTAAAGTAGACTTTTTAAGAAAACTAAGGAGGTAATTAAATCAAATAAAAACAAGTAACTGAGCAAGAATACAAATAACGTAAAATAAATATAATTGACCAATTGGAAATTGGAATGCAGATCAAAGTTAATTACTACACCACTTAAATATTTGAATTTCTGAAGAATGATTCACTTGAACACTAGAACTTTTTTGGTAAATGAAGTTCAAGTCGTACTTTACTTGAATTCCACTTGACCTTTTTATCGAAGTAATAAAAAAAGTAGAGAGATATGATATAGTAGAATGATATTAGAGAGCAATTGAGATTATGTAGGATGATGAGAAGTAGAAAGATTTTGTGTGATTTGTAGTGGAATTTAATACACATTTATAGGAAAATCATTCCCAAATTATCCCAAAAGCTAGCCATTTTATTACAATTGAGGGGTAAAAATCAAATTGTCAAATAAAAGATTAAATAATGGGCTCATGATGGTCAGGCTTGCAGGTCAACCGTCGGGAGCCCGTAAGGGCTAGTCACGTGCTACCTATTGATTGTGCCAAGCCCATTTCCATGTAGACTGGTCATCGGCTCCTAGAGATGCGGGCAAAGCTGAACTTGAAAAATCAGGCCTTGTTCAGCCCGAGGATACTATAGTAACCTGGAATGGCCCTTAATAATAACACCTAGGTTGAGTTGGGCCGAGTAAAAATGGAGCAGGCCTTCTAAATATGGGCCAGCTCGACTCTTTTATTATCTTTATAATCCCATCGGCTCTCTTTTTGGTGTTTTCTTATTTTCCATTTTTCATTGCTATCAGATTTATTTTCAATGCTTTTAGTAACTTAAAAATTTTTTATTTTCACTTTTAGCTTAAGGAACCCTTTGATAGCTTAATCTGCAAGCTTTTACTTCTATCACTGAATTGACCTTTAGTTATGTAGCGAGACTTGATGTTAGTCATATTAGACTAGGCAGGGTACAATAGATTGACTTAAGGATTATAGGTATCTATTATTTTAGGTGAAGAAAAGCAATTTATCCTTTGAATCCTGACACTACAAAGAAGAAAAATGGATAACTAACTAAACACAGATCTTGGGCGCAAGTCTTGGGGTAACATATAGTGATATAGGTATAAAATTCTTACTTTCTAATCTCCTATCAAATTTGTGGCTAATGATGTGCCATCTCTATTGTAAAAATGGCAAAATACTGTGTTGGCAATTAAAGTGGAACATTCTGTTGAATGTTGTTAAATAGTTCACTGAGTACAAGATGGAAGGATATAGTAAATGTGGCATTATATATTTGAAAAATGGTTTATATGTGTTTTATTCTTGATGATAGAGTTCATAGGATGAATGCAATGGAGTAAATCTCCATGGACAATTGAAAATTGACATAAAGGACTACTTTTGAGTTTGTACATTTTTGGATTAGATTTTCACATTTGAAACTTCTTAGCTATACTGAGCAAGCTTGGTAGTTTTTGGGGCAGAACACTATACACAAACAAACAAATAGCAAGCTAGAGTAGAGTGTCTTGTATTAGAATTTTTGTTAAAACGAAATTTGTGCTTCTAGGACAAACAAAATGCCATATTCGAATGAATTGGATAAATTAGAATATCAGGAAGTTCAAAAATTTATAGGTCCTCCCAGTTGTTCAAAGTGTAACAAATATGGATATGAATTAAAACAGCGCCAATTGGCAATTGCACACATAACTTTCCTATTTGAAAGCTTAAAAAGAAAATGGTAAAGAAAGAAGTGAAATTGAGCACAAAAACTTTCAAAAAAAAAAAAAACAAAATCTAATTCAATGCTCAAGAGGCCTATCCTTGTGATTGAACAACATATCCCATCAGTTAAATGCTTAGTCAGAAGATAAGTCACAAAGGAGATGAAAAAGGTAGTGAAGTTGAATTAGCAATTCAAGCTAGTGGAATTGATGATGTTATAGTTGAGCAGTAGCAGACTAAGATATCCTATGCAAATATTATAAAACTTGGTAAACAATCCAAGAGTGAGGATCCTACAAAAAGATACGTCCCTGAGAAGTCTTCAACTCTTGTCTCTGCAAAGAACACGTATGGATTTTTTGAAACATAAGGAGATGAAAGGAGATATAAACCTTCTAGAAACAAAAAGAAGTGAAAGAAGATAGTCAATCTTTTGCAAATAAAGGAAGTGAAAAAGAGATAATAAACCCCTCTCCACCCCCCTTCCAAAAAAAAAAAAAAAACACAAAACAAAAAACAAAACAAATCAAAAAGTTGAGAAATAACTCGGAAGATAAGTAATAAGAGGTGTTAGGAGAAACTTAGGCAATAAGAACCTGTCTTCAAATTTTTAATGAAGATGCATTATTAGAATATTAGGGGCCTAAACGACCACTTAAAGCAATATAAAATAATCAAACTTATAAATAATAATATTGGTATCTTTAGAACTGTGTGAATAAGTTGAAAATTTTCAATATGGAAAAAGTTATAAAGAATTGTATGCCAAATTGGAGTTATTTTCAGAATAAAACTAATAGTCAGGTATTGTTAACTCTTCTAAAGAGAGTTATTTACTTTCGTTCTAACTAGGATTTTTCACTAGTTCCAGTGCTTTCCAATTACAAAGTTAGAATTTTAGTTGTTTTTATTATTTAAGTTAGTAGTGTTGTTTATGTGTTTTAAGTCTTTTAATATTTAGTAATGATTTTAATGTGTTTGGTAGGTTTGGAATAGTTTGGGGGTCAACCGAGTGACCAGGAAGCAAACTAGGGAAGAACTGTAAAAGACTACCTTAGACTGGTCACTGTGGAAGAGGTTAAAAAGGTAGTTTTCTAGCTTGATAAGGATAGTGCCCCAGGTCCGGATGGTTTCATGTGTGTCTTTTACACTCATTGTTAGGATATCATTGTGGGGGATTTGCTTAAAGAGGCTCAAGAATTCTTTGTCAAAATTTTCTTCCACGACACTAGTGATATGGCAAAAAATTCATCATGTTTATGATTATTAAAAAAAAATTAACTTTAAGAACAAATATATAGTTACGGAAAAACTCGATGGGAGGTCTATAAATAGCGGATAAAGTTTCAGTAGAAACCTCAAATGCTCATAAAATTTCAACAATCATTTTACCTTTTGTGAAATCTTCATCGGTTCAAAAAGCACCACTACTTATTTGAACTAATGTGAGAGTTATAAAATCCATCAAATAAGTTTTCATAATAACCGTACTTTGTAATATTTGAAAAGTAGAATTTCATCTAATAGGCATGTCTAATTTAAATATTTTAAATTTAAGACAAAGAATTTTCTAAACACATACATTCAAATTTTATTGATGTGAACTTGAAAAATGTACAACCAAAAATAACATTTCTAATTGGAGTAATAAGGTCAATAATAGTTTGTAAATAATTTTTAGCACATAAATTTAATGCATTAAATACAAATCTATTGTGAAACACAGTATCACCTAAAATAGGGTTTAAAAGTATCTTTCAACATAGGCACACATGTACAAAGAAAATTCTTGCATGGTGCTTTTTGGCCAAATCATTCTTTGTGAGTACTTATTTTGATCTTTGTTTCATAACAACCGTACTTTATAACATTTGAAAATTAGAATTCCATATAGTAGGTACATCTAATTTACATTAATATTTTAAATTCAAGGCATTTTCCAAACACATACGTTTAAAATTTTGTTGACGTGAACTGGAAAAATGTATAAACAAAAATGGCATTTCTAATTGGAGTAATAAAGTCATTAATAGTTGGTAAATCATTTTTAGCACATAAATGACAAATACATTGCGAAACATAGCATCACCTAAAATAAGTTTAAAAGCATCTTTCAATATAAGCACACACATAGAGAGAAAATTCTTACATGGTGCTTCTTGACCAAATCATTCTTTGTGAGTACTTATTTTGATCTTTGTTTCAGGCGGCGTCCCTCACATTCAAGGTGAGCTCGCATTCAATGAATGTCAATGAAACCAAAATTGAGCTTTGTTTTTTTTTTTTTTTAAATGGCATGACCTCACACATTCACCCAATGCGAGGTCACCAAAAATTATTTTTTCATGGTGTATTAATTTCAAGAGAAATTGAATTGTAATAATAAAAAAAATGAAATTAGAAAATGTGAGGAAGAAAATACTAATTCAATTAATAACCCTTAACCTTAAACTCTAAATACTTTCATACACCTTAATTTGTGATAATTAATTATTTTAATAAAACATGAACACTTGATATAAACCCTAAAGCCTTAATTTGGTACAAACGTAATTATTTAGAGTAGTAAATCATGAACACATTTGTATAAACTCTAAACCTTATATCATAAAACTTTCATAAACCTTAATTTGTTATAAATGTAATTAGTTTGATAAACCGTGAACACTTTTGATATAAACCCTAAAGCTTTAATTTGTTACAAATCTAATTATTTTTAATAAACCATGAACGCTTTTGATTTAAACCCTAAACAGTCATAAACACAAGACCCATAGTATGAAAACCCTAAACCCAATAACAATAAACCCTAAACTATAATCACAAAGTGATGTTTTTTTCAAAAACACCTAGCTATAATATTTATAAAATACCTAAATCCAACTATTAACTAGGTGACATCCCACAAGTACACAGTTATCAACTAATAGTAAAGGGAAATAGGGATCGAACCCACAAGGATTGGTAGTGAGTACCGATTGTTTGGTTGGATTATTAGTTGAAGTGATCGAATTTAAAGTGATTACACTAAAACTAGAATTTAAAAGTCTATTTAAAAACCAACAAGGTCTAGCAAGGCAATTTAAAAGTGAGCATTAACATTAAAGGAAGAATTTTTAAGAAAACAATTAAAGAAGGCATGTGAATATTAAACTAGGAAGGAAATTAAAGATGGTATTTAAAAGAAATCATGTAAAATTGAAAGTATTTTAGAAAGCAATTAACTAATCTAGACTACTATTATCACTAAAAAAGCATTTTTTTAGAGAAAGCTTATAAACTAATTTAACAATTATATTGATAATTCAAATAGAGAAAGCTATTAAATGACAGCCTATAAACTAATCTATACTAATTATCTAATCTAAGCTAAAATTTACTACTAAGAAAGCACTTTTAAATATTCAAGAAAGCATGTAAAAAGAGATAATTTAGGAAAGCATTTAAATTTACTACCTACAAATTACTACTAAGATAGCATATTTAAAAGGGGCAACAAACTAATCTACCACTTAATCTAAGAAAGCCCAAGTAAATAAAGCAACTACACTAAACAACACTAAATTAAAATAAGAAAGCAAATGACATTAAACATAAATTTACGAGAACTTACATTAAAGGTCTTTAATCTACCGCTAGGAGGTTTGAAACTACACTCATCTACACCTAATCTAAGAAAATCCTGCCCAAATACGGAACGAAAATGGAGAACTATTCCTACTCCTACTTCTACCCTAGTTCTACTACTACTTCTACCTACTTTCTACTTGTCCTTTGATAAGTTCATAATTGTGCTATATTTTATGTGGTATTTACCACATTTTTATGTGTTGTAAACAATATTTGAGTTATTATTGAGTTGAATTTGGCTATTCTTAGTTTTTGTAGGTTAAAGTGAAAAAGAGCTGAAAAAGATGGGAAAAGATGAAAGAAAATGCTAAGGGCGGAACATGCACGAGTTTGAATCCATTCTAGACGATGTTTCATATTTCAGGCATAACTTTTGATCCTAATCTCCAATTGAGGTGATTTAAAATGCCTTGGAAATAAAAGGCAAAGAGCTACAACTTTTGTGTTTGGTACACTTTCCTAAATTACGCAAGCATCAAGGTGAAAATTGAAGCCGAAGCCAGAGCACAGTTGAGGAAGCCAGCGCACTTGCGCTGGAGTTGTGCAGCGCATGTGCGCTACATCCAGAAGCAGATTCCCAAAGGTGGCTTGCGCGCACATGTGCACTAAGGACCCTGCGCATTTGCGCATAGAACGGAATAGGCCAGGACGTCACTGCCTCGCGCGCACAATCGTGCAAAGACCCCAGCGCATATGGGCGGAAGGCAGCAGGGTGGCGTAAGTTGGATTCTTGGCATGATTCTTCACCCGGTTGGACTCTTTTTCACCCGATTTCACGTTCTTATCCTTAGAACTTAATTGTAACCCTAAATACTCAATATAAATACCTTATTTAGGAGGAGGGAAAAGGAGATCGACACTTTTATTTTCTTTTAGCAAGGGTTTTTAGCAGTAGAAATGCTTCTTTATTCTTTTATGGCACTTTGTACCTAAACTCTTTTCTTGGTAGAGGGAATTGAATCTNGCCATGGTCAATTCTACAAAGTTGTGAGACTTCTTGTGTTTGAATTATTCACTTTTATCTCAAGTATTGATTATTTTTCTGCGATTAATTTTATGATTGTTCTTTTTAACTTATTATTGCTGCAGAATACTAAGTTATTAGAATTAATCTACTGCTTGATTGTTTTAACCGCGTGTGCTTAATTCAATATGTGAAGCAACTAAATTTGATAATTACTCGATTAGTTTTATTGAATTGAGGGAAATTAATCATCTAATTGGCATAACCGCGTGTGTTTGTGTTTAATTAGCCTAATTGCTGCAATTATTGTGTTTATGTTTAATTAGCCTAATTGTTCTTATTGATTTTAATGCTTCTATTAATTAATCTTTGGCGCGTGTCTGGGTTAAATTAATAGTTAGGGTTAATTGGATCGCGTGTTGAAAATTAACCAACTTTAGAAAGAAATAAGAATCAACTTTGAATTGGTATTCGTTCAGGTTAATTCTTCAATTAGTGCTATAATATAGAATTGAATTATCTTGTGTGTCAAGGATCGACTAGTAAAATTGCCATGGTGGATATGACCAACACCAAAACTTTTCTTAATTGAATTCTCTTTAGTATTTTATTGTTTTAGTTTGAGTTTAAAAGCATTCAACACCCCCTCCCCCCTTTTTCATTTAGCACAAGAATATACTCCGTTCTCTGTGGGACGACCTGTACTCACCGCTACTACATATTGAGAGTTGTTAATTTGGGTGCCTATGAAAGCATTTCAACTCCGCATCATATTATTTCAATATCACCAAAATTTGGCGCCATTGCCGGGCAACGATTTTAATTATTTTTGAGCTATTTATTTCATTTTTTCTTTTCTTTCTTTTTATTATTATTTTTTCATTAATTGTGTGTGCTTGTGACCCGGTCTGCTGAACAAGTTGAATACCAATTTGATCCGGAAATACAGAGAACGTTACGCAGATTGGAAAAAGAATTACAAGAAAGACAGTTAGGGGAAGAACAATTGTTTACTAATGTTTAAACTATATCTTTTCGGGTGAACAAGAACAACAGGAAGAGCCGACCATGGCGCAACAAACTTTGAGAGAAGTAGTTGCGCCTACTCTGAATCAACAACCTTTATGCATTACATATCCAGAAATAGATGCTAATGTCACATTTGAATTAAAATCTGGATTAATCCATTTATTACCTTCTTTTCATGGATTACTAGGTGAAGATCCAAACAAGCATCTTATGGAGTTCCATGTCATTTGCACAAGTATGCGACCCACCGGGATGTCAGAGGAGCATATTAAATTGAAAGCATTTTCGTTCTCGCTCAAGGATGAGGCGAAGGATTGACTGTTCGATTTACCTTCAGGTTGTATCACAACTTGGAAGCAGATGAACAGACTATTCTTGGCCAAATATTTTCGAGCTTCTCGGACTGCAAATATTTGCAAGGAAATTTGTGGCATCAGGCAATTCAATGAAGAATCCTTGTATGAGTATTGGGAATGCTTCAAGAAATTGTGAGCAAGCTGCTTCCGCACCATCAGATAAGTGACTCCTTGTTAATTCAATATTTTTATGAAGGATTGTTGCCAAATGAAAGGAACATGGTCGACGCCGCAAGTGGAGGGGCGTTAGATAATTTGACCGTAGACGCTGCTCGTGAGCTTATATCGAATATGGCCTCACGTTCTCTAATGTTTGGGACATGACGCGATCAACCTCTCAAACGTATAAATGTGGTAAATGTTTCATCTCTAGAACAACGAATGGCTAGTTTGACTTCTTTTGTTCAACAGTTGGCTTCAGGTACTGCACCGACTGCACAATCATGTGGTATCTGCTCAAATGAGAGACACTTGACAGATATGTGCCCCACAGTACAAGATGAAGGTCAAGAGCACGTAAATGCAGTCGGAGGATTCCCAGAGCAGCCACGACAAAGTTATGATCCCTACTCGAACACGTACAATCCTGGATGGAGGGATCATCCTAACTTGAGATACGGGAACCCAGCCCAAAATCAGCCTAAACAAAATCAGTGACTTAGAACTTCCAACCATATACGCTGCCATTCGCTCAAAGACAACAAGCCAATTTGAATGATCAATCTGGTAAGTCTTTAGAGGAACGGCTGAATATTTTAACCAATAATACTATTCAATTTCAGCAGGATACCAAGGACAGTATTCAACAGTTGCAGTACCAAATGGGACAAATGGTGAATGCAATTAGCAGGTTGAAAGCGTAGAGTTTCGGAAAGTTACCGTCTCAAGCTGTCATCAACCCCAAGGAGAATATGAGTGCAATTACGTTGAGGAGTGGTAAAGAGGTTGAAGTGCAAAGCAAAATAGTTCCTGAATATATTGGGGCCGAGAAGAAGAAGACCACAGCTGAAAAAGAGGTTGAACCATGCGAGAAGAAAAGTAGCAGCAATGAAGATAAAGCTATTCCTATATGGCCTGAAGTTAAGCCTGAACCCCTATTTCTCGAGGCATTGAAAAAGTTTTCAAAAGAAGATCCCGACAAAGAGCTATACAAGACATTTTAAAGCGTAAGTGCAAGATAAATATTCCCTTATTAGATGCTATTAAACAAATACCTCGATATGCTAAGTTTTGAAGGAATTATGTTCCCATAAAAGAAAGCAAAAAAGAGAATAAAGTTAGAAAGGTAGAGGTGGGGAAAAATATTTCGTCAATAATTCAAAAATCCCAACCTGAGAAGCGTAAGGACCCAGGTATGTTCTTTGTTCCTTGCAAGATAGGCAATACATATGTTGAAAAAGCCATGCTGGATTTAGGTGCATCTATTAATGTAATGCCATATTCTGTCTATGATGCATTGAAAATAGGACCATTGAGTAAAACTGGTCTGGTAATTCAATTGGTTAATAGATCTTTAGCCTATCCTAAGAGAATTGTAGAGAATATCTTAGTTCAAGTAGGAAGTCTAGTTTTTCCTACTGATTTTTATGTGTTAGAAACGGAACAAGGTTATTCCAATCCTCTTATTTTATTAGGAAGACCATTTCTAGTTACTTCCCAAACTAAGATAGCATGTTCTTAAAGGCACTCGTAGTATGGAATTTGGAGATAAAAGTGTTAACTTTAGTATTTATGATGATGTTGAACCATCTGACCATACTAAACTTGTTTCGGTAATTCATGTGTGTAAGCCTCCAATACAGGAAATTCATGAACATACCAATAATCAGGAGGTGGACACTAACCGTGAAGAACATCTCAAGGAAAAGAACAAGGACTTGTTGCAACAAACAAGTAATGGAAGTCTTAATGCTTTCCTACTTTCTAATAAGAAATTGAAGTTATCTACTGTGCGGGGAACAATTTCAGATTATAATCACCTTCCTAGTCACCTTAAATACATATGTTTGAAGGATAAGGAGAGGGTGATAATCTCAAGTCAACTTAGCAACTCGCAAGAAGAACAACTTGTTCGGGTTCTAAAAGAGCAAAGGAGATTGAATCCATCATTTGTGAAAACAGTGAAGCGGAAGATTCTTGGACTACCTAAATTGGGAGTTACTTGAATTTGGTGCTAAAAAAGCGTATTACGTTAAGCCAATGACAGTAAACAACTGCATAGGAGGCAACCCATGTCCATTTCAATTTTATTCTGTTATTTAATTTTGCAACTTTAATTTTGCTTATTTTAGTTTAAAAGGACAGCATATTTTAATTTCGTTGTTAATTGGGAAATCGATTGCATTTAAAATGATAAGAATGGTCCTTTGAAGTTTATGTTTTTTATGGGAGTCATTTAGGGTAGAATGTTTATGTCTTAATTTAAAAAAACAAAAAATTAATTTTCATTCTGCCTATTGCGCACATGCACGCTAAAAGCCCAATGCATGTGCGCTGAGACCCCATAGAATTGTGTCTTCTGCCTCGCGCACACATGCGAGCTAAAATCTCAACACATGTGCGCGGGTCTGATTAGCATACGGGTACATTGCCTTTTGTGCACATGCGCGCCGAGGAAGTAGCGCACGTGCGCGCGATGGGAAAAAAAGGAACTTAACCGTTCCTAATCCCATTATTTCTTCACTTGATTCCTCTTCTCTTCAACTTCCTCTCAAACCCTCAAATCCCCCACTTCAAGTTTTCCAAAACTCACCCCAATTCCATCAATTTTACACCCAAATTTCTTCTTCTTTAAGGGAAAATCAAATCAAGCTATGAATTTCTCTCTCTTTCTACAATTTTTTTCTTATGGGTTTCAATTAATTTTCAAGAATATGTTGAGTCTTTTTATGCTTTGATTGATGAAATCTCATATGGATTGAATTTCAAACGTAAATTTGGTGTTATTATTGTATGGAATATTGATTGAGGATGGATTTCATGTTCATAATCTACACAAAAAGTTTCTCTTTCTTTATGCATGCCATGTGTTCAATAAAATGTCTCAATGAATAAAAATGTTTAAACACAAGGCATTGATGAACGAATTTAATTCCTAGGCCATTGATTATGCCATGTGAATTCTTTCTAATTATTTTTAATGCATCAGAATGTTTATGCAATGTATATAAGCCTTAGTTTTAGGCATTACTTTTGCTTGGATTTTCATGTATAATCTAAGGCTTATGATTTGAGGAATGGGCTTTTATTTAAGTGTGGGGTGTTGTAATTGTTTGTTCGGGGGTCATGACGCATGTTTATTATTTAGAAGAATGGGAAGAACAGCAAAGAAAATAGCCACATGCAAGGGTACCGGAGAATTCTCATCATCCGGGGCTCTACAACCAAGAGTTGGTGGCGGGTCACGGTTTTTAACTGCGGCAGCCAAACAGAAATATGACAATGATATCTCAAAACGGGCTACAATTAAGGAAAGAGGCATACAAGTGCCATTGGCAGGGGTTCCAGAAATCAAGTTAACCATTCGCAATTGTGGATGGGAGCTTTTCACTTCAACCCCTTATAGATGCCATCCTTCCGGTGGTACGTGAGTTTTATTCTAATTTTGATCATTATAGCTCCACCAGAATATATGTGCAGGGGAAAGAAGTGGATGTCTCTGCCAATGAAATCAACAGAGTTTTGAAGGTCACTCGTGTTCCATCGTAATGATGAATGCCCGACATCCGTAATGCCAACGAAGAGCTCCAACAGATCACCAGTGTTCTTTGTGACGAAGACGTGGACTGGACTTTTACGGTAGATGGCATGACGGCTCGGCATTTCCACACGAATAAACTTAAGCTAGCATGGTTTGTTTGGTTTAAATTTATTTGTGGCCACCTTCTACCTGTAAACCATCTCACCCATGTCACTATGGAAAGGGCCAAATTGCTATATTGTATTACAATTGAGAAAGCCATGAATGTCGGTCAGCTCATACTTCAACAAATCTGCTACTCCGCTACCAGTAGGCAACTGGGATTATGGTTTCCCCATCTGATTACGACTCTATGTTTAGAAAGTGGTGTGGTGATTGAGCCTTCTGAAGAAAAATTGAGGCCAGGCTAGATGATTGCAATGGAGGGTATACGAGCTCCGGTTAAACGCACTAGGTCCTAAGCTTCTACGTCACATGTAGAGGAAGCTGATGATTCAGATGATGAGCCGGTACACTAACGAAATCACTGCTCCATAGCAATTGTAGGAGGAGCTTCTACATCAAATCTTGGCAGAACAACAACAGCTGGGCCAACGTTTTGATTTGTTTATCCAATATCAGTTTATTCATGGCAGTTGATTTCCTAGACAATTTGTGTAGTTGTTTTATTAGACATTTTCGTTAGTTAGGGTTCATTTTAGTTAGTTTATTTCATATTGGTTAGGTTTATTTTCGTAATCATGTGTTTCGTTTATTTTTGTTATGTATTCCCTTAAAGGAGTAAGTTTTTCTTGATTATTGTTGGATTCTTTTCTACAATTTTCTTGTTTTTCTTATTGTCTCAAGGGAATTACTATTTGTTTTGTTCTATTTTGTTTAGTGTTCTCTAGCTTTCTTTAACAACAAGGGGATATTTATAGCGGATATTGCTCCAAACGCGAATAAATCCAAAGAAGCTTTTCTTTTTCCCATTTTATGCTTTTATTTTTGCATTGAGGACAATGCTTCATTTTAAGTATGGGGTGGGAATAAGTTATTTGGATTTTTAAGTTGTTTGGTGTATTTTGCTCGAATTTGTTGCAATATTTTAACTTTTCCTTTGATCGGAGATCTTGGTCAAAAATTTTTGAAAATTTTGTGGATTAATTGACCATTTTTTTGACAATTTTTGAAAGCTTTTGCTTAACACATTTTTTTTCATTTTTCTGCATAATAAATCATCAATTGAACCATGCATGAATGAGTAGTCGGTGTTAATATTTTTCGGTTCATGATTTTCAAGATTTTTGAGCACTAAGCCATACTTTAATTTTTGATTTGGGATATTTTGAGAAATTTATGTAGACTCAATTATGTTGCATCCCAAAAACTTGCTTTGTTATGTTTTCGAAGCTAATGCTTAGATGACCCGATTTAGTTTAAAAATGAGGATAGTGCTTTTTTGTTTGTTGAGCCTTTCTAGCCAACCATTTTAACAATTTATTTCTAATTACCTTATTTGAGCCTTATTCTTGTGAAGAGAAACATCATTCTTAGCACATCCGTCTTTCATATAAACTTATCATTTACCTATCCTTATTGAGCTTAATGTTCTTTTCATTGTTTTATCCTAAGTTTTCCCCTAAAGAGCTTTATGGTGCACATTATATGTTAAGGGGATATAAGGGTGGAAGTTCGTGAGAAGTGAGTGATGTACATTTTTGTTTCGAAATAGGGTATTGGAAAAAAATTGTTGGAGAAAAAAATAACTATGGAAGTTTCTGTAGTTGCAGGTAGTGCCCATCACTGGTACCCGTACTGTGAGCAGACATAAAAAAATAAAATGATGATGTGATGTATATATGTCCGAGAGAGGTTGGCATGTTTGGTTGTTCAAAATTCTTCGTGGGTGTTTGTTACTCAAGTGTGGGGTTGTGGATGTTTGATATTTCGCATGTGAAGAGAAGTTTTATTCTAATGTGTGGCCACCATTATTATAAAGCTCTTGTTCTTATTTGTTATATCATCTCCCTTCTTTGTCTAACACATATCCTAACCTATAGTTCGAGCTATTAAAATTCTTGCCGAATTTAGATTGAATCGGTTGTCTAGATTAGTGGAGGAATGTAAGAAGAGTGAGCTATGGGGTGTTTAGAAAAAGGTTTGAGGGTCTTCATGATTTAATCTAGATATTTTCAAATCCAAATTCTTGAATGGCTATATACACATACACACAAATTTCATGTTTTGATTTTTATTAGCATTTAAGCTCTTGGGTTCTTTGACTACTCTGATTGTTGTATTGATTATTGATTATTTATGTGGATATTTGAGGGAATATGTTGAGTGGAAATGTTGTAAGCTTAAATGTTTTAATTTTATGTTTGATCGAAGACTATCAAAGGCTAAGTGTGGGGTAATTTGATAAGTTCATAATTGTGGTATATTTTATGTGTTATTTACCACGTTTTTATGTGTTGTAGGCAAGAGTTAAGTTATTATTGAGCTAAATTTGGTAATTCTTAGTTTTTGTAGGGTTAAAGTGAAAAGGAGCTGAAAAAGATGGGAAAAGATGACATTCTAAGAAAATGTGCTATATTTTATGTGTTATTTACCACATTTTTATGTGTTGTCAGCAAGATTTGAGTTATTATTGAGTTGAATTTGGCTATTCTTAGTTTTTGTAGGGTTAAAGTGAAAAAGAGCTGAAAAAGATGGGAAAAGATGAAAGAAAATGCTAAGGGAACATACACGAGTATGAAGCCATTCTAGATGGTGTTTCGTATTTCAGGAATAACTTTTGATCCCGAGCTCTGATTGTGGTGATTTAAGATGAATTGGAAAGCCAAGGAAAACAAATACAAGGAAAACAGATACAACTTTTGTATTTTACACTTTTTCAAATTAAGCAAGTATCAAGGTGAAAATTGAAGCCGAAGGCGGAGCACAGTTGAGGAAGTGCGCTGGAGCTATGCAGCGCACATGCGCTGGAGCTATGTCCAGAAGCAGATTCCCAGAAGTGGTTCACGTGCACATGCGTGCTAAGGTCCTTCCGCATGTGCGCGGAGGACGGAATAGGCCAGGACCTCGTACAACTGCCCTCACGCGCATATGCGCACAAAGACCCCAGTGCATGTGCGCAGAAGGTAGCAGGGTGGCGTAAGTTGGATTCTTGGCATGATTCTCTGCCCGACTGGACTCTTTTTCACCCGATTTCACGTTCTTGTCTATAGACCTTAATTGTAACCCTAAATACACAATATAAATACCTCATTTAGGAGGAGATAAAGGAGATCGACACTTTTATTTTCTTTTAGCTAGGGTTTTTAGCAGTAGAAATTCTTCTTTATTCTTTTATGGCACTTTGTGCCTAAATTCTTTTCTTGGTGGAGGGAATTGAAGCCATGGTCAATTCTAAAAAGTTGTGAGACTTCTTGTGCTTGAAGTATTCACTTTTATCTCTAGTATTGATTATTTTTCTGCGATTAATTTAATGATTGATTTTTTAACTTATTATTGCTACAGAATACTAAGTTATTAGAATTAATCTACTGGTAGATCATTTTAACCGCGTGTGCTTAATTCAATCTGTGAAACAATAATGTGAATTTGATAATTACTCGATTCGTGTTACTGAATTTAGGTAAATTAATCATCTAATTGGCATAACCGCATGTGTTTATGTTTAATTAGCCTAATTGTTCTTATTGAGTTTAATGCTTCTATTAATTAATCTTTGGCGCGTGTCTGGGTTAAATTAATAGTTAGGGTTAATTGGATAGCGTGTTGAAAATTAACCAACTTTAGAAAGAAATTAGATGAACTTTGAATTGGTATTCATTCGGATTAATTCTTCAACTAGTGCTTGATATAGAATTAAATTATCTTGTGTGTCAAGGATCGACTAGTAAAATTGCCATGGTGGATATGACCAAAACCAAGACTTTTCTTAACTGAATTCTCTTTAGTATTTTATTTCTTTAGTTTGAGTTTAAAAGCATTAAAAAAACCCCCCTTTTCCATTTAGCACAAGAATATACTCCGTTCTCTGTGGGACGAACTGTACTCATCGCTACTTCATATTGAGACATGTTAATTTTGGGTGCCTACGAAGACAGCATTGCAATTCGGCATTATTGTTTCAATTTCACCATCCTCCAAAGAGACTTAAAAGATGTATTTATAGTGCTAGGGTTTGGAGAAAGGGCTTCAGCCATAATTTGTGACAATTTGGACGTTTTTGCCCCTAAGCAAACTTGTACTACACTTGGTGACTGCATCACTGATAACTCTGTGACAGCGGTCAATGAAATTTCTTCTTCAATTTGTTGACCGCGGTCAATGGTCTCACTTCAATTTCTATTGGTGACCTTAGTCAATGATTCTCCTTCTTTATTTTGGTGACCATAGTCAATGACTCTACTTCATCACTAGAAGTTTAACCGCATCCTGATGACTACGGTGATGAGCTGTTCATATGAAAACTTTTCTAAATAAGATTGACCCAAGTTAATAATTGTCCTTGTTTAAAATATAGACCCCGATCAACCATACTTAGGTTTTTTCTCAGCTTTTAGATTGGCTTCATCATCCAATTATGGTTTGATTAGGTACATTTCAATTAAATCTAATTCGATTGTCGTGCCATTTTTTTCTTAAATCCTAAAAATAAATACACTATAAAAATTATACAAAAACTCTAAAATAACATTAAACTAGTAATTAATATAAACTAACATATACTAGAACATAAAAGAAAAAGTTGATAAAAACAACACTTAAAACCAAGAAATGTTCAAAACTAAGGCAAAGACACTCAAGTTTAGGGCACATATAATTCTAGTTTCCTAGAGTTATCTCAAACCGTAAACCATAACCCTAACATTTTTGTCGAAAACACTAAACCTAAACACTAGCCCTACTACCCTAACCATAAACCCCTGAACTATAAATCATATATCTATTAAATTGACAAACCCTATATTTTTAAAAAATTATCAATAACTCTTAGCCTTAAACCCTAACCCGCAAACCCAAACCCTAAATAATGAACCCCAAAATACCAATCCTTTTAACTAACTGTAGTTTTTATAGAGATAAAAAAATGACTAAATTAAATACTTGAAACCTTTAGACATTGAATAGTAAGCAATGAATTGTCTAAACCAATTCTAAGTTAATGGTGATATATTCATATTGTGTTAAAAAAATATAATTTAAAATTTGGAAAGTACTAAATTTAAATTTTGTAATTTGAAAGAAAACTTTAAAGAGAAAATAAAGTCCTTGATTTATCATAATTTTTTGGGAAAATTTTGACATAATGGCTCTTATTTTATTAATATTCTCTCTGCTAACAATGGTTGATACAGAGGAAGATCATCTTGTATTTGGTAATCAACCTAAATTAGACTCAAAGTCATCGTCAGAATCATCCTCAAGTACATCCTCTCACTCGTAATATTTGTAGTCACTATCATCGTTATTAGTCAGCTCTCTCTCTAACTGCACTTCATGATCAAATTTTGGAATAGAATCGAGCCCATGCAAATAAGATTGGTCCTCCTTTTCTTCTATTTGACGAAGGGTACTTGGGCCTTCACCTGTTGTGGTATCTCTTTGCTACTGAAATAATGGTAATCATCTCTTAGTGATGGTTGAGCAAACTAGAGCTGCACGTCAATAGATTGATTAAATGACATTGAGTTTGACATAGCAAAAGAACCCATCGGATTGTAGTACTCAAACCACCATGAATAACCAGAAAGATTATGCATAGGATTGTCGTGGTACATGATCCATACATGAATGCATTAGACACTTCATTGGCCTGGTACCATACATCTCTAAATTATGGTTGGTTTCAAGTAGTTGGGGAATTTCTTCCCTCTTAATATACAACTCAACAGTGAATATAGGATCTACATCAAACATATCAAAAATGATCTGCATGATGTCATCATCCTTCACCAGACTACCCACGTGAATACCACGACCACATGGATGTCTCAATGCAATTTTCAATTTTCACCTCCCCCCTTTCGATCTCTATAAACTCGTAGACCTTATCAACAAATTCTACAAACCAAATCATATGTGACAAGGCCAATCAAGTATCATGTCCCTGTATAGGTCAAACATTCTTGCCTGATTTTTAATATGGAATAACTGGAGAAAAAATTGGTGGGTAGAGTTTCTTGTATTTATAGATAGTACTCTCTACACCAATCACGCCCAACAAAGGGTACAAAGAAGGAGTCGATGATCAGCAAAGGCAAATACATATCACTAATGCCTGACAAGGGCTACAAATGCTTCATGACTGACAAGGACTACAAATAATTCATTAATGGTTTACTAAAGGTCAATGATGATTACACAACCATATTTTGCATTTTTGCTATACATGCAGAGTCATCGATATTTCTTGAAAACCATAGTAATATTGGTACTCTATATCCTAGTCCTGTGGTTGGATAGCACTTGATAGTACATAAGGTATAGACACATACTTACAAGCAAAACAATAATTCTATTCACATAGAAATAGAACAATAACAACATTAATTGACATTTGAACAAACAATGAGAATGCAATTTCTAAACACTAAAACAAACCAAACCCAGCCCATATCCCAAATCAATTACAACACATACATGCAAAGAGAATCAAAATGTATTAGAACTTATTGCAGCTTTCATATTTTTTCCCTACTATATTAGCTATAAATTTCATTTCTCCTATCATATAACCAAAACACAAAAGGAAACAAAATCCAAAAAAAATAAATAAAGACTGAAGATGGATTAACGTAAAAAATAATATGGAAGAAAGAACTAGCTTAATTTGAATGAAAAATAAAATACTAAAAAGAGGTAAAAAAGCTTAATTTGTAGTCACTACAACTGGTGGAGGCTAGAAGTGTTGATGATGGCACCAGAGTAGTGGCCGCCGTAACTAGCACTATACGATAGGGGTGTAAACGAACCGAGCTGCTCCGAGCAGCTCGAGTCGAGCCTGCTCGAGTTCGAAACTCTTGACGAGCCGATCTCAAGCATATGTATAATATGCTTGAGTGCTCGTCGAGCTTTTCGAGCATTTCGAGCATTATATAATTTTTTTTTTAATTTTTTTATTATGTGTAAAATTACTAAAATATCCATACTTTTTAAAAAAATTACATATTTTACCTACAAAAAGTCGAACTACTCGAGTTCGAGCTCGTTTTACTTATTTTTGAGCGAGCTCGAATCGAGCTCGAACTATGTCAAAAATTTCGAACTCGAGCTCGAGCTCGAGTTCGAGTATCAGAAAAAATTTCGAGTTCGAGTTCGAGTAGGGCACTATTCATGCTCGATTCGGCTCGTTTACACCCCTACTTCCCGCCATAGTTCACTAACAGAATAGGGGGCAGGTTTAGGGTTTTTTATTGGTTGTTGCAAGGTTGTGAAGGAAGAGATTTTGGTAAGTAGGGAATGGACTATGGTGAGGCACAATGGAGCTCGTGGTGGTGGTACAAAAGACTTGAGAACAAAACAAATGAGGAGAAGAAGTCTTTTGGTTTTTAAAACTCGACATACCTTTTATTCAACAAATGCAAGGTCAAACCTCGCATTTGTTGAATGTGAGGTCTATTTGATTTTTGTCACAATATCCGCCCATAATAAAACAAACAAATATTCCATGAAAAATTAATTTTCAGGGACCTCACATTCACTGAATGCAAGGTCATGTCAATTCTATTTTTAAATCAAAACTCATTTGTGGCTTACTTCTCATTCACTGAATGGGAGCTCGCTGAGTTAAGGAACACTGTGCCTAAAACAAATATCAAAATAAGTACTTAATAAATAATAGCTTGGCCAAGAAGTACCATGTAAGAATTTTCTCTATTATTTGATGTATTATCAAAAGAAATACTAACAATTTCCTAATACAAGCCAAAGTCACATGCACTAAATAAAGCGATCCTAGTAATGTGAGTGACATTATATGGGTGTTCAAACCTTTGTAATTAAATATCTTGTCTCTCTAGATACCAATCTACTTCTGTCCAATGTGTGATGAGACACATAAAATGTTCATTCACGAATGCTTTCAACAAACCACAAGTAAATGTAATTTAAAATCAGTGGATGCAAATAGCCAAATATTCATCTTTCTCATTTTCCTTATAATCTTTTGTAATATCATTTTACAAAATACTTCTATAATTCTTTTTAAATTGTAAATTAATTGCATATTTTGCACAATATTGAAAATTGCTACTTTTACCAACAGAAAAGGGTAATTCATCTATAATTATCCATCTAGCCATTTCCTCTCTATTTCTTTCATTTTTATATTTAAAAACACCAATTGCTTGACTTTGTATAGTGTGAATTTGTGTTTACACCATTGTTGACTGTCCATGCACACCATCATATTTCTTATTTAAGTGCCTATTTAGTGCTCTGGTTTCCCTTCTGTCTTTTTTGTGTTTAAATGTTACTATGATTTATATAAATGGCAAGTTGCTATTATTTATCGTCCAGTTTTTCAAAAAAATTCTCAAAGCGAACTAGTTTTAGATTTGGTGATATATTGCTAAAGCTCTACCTTAATGATGTCATTTTCGTTTATCTTATAATCAGTATCATCTAAGTCTATAATAAAATAGGGACCTTGGGGGTGTTACGTGTGTGAGCTACATACACCATCCATTTGATACTTAAGATAAAAATTTATGAATAAAGAGAACAAACATTGAGATAAACTAACTTGGGCAGAAAAAAGAATACTGACTACGTAAAAAACTTGCTACTGATTTGGCAAATCAAAAATATAATAGAACAACTAAAGAATTGCTAATAAGGCAAATTAATTAAGAGAGAAATTAATAAGAACTAGTTGAGCAATTAAAGTAGACTTTTTAAGAAAACTAAGGAGGTAATTAAAACAAATAAAGACAAGTAACTGAGCAAGAATACAAATAACGTAAATTAAATATAATTAACCAATTGCAAATTGGAATGCAGATCAATCCCAATTACTACTCCATTTATATATTTGGATTTCTGAAGAATGATTCACTTGAACACTTGAACTTTTTTGGTAAATCAAGTTCAAGTTGTACTTTACTTGAATTCCACTTTATTATCGATGTAATAGAATAAGTAGAGAGAAATGATATAGTAGAATATATGATATTAGAGAGCAATTGAGATTGTGTAGGAAGATGAGAAGTAGAGAGATTTTGTGTGATTTGTAGTGGAATTTAATGGGGTATTTATAGGAAAATCATTCCCAAAGTATCCCAAAAGCTGGCCATTTTATTACAGTTGAGGTGTAAAAAAAAGTCAAATAAAAGATTAAATAATGGGCTCATGATGGTCAAGCTTGCAGGTCAACCGTCGGGAGCCCGTAAGGGCTAGTCACACACTACCCATTGATTGTGCCAAGCCCATTTCCATGCAGACTGGTCATCGGCTCCTAGAGATGCAGGCAAAGCCGAACTTGAAAAATCAGGCCTTGTTCAGCCCGAGGATACTATAGTAACCCGGTGTTGGCCCGAAAAGCAACCTAAGAGGGGGGGTGAATTAGGTTGTATCTAAAACAACCTTTTTATGTGCTTAATAGAAATTCAAACTTTATGCACCAAATAAAAACTTAAGCACAAATGAATACAAAAGATATTCAACAATTTAAGCTGTGATAAAGAATAAATAAGAATATTGAGATTAAGAGAATCAAACCAAACTCCCAAGCTTCTCAAGCTTGGAGCTTACAACTACAAAGAGCTTCTCACAAGACAACTACCAAGTTCTCAACTTGAAGTTTAGCCACTAAAAGTCTCTTCAAAGTAGGTGAGACAATAACCTCTTGTACATAAATGAGGATCACTCTTGCTCACACTAATTTCCTTTATTTGAGCCAAGAGTTTAACACTCACAACCTCCCTTTGTTACAATTGTTATCTCTCCAATCTTACACTTGAAGAACTCTTACGCTTCTAAGCACTTTTCACAAAACTACGTACACTATTACAACACTTGTATCCACTATTTCTACCAAATAGCTCAAGAATTACTTGTAATCAATGTAGAAGTCTCTTCCTATTTAATTCAGGCTTAGGGGTATTTATAGTTGCCAAAAATCTGCTTCCAATAACTTTCCAACGGCTATTTCCTGTTTACTGGAAAACTAGTCATTGGACCAATTTTTTCGGACGGCCAATGCAGTGGGTGTGCGTCCGAACTAACTAGCCGTTGGACCTTTCGGACGGCCGTTGCTAACCTCTGCGTCCAACACTACGTCCGTTCTCTGAGGGTATACGTTCGGACGTCCGAGGATGCGTCCGATCCTGCGCCCGATCGAAGTAAAGTCTTCTGAAAATATGATCGGAAGCTATTCTTCGTCAGAGACTTGCTTCAAATTCTTTGTGTCGGACGATTACCATCGTCCGAAGCTCTGTCTTTTGGACAGTCATTTGTGTCCGTGGAGTCTTCTGGTTGTTTTGTTCGGATGATCAATTGCGTCTGAAGCTGCCTATTTTTCTGCACACTTGTTTTCAAACCATTAGTGCGATTTGGTCATCATCAAAACATGAGTATCATAACTGGGTTTCAACAATCTCCCCCTTTTTGATGATGACAATATAATTGGACAACTCAAAAAACAACCATAAAATATGAAGTACAATACAAGAGAATTTGTCCATTATTTGTCCCCCTTTTGGCATTATCAAAACATAAGAAAAATAATGCAATTCAAGCTCCCCCTAAGTTTATTCTCCCTCTTGAAAGATGAATATAATGAGTACACGGAGAATGAGTCAATTTATGCAAAACAATTCTTCCCTTCAAGAATATATGTTCCATAAGAATGAGAGAATTCATGCAAAGAATTATGATCAAAACAATTTTCGCTCATTCCTTAAGCATCATCAAAACAATGAAGCATGTGTGATGCAATTTAAAAAAAATCCGTTTCAAAAAGAGAATGCTCCCCCTTTCTTTTGCAAGTAGTGACTTATTATAGACAAAAATTAGGGATACATATTTCCTAGCATTCTAAACAAATTCAAACACATAGATGAGTAATATTCAAGAGAACATAGTTCAACTTGATAAATGAAAGCACACAAAATTTTAGATGTTACCCATTTCAATATGATCTTAGCTCATATGCCTTGAACACCCTTCATAGATAATCTATCTTGAATTCCTTGGTGCTCTCTGCAAGCATACCTACATACAAAGTTAAGCAACAACTTTTGGTACCCAAACTTTCTTGGGTCCAATTGGATTATTAACATGCTTAATCACACAAATAGAACTTATTCCCAATTTTTCATTTCTTTTAACATAACAATTTTTCTTTATATGGCCATGTTGATGACAATAATTACAAATAATGTTCTTATTGCCATAAAAAGAAGATTTAGATTTTACAAAGCATAAATCATCCTTTTTAAAGGTGATAAAATTTTTGTTCAAAAACATATTTCTAGTTTTTTTCTTTCCAAAAACATTTTCTTTCTTATTTTTCAAAATATCATCAAGATCATCTAATCTCTTCTTAAATGAAGCTTGTTCTTCCATGATCTTGGTTTTTTCAACAATTTTTTTCTTCAAAACATCATTTTCTTTTGTCAAATAATTATTTTCATGCACAAGTTTTGAGTTGGCACTCAATAAAGCATTAACTTTAATTTTTAACTCTTTGTTCTTATCATATGATCTCTTTCAAACATTCATGCATTTTAAAAATAAATGATTCAACATCATCATCATCATTATCACATGAATCATCACAAGAGTCACAACTAGAGGATACCTCACTATTGCCAAGTACCATAAAAGCCATTTGAGCCTCCTCATATTCTTCTTCAACCTCTCTATCTGAATTGCAATCATCCCAAGTGATTTGGAAGTTGTTGAAGTAAGGCTGATGAAGCTTTAAATGCTATGCTTCTTTTTCCTTTTGCCTCCTCATTTTGTACCTTGTATTTCATCTTCAATTCAAAGGAGGTTAGAGAATTAATCAAAGGCTAGATAGGTATAGAATTTAAATTTTTAGACTCCTCTATGGCAATGGATTTAGGTTCCCATTCCTTAGGTAAAGCATTCAAAAAATTTCTATTCTTCTCACCCAAGGAATAGTCTTTACCCAAACCTTCCAAATCCTTTACCATATCATTGAACCTACAATACATCTTGTCAATGTTCTTATGAGGTACCATTGTGTTGAAGGATTCATATTTAGCCACAAGAAGTGACTTCTTTTGCTCTCTTATATCTTCACTTCCTTCATGGATTTCTTTCAATTTGTCCCATATCTCCTTGGCCGATTTGCAACCTTTTACTTTAGAAAACTCATCTGCATCCAAGGCATTATACAAAATATTAATGGCTTTAGCATTTAAAGATAAATTTATTCTATCTTGTGCATTTAACTCATATCTAGTCTTAGGCCTTAATCTATGAGTATTTTCATCAAGAATATTAGCTTCTAAAGGACCTTCACAAATAATATATCATAAATCAATATCAATAGATTGAACAAAAATTTTCATTCTATCCCTCCAAAAAACAAAATTAATGCCATTAAACATGGGAGGTCTAGTGATAGAATGCCTCTCCAAAAATAAAGTATTATTGGTTGCCATAATGATCTTTACTCAAAAGCAATTAAGCTCAATATATGAGACCAAGCTATGATACTAATTGTTGGCCCGAAAAGCAACCCTAGCTTAAGAGGGGAGGTGAATTAGGTTGTATCTAAAACAAACCTTTTTATGTGTTTAATAGAAATTCAAAGTTTATGCACCAAATAAAAACTTAAGCACAAATGAATACAAAAGATATTCAATAATTTAAGCTTAAAGAACAAATAAAAATATTGAGATTAAGAGAATCAAACCAAACTCTCAAGCTTCTCAAGCTTGGAGTTTACAACTACAAAGAGCTTCTCACAAGACAACTACCAAGTCCTCAACTTGAAGTTTAGCCACTAAAAGTCTCTTCAAAGTAGGTGAGACAATAACGTCTTGTACACAAATGAGGATCACTCTTGCTCACACTAATTTCCTTTAGTTGAGCCAAGAGTTTTACACTCACAACCTCCCTTTGTTACAATTGTTATCTCTCCAATCTTACACTTGAAGAACTCTTACACTTCTAAGCACTTTTCACAAAACTACGTACACTATTACAATATTTGTACCCACTATTTCTACCAAATAGCTCAAGAATTACTTGTAATCAATGTAGAAGTCTCTTCCTATTTAATTCAGGCTTAGGGGTATTTATAGTTGCCAAAATCTGCTTCCAATAACTTTCCAACGGCTATTTTCTGTTTACTGGAAAACTAGTCGTTGGACCTTTCGGACTGCCGTTGCTAACCTCTGCATCCGACACTGCATCCGTTCTCTGAGGGTATACGTTCGGACGTCCGAGGATGGGTCCGAACCTGCGTCCGATCGAAGCAAAGTCTTCTAGAAATATGATCGAACGCTGTTCTTCGTCCTAGACTTTCTTCAAATTCTTTGTGTCGGACGATTACCATTGTCCGAATCTCTATCTTTTGGACAATCATTTGCGTCTGTGGAGTCTTCTAGTTATTTTGTTCGGATGATCATTTGCGTCCGAACCTGCCTATTTTTCTGCACACTTGTTTTCAAACCATTAGTGCGATTTGGTCATCATCAAAACATGAGTATCATAACTGGGGTTCAACACCTGGAATGGCCCTTAAAAATAAAACTCACCTAGGTTGAGTTGGGCCAAGTAAAAATGAACCAAGCCTTCTAAATATGGACCAGCATGACTCTTTTATTATCTTTATAATCAGTTCTCTATTTGGTGTTTTTCTAATTTTCCATTTTCATTGCTATCAAATTGATTTTCAATGCTTTTAGTAACTTAAAATTTTTTATTTTCACTTTTAGCTTGAGGAACCCTATGATAGCTTAATCTGCAAGCTTTTACTTCTATCACTGAATTGACCTTCAGTTGTACAGCTAGACTTGATGTTAAGTCATATTAGACTAGGCAGGGTGTAATAGATTGACTTAAGCATTATAGGTATCTGTTTTTATAGGTGAAGAAAAGCAATTTATCCTTTGACTCCTGACACTGCAAAGAAGAAAAATGGATAACTAACTAAACACAGATCTTGGGCGCAAGTCTTGGGGTAACATATATTGATATAGGTATGAAATACTTACTTTCTAATCAAAATTCTCCTTTCAAATTTGTGGATGTGCTATCTATACCACACATTGTAAAAATGGCAAAATACTGTGTTGGCAATTAAAGTGGGACATTCTATTGAATGTTGTTAAATAGTTCACTGAGTCAAGATGGAAGGATATAATAAATGTGGCATTATATATTTGAGAAATGGTTTATATGTGCTTTATTCTTGATTTCATAAGATGAATGCAATGGAGTAAATCTCCATGGACAATTGACAATTGACATGAAGAAGGACTATTTTTGAGTTTGTACATTTTTGGATTAGATTTTCACATTTGAAACTTCTTTGCTATACTGAGGCTGGACTGAGCAAGCTTGGTAGTTGTTGGGGTAGAACACTATACACAAACAAACAAATAGCAAGCTAGAGTAGAATGTCTTGTACTAGAATTTTTGTTAAAATGAAATTTGTGCTTCTAGGACAAACAAAATGCCATATTCGAATGAATTGGATAAACTAGAATATCAGGAAGTTTAGTAATGTATAGGTCCTCCCAGTTGTTCAAAGTGTAACAAATATGGATATGTATTTTTTAAATTAAAACATCGCCAATTGGCAATTGCACACATAACTTTCCTATTTGAAAGCTTAAAAAGAAAATGGTAAAGAAAGAAGTATTGAGCACAAAAACTTTAAAAAAAAAAAAAAATCTAATTCAATGCTCAAGGAGCCTATCCTTGTGATTGAACAACATATCCCATAAGTTAAGTGCTTAGTGAGAAGATAAGTCACAAAGGAGATGAAAAAGGTAGTGAAGTTGAATTAGCAATACAACCTAGTGGAATTGATGATGTTATAATTGAGCAGTAGCAGACTAAGATATCCTATGCAGAATATTATAAAACTTGGCAAACAAACCAAGGGTGAGGATCCTACAAAATGATATGTCCTTGAGAAGTCTTCAACTCTAGTCTCTGTAAAGAATACGTATGAATTTTTGAAACATAAGGAGATGAAAAGAGATATAAAACTTCTGGAAACAAAAAGAAGTGAAAGAAGATAGTAAATCTTTTGCAAATAAAGGAAGTGAAAAAGAGATAATCTAAACCCCTCTCCACCCCTCGCCCTCTCCCTTCTCAAAAAAAAAAACAAAAATGTTGAGAAACTCGGAAGACAAGTAATAAGAGGTGTCAGGAGAAAGATAGGCAATAAGAACCTATCTTCAAATTTTTAATGAAGGTGCATTATTAGAATATTAGGGGCCTAAATGACCACTTAAAGCAATATAAAATAAACAAACTTATAAATACCAATAGTCATATCTTTAGAATTGTGAGAATAAGTTGAAAATTTTCAATATGGAAAAAGTTATAAAGAATTGTATGCCAAATTGGAGTTCTTTTTAGAATAGAACTAACAGTCAGGTATTGTTAACTCTTCTAAAGAGAGTTATTTACATTCGTTCTAACTAGGGTTTTTAACTAGTTCCAGTGCTTTCCAATTACAAAGTTAGAATTTTATTTGTTTTTATTATTTTAGTAAGTAGTGTTGTTTTATGTGTTTTAAGTCTTTTAGTATTTCGTAATGATTTTAATGTGTTTGGTAGGTTTCGGAATAGTTTGGGGGTCAACCGAGTGACCAAGAAGCAAAATAGGGAAGAACTTCCATTTTTTGCTATTGGAAGCTGCCAAAAACTCCAGCTGGTCCTTATTGATTGTCATCCATGCTTTGAAACAACAAGCATTTCATCACAGTGAAGTTCACAGGTGCACCAATTGCATAGAAGCTATTCCCTTGAGGCAATGCAACGCTTACATTGTTCAAGAAATGGAAAGTGATTGATGGAAGATGATCATCTTCAATAGTACTATTGTTTGGACATGGAATTCTATAGCAAAGATCGAATCTACTTCTCATTTCAACATCTCATGCTCTAGGATAAGTTATCATGGATTGAAGGACATTGAGGAGATCTGTGTAGAATGGCTTAGGAAGATGAGTGTAAGTTGTTTCTGAATCAATCAACATTCCACCATTTCGAGCGAATCAAACTCTCTCAAGCTTAGAGGAACTTCAGTTGAGGTAATATTGCTCAAAGTTATTGCCTCTAATGTAGTACCCAGAAATTTGGGTACATGGGACACTTCAACATTGGGGTGAATTGCATGTGATCTTTAGAAGAAATTGCTTGATCTCCAACTATTAGTGGGCTTGAAATATTAGGATTGTTAGTAAACTTGAAAGGCAAGAAACAATAAGAAAAACCCTTTTGGAGAAAACCTAATTGTGAAGGCAGTGAGAGTGAACCCTTACCGATTCCTGCAATTCCTATAGGCTCTCTATATGTAGTTCCAACACAACCAAAAAAAAAATTTGGAATTTCCCTAAAAGCCCCTAAGGGGCTATGCCCATGGCCTTTAAGGGTGTCTCTAGTGAGAATCCCAAAAACAACACATTCTCCATAAGTATAAGCAAATGACGGGCATGGTCTATAACAGGTGGGTTTCAGATGGGTTCCCAAAGAACATCCAGCCACAGTGCAAGGATCATAGGGATTATCAGAGCTGTGGATGTCTGTACAAAATGAACTTGAACAAGAATCTCTAATGGATGATGAGGAAGAGAAATGAGAGAAACTAGACATTACTTTGCTGTCTTTGTTGTCATCGCAATTGATGCAATTGAAAGAGAGATTTCCACAAGGAACCCAAGTAAGATCACTCCCCGTATCCATATAAACTTGGATGGTTTGAGAAGGTGTGCATACATTGAGAGAGATTAGATATCCATCTCTGATTTCCCTCAGTGGCTCCATCATATCCACCATTTCTGATGGTTTCTTCATAGAACTGGAGAAAGCTTTTGGGGTAGGAAGTATGGTTCTTGAATGAGTTAAACCTAGAATGACTGTGGACTGAAGGTTTCTTTCTTTTGCAGGGATGGATTGAAGCAAAAGAAAGAAATTAGAGCAAAGAAGAAATGCAAGGCTGTAATGTTGTTTAAGAGTGCTACCATTTTCATTACTTACACTTTGATGAATCCATATGGAGCTAATAATGGTGGTATTTATAGATCTTTTCTGGTTATTGAATGATTGATTTCCTTAAAAAAACTAGGGTTTTGCGCTTAAGACACATGTAGCATGAACGACGAGGATAATCTGGTTGTTGGGAATTTTAAATATAAAATTCAGTGCATCATAAAAAGTGACAAAGTGAAAACTACTGATGATTCACTAAATCAGCTAAGGAAGAAAACAAAATCTAACCAAATATGTAAAATCAAAGGTTGGTGATTTAAGGAGGTGTTTGGTTCGCATTCAAAAATCGAAATTGGAATGGGAATCATAAAATCTAATATTAGTATGGGTATATATCATTCCCCATTTTTTGTTTTGTTCGAATGAAGAATGGCTTTCATTATATTGATAAGTTAATAAATTTGAAGCCCATGTCACAGGAGAGGAATAATTGTGGGTAGGCATTTTCTAACACTTTCATTCTCATAAAATAATTATCATAATAATTAACCAAATAACATCTATGGATATCATTAACCTAGATTTTTATTCCTTTCCCTTATACCTAAAAATCAAATACCTCCTAATATAATTTTGTCATGTAAATTATAATTTAATTGGACATGTGATTTTAAATTTGTAGTTTTGTTATAAAAAAAATATATATATAATTATATTATATTTGAATATTTTAATGTGGGGGATTCAATTATTTTTGTGAGTGTAAGGCTACATATGATAGAGAAGCAGAATGTCTGTATGGATATACTTATGGTAGAAAGTTAGCCAACTTAGATAAGCGGCGTTTCCAGAATGGGTAGACATAATACATACCAATAAATTGAAAAATAGCTGCGCGTGCGTTATTCTTTTTGCTTGTAACATGACAAATGAACCTCAAAAAGGACAAGAAACCAGAAATTAGGTTTAAGGAAAAGTTAAAAGGGGAATTATACACTTGTTCTTGCCCTTCAACTTTCGAACCCCTCAATCATAATATCATATGTTGTTGTCTCACGACAACATTATTTCAGGATTTTTTGTCATAGGTTTTTTCTCATACAAAATTAAGGAATTCAATACATTCTGAAGGGAGAAAGACCATTTTGGTCTATATCTTTAGGTCGTACCCCCAATTTAATCACTTATGTATCACAATTCACAACAAGTTAATTTAGTCCTTCACTTTTAAAATATTGATCAATGCAGGTCTTTTGAAGAAAAATTAGACAAATTAATGACGAAAGCTCCTAATCATTACATGCTCTTCAAACACACATGTCTGGAGATTAAAAACCCGAAAAGAATGAAATTTGCTTCATTAATTTCTGTGATTAAAGATTGCTTGAAGAAGAAAAGACAAAATTAAGGTTATAGAAATAAAAGAAAAGAAAAAAAATATAGTGGGTAGTGAAGAATAAGACTTTTTAACTTCAACTTGCTTGTATTTTAATGGCCACCCGATATTTACATGTCATTTACCGGTAATTTGTCCAATTTTTTTTTTATCAAAATCCTTATATTGGCTAATTTTTCGAAAGACAAGAGACTAGATGACTAAATTGACTTTTTTAATACATAAGGGACCAAATTGGAATACACTACAAAGATAAGGGACCGAAATAGTTCTTTCCATTATGAAGTTATTTATTCATTTGGATAATGGTTCTTTTCCCTATTCTGAATAAGTATTTTTGCTTTTCTAGTTTCTATATTTCGTTTTCATAAGCAAGCAAAGCAAGCATAGGTATAACATATTGATACTGATAAGCCGAAAATCGCAGTGCCTTTTATCTTTCATTGCTTTTTTGTATTCTCGTTTTTTTTGGGATGTTAATTAGGTAATTGAATAAAGTGAATGCAAATGCCAATTGCACGATCTAACGAGACTTCAAGAAGCTGAAATGAAGTGGCAAGCACGAGCAATCCACGTGTTATTACACAATAACAAAGTCTTTAAACAAATTAATCAATGAAAAAAGTCGTAAAACTTGGGATTGCATGTGAGTGGATCAATCAACCTCCAAGATTTTGAAGTGGATTAGTTCTATTTTATACACCTTAATATTTAATTTTTACTTTACATTTTAAATTTTAGTTTTAAACACTTCACACACTTATTTTTTAAATTCATTCTACTTTAATTCTTTTTTTAACGTCGTCATCAAATTTAAAGAAACATTTGTTTTTGTATCTAAAATATTGTGGCAATATTGTTGTTCATTCTGCTAAATTTGTTGTACACATGATTATATTTCATTAATTTTTTGAAACGATGTTAAAAAAAAAAAAATTGAAGTAAAATGAATTTAAAAGTTGAAAGTACAAAATTTAAAAAAAAAAAATTGAAATACAAAATTGAAATCGTATATAAATTAAAAGGTGTAAAATAAAATTAGTCCTTTGAAAATGTAACCAAGTAGTGAAAGAAACTACAATTGCAAATCTTCTTCGAAGTAACATTTTGTGAAATGAACTCTCTTGATTTGCTCAGCATGTCAAATAAAAGAGTAGAATCTAAATATATGAAAACATTTCTCTCTCATTTTTTTTTTCAACCATCAAATATGTAAAAAAATAAAAAATAAAAAAGGTCACCAATTATCATTCATAAATACAGTTGATGGATGAATATGTCTACCAACGATATTACTAAAGTTACCTTAAAAAAAACGATATTATTAAAATTATGTCGAAACTAGTACAATTACCAAAAGACAAGAAACAGTTATTTCGGTTTTTTATTTGATTTAGAGAAATTTAATAAATATACTACTGAAAAAAAAAAATTCGTGGATAATTGAAATCAAACTTTTCGATCTGTGCAAAAATTATTCTTCAAACCATTATGTCTTTTTCTTCGTCTTTTCTTTGGGCATGAGTAGGAAGATGAAGTTGTAAATAATTTTATGCTTTTGTCAGGCTTCTTGAAAGTATTGTTGATTTAATGATTAGCGCACATGATGTCTATAATTCATGCATCCAAAGGATTGGCTTCTAGTAATTAATTTTTTAAGAAATTAAAGTTGTTTACGTAGGACTTACGTGGGCTTCCCATATGACCTCGAAGATAATGGCCGGCAAGCCGAACTTGAACCTTAATTAGCTCCATCAGCTATTCGAAAATTTCATAGTGGCATTTTGAAAAGTTAGGTTTTCATAATGCACTAACAAAACTGAAAACATTCGGTGATAGTAGTCATTTCTCGTTCGTTTATGCTAAATTCGACTTTCATTTACTCTTTCGTTGATCACCCAATGTATCAACAAAGATCAAGAAATGAAAAACAAGATAAATGTTTAGACGAAAATTGAAAAAGATAGAGTACAACATTTTTCAAACTCCTTGAAGACATAACTGAAAGGTTAATTTTTTCATGGACCAATATTTGTACACCCTCTAAATAAGAAGTATGTGAGTTCTATGTAAACTCTACATGACCTCACATGTCAGACTTGATGAAATAAGGTTTAGATTTAGATTTATTGGAGGAGAGAGTGAGTGATGTTTTTCTTTTATTGAATTTGGTGTGAATGAATTAGGGCCTCTCGGACTTATCTACAGTAGTAGGGCGAGCTCTTACTTATAGAAGTTGGTCATGGGGTTCATCACCCATTGCCCAAACCGAACTCAGCCAACCCAAACTCTTCGTACTGACCGACTGATGTATATAAATTTTATATAACTACCCTTAAAGAATTACATTGGATTAGCCACATGTCAACACATTATAAGTGTGCTAATTTATGTATCATAAATAGTCCCCCAATCTGATGCTGCAATTAAATTCAAGATCGGGATGATATTGCGCTGGAATTCCCATCTAAAACTCATTATCTTTTTAATCAATAATGCCTCGGCCTTCTTTAATTATTTGATGGGTACTCTTTGTATGCTTTGACTTTAGTACCCAAATTATTGTTCAATTGGTTTTGGCCAACTCGATTGCATATTTACTTGCCGATCGGCTTAGTTGATCACGCTCATTTTAGGGCCATCGATCATAATCGAAGTTATGCCTCGAGTTTGAGTTCTTTGACCACTTGGGCACTTTAGCAGGTCTCTGGCCTTATTATATATTTTTCATTGCCTCTTGCCGTCTTGGACTTATCGGGCTAATTTTATTATCATTTTTGGTTCATCTTGGCCTCTTGGGTTTACTGGCCTCATTTCCTTGTATCATTTGCCAATTCATTGCCTCTCGGGCTCTTAGGCTTATTGGACTCTTTTTATTTCATCATTGCCTATTGCCTTCTTGGGCTTATTGGGCTCTTGGGCTTATCAGCCTCATTTTATTTCATCAATGCCTCTCAGCCCCTTGGGCTTATCGGGCTCATTCTATTGCACCATTGCCTCTTGGACTCATTGGCCTCTTAGTTTTCTTAGACTCATTTTATTTCATCATTTTTCATTGTCTATCAGCCTCTTGGGTTTATCGCTCTCATTTCTAATCAATAATGCATCAGCCTTCCTTGACTTTAGTTGTCCGACTGATACTCGTTGCATGCTTTAACACTTAGTCTTCACTTCAGTCCCCAAATAATTATTTTTGAGTCGTTTTAGGCAACTTGAATTTTTCCAAACTCAATATTATAGACATCACTTTTTTTCTCTCCTTTTATTTTTTGATTTTTTGGGATCACAGCCTGTTTTTAGGCTCACCTTTTTTTTTCGGCGATCAGCTGCGGTGATTAAACAGTCTTCCTTTATGGGTTTGGCCATCAAGTTTAGCCATGTCCATCGATCGACAATCGGTGTTCGGCCAATATTGGTTGGCCACATTCGGCGTACGCCTATTAGTGTTCAGCCAATGTTGATCGGCTATGTTCAGCGTTCAGCAATCGATGTCCGGCCACGTTCGGCGTTCAACCATTGGTGTTCAACCACGTTTGGCGTTCACCCATCAATGTTCGACGACTGTTGATTGGCTATCTTTCTTTTTGAGTTCTGCCATCTTCATAGTCAACTCATACAACACAAAACAAATATGATGAATAAATGTGCTTAATCAATTTCAAAAACAAAAAGTATATTTTTAATACAAATAAACTTTTGAAAGTTTTAATCTCAAGTTAACAGCAATGGATTTTTGAAAAATGAGCATAATTTATCATTAAAGAATAGGTCTACCACAAAAGGTGATGGTAATATTTTGAAAAGAATCTCCACTAAAAATGATCTCCATAGATTTACCAAAAATGAATGGTAATATTCTGGAAGTTAGAAAGAATTTTCACTAAAAAAATTATCTCAATGGATGGCAATATTTTGGAAAGAATCTCCATTGAAAAATGATCTTAATAGATAAATCTAAAAATGGATCTGTTTTCACAAAATTGGAAAGAATTTTCATAAAAAGATTGTCTCAATAGATCTACCACTAAAAATGATTTGGCAATATTTTGACATGAATTCCACTAAAAATGATCTTTGTAAATCTACCAAAAATGATGGTAATATTTTGGAAGTTGGAAGGAATTTCCACTAAAAAATTATCTGAATAGATTTACCACACAATGATGGTAATATTTTTGGAAAGAATCTCTATTGAAAAATGATCTTAATAGATCTACCAAAAAATAATGGTAATATTTTGAAAAATCATTAAAAACGAGGTACTATCAGATATATTAAATTATAGTCGCTAAAAACTTATCTTTTCTTTTGGAGCTTTCAACAAACTTTGCTTGGTTCTTTTTAGTTGAGGCATCTAGATGTCAAGCCATTCTTCCATTAAATCCATTGCTCAACTTGTTGTCAGTCATTATTTTAATGTTGCAAAGAAGAGAAAAAAAGAACCATAGACAACACATAACTTTTTGTTACGATTTTTTACAAACGGCATCATTTGATGAAACAAGGTTTAGATCTAGATTTGTTAGAGGAGAGAGAGAGTGACAATTTTTCTTGTATTGAGTGTGGTGTGAATGAATTGGAGCCTCTTGGACTTATCTACAATGGTGATGCAAGCCCCTATTAGTTATGGGGTTATAGAGTCCAACCCCATTGCCCGAACCAAACTCAGCCAACTCGAACTTATCGTACCGACCTACTGATGTATATAAATTACATATTTGCTCTTAAAGAGTTACATTAAATTTGTCACGTGTCAGTACATTATAAGTGTATTAATTTATGTATCATCAAGACTCATATGGGAGCCACACACTTTATTTATGTTGAATGCATGGTTCTTGGTACATGCAAAAATTTAACTTTTACCAAGTTTTCACTCTAATGTATGAGAAAATAAATAAATAAGACAGCTTGAGCCAACTAATGAATATATATAAATGCACTAATGAATTTAGTTCACTCTTAAAATCAAAATTAAATTTTGAAGTAACTTTTTTCTTTTATTTATTTTTTTTCCCGTTTTCTCGTCTTAGCGGGTCGTTGATGTCAGAGCTAACGCAACATTATCTTGCCATCGGGCTGACCTAAAGTTAGTGTGGATAAAAGATTTCCATTTGCATCACTTTTCCTATTTCTGGAAAACTTGCGGTCTAATGGCATATGCATTTTGATTGCTAGACTATGGTACTAAACCCACTTCTTGAATAATTTAAATGCTTAATCATTGTCATGACCCCATTGGATTGTACTTGGTACAAGATTATTTTAATAAAAAGGAATTTCATTAATGTTAATGTAGGATAGTGAAAAATGACACAAACATTAACTTATGATTTGGAATCCTTGTATCAATTGGAGGATTGAAGAATCGGTAAGTAAGAAAGGAAAGTAACTACTGGCACTTATTCTTGTCTCCGAAAAGGGTTTGAGTTGATTAGGAGTTTATGACGGGTTTCCAGAAGTATTTTGTCATTTTATGTCCTACAAAATTCAAATGATCAATTAGTACTTCAACACACTCCATAAATTTATTTTTTGGGAATAAATTGGAAGCCAAAGCCAAACTACAAATTCATATTCTGGGTGGAGTAACACCTCATAAATCTGCACTTGGATATGACTATGTTTGAAAAAACAAAAAAGAAGTAATATTCCTATCCGCAAATTTAGGCCCGTGTTTGCTAACATACGAGTACAGGGACCTTTTCTTTTCCCCGCCGCCCCCCCCAAAAAAAAAAAAAAGCTTAATCTTGAATTATGACAAATACTACTGCTTTAACTCTTTTGCAAGAGGCAATTACTAAGCTAAGGTGTTCCGAGAGAACATTGTGTTGAGCTTGAATTCGACCACATGAGTTAGACATGGCAAGTGAGTCGTGTGGGCTGCGACAAAGGCCAGCCCATCGGACAAGCATTGTTTATGAGCTAGGGCGTTCGCTCTGGGCAAAGGCAGGCCCGGCCTGGACAGTGTCGAGCTATGTCGGGTTAGCCCACAGGCTAATTGACAAGCTAGCCCATGTTCTGACCCACGTTCGATTGATTAAAATTAATTAAAAATATTCTATTAATGTTTTTGTACTACACATTATTCTAAGTTATTAGTTATTATTTCAAATCATAGCTTAGCATTCTATTTTACTAATGTAAAATTATTTCAAGTTATAATTTTCTGACAAAACCATGGTCACCGGAAAAGTTAGTAAATTACGAGTAAATTTTTTATTTTTTTTATACATAAAATAGGATAATCATGTGTCTTTTGTCATCACCAACCAATGAGTGTAAATGAATCGAGTCTAGCTAGAATAAATTTAACTCTACTTGAGTTCAATTTAAACGAACTTGTAATATAGAACTCGATAACATTTAAATGTACTCGACCTCGATCAAATTTTAACTTGAAAACACTCATGTTCGAGTTCAATTGAACTTAAATGAGTTCAATCCAGTTTTATCGAGTTCTATGGAGTTTGGTGATAAAAAATTCTTTTAAAAATTAAATATTTAAAAATATATGTAAGATTCGATTAAGTTAGTTCAATGAGTTTTTAGCCTCACATACTAGATCCCGAGCTCGAACTCATGAAACTAAAGCTCGATTCGAGTTTGGTTAATATGAACTCTAACCAAATTTTTGAACGAGTACCTCGCAAACTACTCTAAAGCAGTGTGCTCGTTTTTCCTCCCTGCACCAACTAAGAATATCAAACTCCTGTCCATAACCGGTTAGATTTGAATTCACATATAACGCAATTTTATACAATTGTCAGGAATTTTCAAGGATTCTTGGTCTTTTTTCATCGAACAATTGGTGAGAATTAAAAGTTATACTTGGAATTACATGAGTTTGTGACTGTGATGCCAAACTATTAGAAGATGTATTCTTTTGGTGAAGAATAGCTCCACGCGATGTACAGTGAAAACAATTCATGCAAAGTTGGACTTTATGTAATGATGTGTCATTTGTCTAGTAAAACGTGCTACTACAATTAACAAACACCTTTATGAAAGCATCAAAACCATTAAATTTTAAGCATGATCCAAACCACAAGACAAACAATATTAACATTGAAATATCATCAAAATATTTGTCAAAATTTTCTTCCATGACACTAGTCATATTGCAAAAAATTCATCATGTTTATGATTGTAAAAAAAAAATTAACTTTTAAGAACAAATATATAGTTGAGGAAAAACTCGATGAGAAGTCTATAAATAACGGATAAAGTTTCAGTAGAAACCTCAAATGCTCATAAATTTTCAATAATTATTTTACCTTTTGTGAAATCATCGTCGGTTCAAAAAGCACCACTACTTATTTGAACTAATGTGAGAGTTATAAAATCCATCAAATAAGTTTTCATAATAACCGTACTTTGTAATATTTGACAAGTAGAATTTCATCTGATAAGTATGTCCTTTTCTAATTTAAATATTTTAAATTCAAAGCATTTTCTAAACACATACATTCAAATTTTGTTGACGTGAACTTGAAAAATGTACAAACAAAAATAGCATTTCTAATTGGAGTAATAAGGTCAATAATAGTTTCTAAATAATTTTTAGCACATGTATTTAATGCATTAAATACAAATCTATTGTGGAAAACAGCATCACCTAAAATAGGTTTAAAAGTAGCTTTCAACATAGGCACACATGTACAAAGAAAATTCTTACATGGTGCTTTTTGGCCAAATCATTCTTTGTGAGTACTTATTTTGATCTTTGTTTCAGAACAACCGTACTTTATAACATTTGACAAGTAGAATTCCATATAGTAGGCACATCTAATTTACATTAATATTTTAAATTCAAGGCATTTTCCGAACACATACGTTTAAAATTTTGTTGACGTGAACTGGAAAAATGTATAAACAAAAATGTCATTTCTAATTGGAGTAATAAATTTCATTAATAGTTTGTAAATACATTTTTAGCACATAAATTTAATACATTAAATACAAATACATTGTGAAACATAGCATCACCTAAAATAAGTTTAAAAGCACCTTTTAATATAAGCACACACATAGAGAGAAAATTCTTATGTGGTGCTTCTTGAACAAATCATTCTTTGTGAGAACTTATTTTGATCCTTGTTTCAGGTAGTGTCCTCACATTCAAGGAGAGCTCGCATTCAATGAATGTAAGTGAAACCAAAAATGAGCTTTGTTTTTCTTTAAAAAAAATGGCATGACCTCACATTCACCCAATGCGAGGTCACCGAAAATTAATTTTTCATGGTATATTAATTTCAAGAGAAATTGTATTGTAAAAAAATAAAAAGAAATTGAAATTAGAAAATGTGAGGAAGAAAATGCTAATTCAATTAAAATGTCATTTTTTTTTTTAAAACGTGACATCGCATTCAATGAATACAAGGTCATTGTAAATTTTCCATGGATATTAATAACCCTTAACCTTAAACTCTAAATGATTGACTTTCATACACCTTAATTTGTGATAAACGTAATTATTTTAATAAAACATGAACACCTGATATAAACCCTAAAGCCTTAATTTGTTACAAACGTAATTATTTTAGTAAATCATGAACACATTAGTATAAACCCTAAACCTTATATCCTAAAACTTTCATAAACCTTAATTTGTCATAAATGTAATTAGTTTAATAAACCGTGAACACTTTTGATATAAATCCTAAAGCCTTAATTTGTTACAAATCTAATTATTTTTAATAAACCACGAATGCTTTTGATTTAAACCCTAAACAGTCATAAACACAAGACCCATAGTATGAAAACCCTAAACCCAGTAACAATAAACCCTAAAATGTAATCACAAACTGATGCCTTTTTCAAAAACACCTAGCTATAATATTTATGAAATACCTAAATCCAACTATTAACTATGTGACATACCACAAGTACACAGTTTTTAACTAATAGTAAAGAGAAGTAGTGATCGAACCCATAAGGATTGGTAGTGAGTACTGATTATTTGGTTGGATTATTAGTTGAAGTGATCGAATTTAAAGTGATTACACTAAAACTAGAATTTAAAAGTCTGAGGAAGCAATTTAAAAACCAACTAGCAAGGCAATTTAAAAGTGAGCATTAACATTAAAGGAAGAATTTTTAAGAAAACAATTAAAGAAGGCATGTCAATATTAAACTAGGAAGGAAATTAAAGAAGGTATTTAAAAGAAAGCATGTAAAATTGAAAGCATTTTAGAAAGCAATTAACTAATCTAGACTACTATTTATCACTAAGAAAGCATTTTTTAGAGAAATCTTATAAACTAATTTAACAATTATATTAAGAATTCAAATAGAGAAAGCTATTAAATGACAGCCTATAAACTAATCTATACTAATTAGCTAATCTAAGCTAAAATTTACTACTAAGAAAGCACTTTTAAATATTCAAGAAAGCATGTAAAAAGAGATAATTTAGGAAAGCATTTAAATTACTACCTACAAATAAATACTACTAAGATAGCATATTTAAAAGAGGCAACAAACTAATCTACCACTTAATCTAAGAAAGCCCAAGTAAATAAAGCAACTACACTAAACAATACTAAATTAAGATAAGGCAAATGACATTAAACATAAATTTAAGAGAACTTACCTTAAAGGTCTTTAATCTACTACTAGGAGGTTTGAATCTACACTAATCTACACCTAATCTAAGAAAATCCTCCCCAAATACGGAAGGAAAATGGAGAACTATTCCTATTCCTACTTCTACCCTAGTTCTACTACTACTTCTACCTACTTTCTACTTGTCCTCCAAAGAGACTTAAAAGATGTATTTATAGTGCTAGGGTTTGGAGAAAGGGCTTCAGCCATAATTTGCGACAATTTGAACGTTTTTGCCCCTAAGCAAACTCACACTACACTTGGTGACTGCAACACTGATAACTCAGTGACCGCGGTCAATGAAATTTCTTCTTTAATTTGTCGACCGCGGTGAATGGTCTCACTTTCAATTTCTATTTGTGACCTGAGTCAATGATTCTCCATCTTTATTTTGGTGACCACAGTCAATGACTCTACTTCATCACTAGAAGTTTAACCGCATCCTGATGACTACGGTGATGAGCTGTTCACATGAAAATTTTTCTAAATAAGATTGACCCAAATCAATAATTGTCCTTGTTTAAAATATAGACCCTGATCAACCATACTTAAGTTTTTTCTCAGCATTTAGCTTGGCTTCATCATTCAATTATAGTTTGATTTGGTACGTTTCTAATTCGATTGTCGTGCCGTTTTTTGATTAAATCCTAAAAATAAATACACTGTATAAATTACACAAAAACTCTAAAATAACATTAAACTACTAATTAATATAAACTAACACATACTTGAACATAAAAGCAAAATTTGATAAAAACAACAGTTAAAACCTAAAAATGTTCAAAACTAAGGCAAAAATACTCAAGTTTAGGGTACATATAATTCTAATTTCCTAGAGTTATCTCAAACTATAAACCATAACCCTAACTTTTTTGTCGAAAACACTAAACCTAAACACTAGCCCTACTACCCTAAGCCATAAACCCCTGAACGGTAAATCATATATCTATTAAATTGACAAACCCTATATTTTTTTAAAAAAATATCAATAACTCTTAGCCTTAAACCCTAACCCATAAACCCTAACCCTAAATAATAAATCCCTAAAAACTAATCCTTGTAACTAACCGTAGTTTTTATAGAGATAAAAAATATGACTAAATTAAATACTTGAACCGTAGACCTTGAACAGTAAGCATTGAATTTTCTAAACCAATTCTAAGTTAATGGTGCTATATTCATATTGTGTCAAAAAAAGAATAATTTAAAATTTGGAAAGTACTAAATTTAAATTTTGTAATTTGAAAGAAAACTTTAAAGAGAAAATAAAGTCCTTGATTTATCATAATTTTTTGGGAAAATTTTGACATAATGGCTCTTATTTTATTAATATTCTCTCTGCTAACAATGGTTGACGATGTGTATAATTTACAGAGGAAGATCATCTTGTATCTAGTAATCAACCTAAATTAGACTCAAAGTCATCGTCAGAATTATCCTTGAGTACATCCACTCACTCGTAATATTTGTAGTCACTATCATCGTTATTAGTCAGCTCTCTCTCTAACTGCACTTGATGATCAAATTTTGGAATAGAATCGAGCCCATGCAAATAAGATTGGTCCTCCTTTTCTTCTATTTGACGAAGGGTACTTGGGTCTTCACCTGTTGTGGTATCTCTTCGATATTGAAATAAGTAATCATCTCTTAGTGATGGTTGAGCAAACCAGAGCTGCACGTCAATAGATTGATTAAATGACATTGAGTTTGACATAGCAAAAGAACCCATCGGATTGTAGTATTCAAACTACCATGAATAACCAGAAAGATTATGCATAGGATTGTCGTGGTACATGATCCATACATGAATGCATTAGACACTTCATTGGCCTGGTACCATACATCTCTAAATTATTGTTGGTTTCAAGTAGTTGCTATATGGGAAAATTCTTCCCTCTTAATAAACAACTCAACAGCGAATATAGGATCTACATCAAACATATCAAAAATGATCTGCATGATGTCATCATCCTTCACCAGACTACCCACGTGAATACCATGACCACATGGATGTCTTAATGCAATTTTCAATTTTCACCTCCCCCTATCAATCTCTATAAACTCGTAGACCTTATCAACCAATTCTACAAACCAAATCATATGTGACGAGGCCAATCAAGTGTCATGTCCCTGTATAGGTCGAACATGCCTGATTTTCAATATGGAATAACTGGAGAAAAAATTGGCGGGTAGAGTTTCTTCTATTTATAGACAGTACTCTCTACACCAATGACGTCTAATAAGGAGTACAAAGAAGGAGTCGATGATCGGCTACGGCAAATACATATCACTAATGCCTGACAAGGGCTACAAATGCTTCATGACTGATAAGGACTACAAATAATTCATTAATGGTATACTAAAGGTCAATGATTATTACACAACCTATACTATATTTTGCATTTTTGCTATATATGCAGAGTCATCAATATTTCTTGAAAACCATAGTAATATTGGTACTCTATATCCTAGTCCGGTGATTGGATAGCACTTGATAGTACATTAGGTACAGACACATGCTTACAAGCAAAACAACAATTCTAGTCACATAGAAATAGAACAATAACAACATTAATAGACATTTGAACAAACAATGAGAATGCAATTTCTAAACATTAAAACAAACCAAACCCAACCCATATCCCAAATCAATTAAACACGTACATGCAAAGAGAATCAAAATGTATTAGAACTTATTGCAGCTTTCATATTTTTTCCTACTATATTAGCTATAAATTTCATTTCTCTTAACATATAACCAAAACACAAAAGGAAACAGAATCCAAAAAAAAAAATGAAATAAAGACTGAAGATGGGTTAACGTAAAACATAATAAAGTAAAAATAATAAAGAAGAAAGAACTAGATTAATTTGAATAAAAAAATTACTAAAAAGAGGTAAATTATTAAAAAAAGCTTAATTTGTAGTCACTACAACTGGTGGAGGCTTGAAGTATTGATGATGGTCACCAGAGCAGTGGCCGCCGTAACTGGCTCTACTCGCCATAGTTAACTAACAAATTAGGGGGCAGGTTTAGGGTTTTTTATTGGTTGTTGAAAGGTTGTGAAGGAAGAGATTTTAGTAAGTGGGGAATGGACTGTGGTGAGACACAATAGAGCTCGTGGTGGTGGTGTATCCCTGAGCTCGATGGTGGTGGTGCAAAAGACTTGAGAACAAAACAAATGAGGAGAAGAAGTCTTCTAGTTTTTAAAACTCGACACACCTTTTATTCAACAAATGCAAGGTCAAACCTCGTATTTGTTCAATGTGAGGTCTATTTAATTTTTCTCACAATTTTCACCCATAATAAAACAAACAAATATTCCATGAAAAATTAATGTTCAGGGAGCTCACATTCACTGAATGCAAGGTCATATCAATTCTATTTTTAAATCAAAACTCATTTGTGGCTTTGTTAAACTTCTCATTCACTGAATGGGAACTCACTAAGTTGAGGAACACCATGCCTAAAACAAATATCAAAATAAGTACTTAATAAATAATCGCTTGGCCATGAAGTACCATGTAAGAATTTTCTCTATTATTTGATGTATTATCAAAAGAAATACTAACAATTTCCTAATACAAGCCAAAGTCACATGCACTAAATAAAGCGATCCTAGTAATGTGAGTGACATTATATGGGTGTTTAAACCTTTGTAATTAAATATCTTGTCTCTCTAGATACCAATCTACATCTGTCCAATGTGTGATGAGACACATAAAATGTTCATTCATGAATGCTTTCAACGAACCACAAGTAAATGTAATTTAAAATCAGTGGATGCAAATAGCCAAATATTCATCTTTCTTTTCCTTACAATCTTTTATAATATCATTTTACAAAATACTTCTAGGATTCTTTTTAAATTGTAAATTAATTGCATGTTTTGCACAATATTGAAAATTGCTACTTTTAGCCAACAGAAAAGGGTAGTTCATCTATAATTATCATCTAGCTATTTCCTCTCTATTTATTTCATTTTTATATCTAAAAACACCAATTGCTTGACTTTGTATCGTGTGAATTTGTGTTTGCACCATTGTTGACTGTCCATGCACACCATCATATTTCTTATTTAAGTGCCTATTTAGTGCTCTGGTTTCCCTTCTATTTTTTTTGTGTCTAAATGTTACTATGATTTATATAAATGGCAAGTTGCTATTATATATCATCCGGTTTTTTCAAAAAATTCTCAAAGCGAACTAGTTTTAGATTTGGTGAGATATTGCTAAAGCTCTACCTTAATGATGTCATTTTCATTTATATTATAATCAGTATCATCTAAGTCTACAATAAAAATAGGGACCTTGGGGCTTGTGTGAGCTACGTACACCATCCATTTGATACTTAAGATAAAAATTTATGAATAAAGAGAACAAACACTGAGATAAACTAACTTGGACATAAAAAATAATACTGCCTATTTACTCGGTAAAAAACTAGCTACTGATTTGGCAAATCAAAAAAAATAATAGAACAAATAAAGAATTGCTAATAAAGCAAATTAATTAAGAGAGAAATAAATAAGAACTAGTTGGGCAATTAAAGTAGACTTTTTAAGAAAACTAAGGAGGTAATTAAATCAAATAAAAACAAGTAACTGAGCAAGAATACAAATAACGTAAATTAAATATAATTGACCAATTGCAAATTGGAATGCAAATCAAAGTCAATTACTACGCCACTTAAATATTTGAATTTCTGAAGAATGATTCACTTGAACACTAGAACTTTTTTGGTAAATGAAGTTCAAGTTGTACTTTACTTGAATTCCAATTGATTATCGAAGTAATAAAAAAAATAGAGAGAAATGATATAGTAGAATGATATTAGAGAGCAATTGAGATTATGTAGGATGATGAGAAGTAGAAAGATTTTGTGTTATTTGTAGTGGAATTTAATAGGGTATTTATAGGAAAATCATTCCCAACTTAGATATTATCCCAAAAGCTAGCCATTTTATTACAGTTGAGGGGTCAAAAACAAAATGTCAAATAAAAGATTAAATAATGGGCTCATGATGGTTAGGCTTGCAGGTCAACCGTCGGGAGCTCGTAAGGGCTAGTCACGTGCTACCCATTGATTGTGCCAAGCCCATTTCCATGTAGACTGGTCATCGGCTCCTAGAGATGCGGAGCAAAGCTGAACTTGAAAAATCAGGCCTTGTTCAGCCCGAGGATACTATAGTAACCTGGAATGGCCCTTAATAATAACACCTAGGTTGAGTTGGGCCGAGTAAAAATGGAGCAGGCCTTCTAAATATGGGCCATCTCGACTCTTTTATTATCTTTATAATCGGCTCTCTTTTTGGTGTTTTCTTATTTTCCATTTTCATTGCTATCAGATTTATTTTCAATGCTTTTAGTAACTTAAATTTTTTTTATTTTCACTTTTAGCTTAAGGAACCCTTTGATAGCTTAATCTGCAAGCTTTTACTTCTAATTGATCACTGAATTGACCTTTAGTTATGCAGCTAGACTTTATGTTAGTCATATTAGACTAGGCAGGGGTACAATAGATTGACTTAAGCATTATAGGTATCTGTTATTTTAGGTGAAGAAAAGCAATTTATCCTTTGAATCCTGACACTGCAAAGAAGAAAAATGGATAACTAACTAAACACAGATCTTGGGCGCAAGTCTTGGGGTAACATATAGTGATATAGGTATAAAATCTTACTTGCTAATCAAAATTCTCCTACCAAATTTGTGGCTAATGATGTGCTATCTATATTGTAAAAATGGCAAAATACTGTATTGGCAATTAAAGTGGGACATTCTGTTGAATGTTGTTAAATAGTTCACTGAGTCAAGATGGAAGGATATAGTAAATGTGGCATTATATATTTGAAAAATGGTTTATATGTGTTTTATTCTTAATGATAGAGTTCATAAGATGAATGCAATGGAGTAAATCTCCATGGACAATTGAAAATTGACATAATGGATGACCTACTGTTGAGTTTGTACATTTTTGGATTAGATTTTCACATTTGAAACTTCTTAGCTATACTGAGGCTGGACTGAGCAAGCTTGGTAGTTTTTGGGTAGAACACTATACACAAACAAACAAATAGCAAGCTAGAGTAGAGTGTCTTGTGTTAGAATTTTGTTAAAATGAAATTTGTGCTTCTAGGAAAAACAAAATGCCTTATTCGAATGAATTGGATAAATTAGAATATCAGGAAGTTCAAAAATTTATAGGTCCTCCCAGTTGTTCAAAGTGTAACAAATATGGATATGAATTAAAACAGCGCCAATTGGCAATTGCACACATAACTTTCCTATTTGAAAGATTAAAAAGAAAATGGTAAAGAAAGAAGTATTGAGCGCAAAAACTTTCAAAAAAAAAAAAAAATCTTATTCAATGCTCAAGAGGCCTATCCTTGTGATTGAACAACATATCCCATTAGTTAAGTGCTTAGTGAGAAGATAAGTCACAAAGGAGATGAAAAAGGTAGCGAAGTTGAATTAGCAATACAAGCTAGTGGAATTGATGATGTTATAGTTGAGCAGTAGCAGACTAAGATATCCTATGCAAAATATTATAAAACTTGGTGAACAATCCAAGAGTGAGGATCCTACAAAAAGATACGTCCCTGAGAAGTCTTCAACTCTTGTCTCTGTAAAGAACACGTATGGATTTTTTGAAACATAAGGGGATGAAAGGAGATATAAACCTTCTAGAAACAAAAAGAAGTGAAAGAAGATAGTCAATCTTTTGCAAATAAAGGAAGTGAAAAAGAGATAATAAGCCCCTTTCCACCCCCCCTCCAAAAAATAAAAATAAAAACACAAAACAAAAAGTTGAGAAATTGGGAAGATAAGTAATAAGAGGTGTTAGGAGAAACTTAGGCAATAAGAACCTGTCTTCAAATTTTTAATGAAGATGCATTATTAGAATATTAGGGGCCTAAACGACCACTTAAAGCAATATAAAATAATCAAACTTATAAATAATAATAAAAAACATTGGTATCTTTAGAACTGTGTGAATAAGTTGAAAATTTTCAACATGGAAAAAGTTATAAAGAATTGTATGCCAAATTGGAGTTATTTTTAGAATAGAACTAATAGTCAGGTATTGTTAACTCTTCTAAAGAGAGTTATTTACATTCGTTCTAACTAGGGTTTTTCACTAGTTCCAGTGCTTTCCAATTACAAAGTTAGAATTTTAGTTGTTTTTATTATTTAAGTAAGTAGTTTTGTTTATGTGTTTTAAGTCTTTTAATATTTAGTAATGATTTTAATGTGTTTGGTAGGTTTGGAATAGTTTGGGGGTCAACTGAGTGACCAGGAAGCAAAATAGGGAAGAACTGTAAAAGACACCTTAGACTGGTCACTGTGGAAGAGGTTAAAAAGGTAGTTTTCTAGCTTGATAAGGATAGTGCCCCAGGTCCGGATGGTTTCATGTGTGTCTTTTACACTCATTGTTAGGATATCATTGTGGGGGATTTGCTTAAAGAGGCTCAAGAGAATTCTTTGCAGGAGTACCTCTACCTAGGGTAGTTGCTAGTGCTCTTATTGTGTTTATCCTTAAGAAAGGTAATCCAGGCACCTTTGCTGACTTTCTGCCTATTTCACTATGTAATTTTGTTAGTAAGGTGTTTACAAAACTTTTAGCAAATCGTTTGGCCATTTTTCTCTTGCAACTTATAACTCCAGAACAGTTTGGTTTTGTGAAGGGGCGTACCATGGCGAATAATATCCTTCCAGCTCAAGAAATGATTGAGGTGCCAGATAAGAAAACTCAGGGGAATAACATTATTATCATGCTGGATATGATGAAGGCGTTTGATCGAGTGGCTATGGTCTTTCTAGAACGTCTTCTACAAAAGATGGGTTTTCACTCTAGTTTCATTGTGTTGGTCACGAACAATCTCAAATGTGGCTGATTCTCGTTATTAGTTAATGGGGAAGTTTCTAGTTATTTCAAATCCACCCGTGGTATTAAGCAAGGTGATCCACTGTCTCTTTTTTTATACAATGCATCACATGCTCGGAAGTTCTTTCGTAGGGATTAAATTCCCTAATTCAGAATAACAAGATTGTTCTATACGCTTTCGTAGAAATTCTCTAGTCATCATCCATCTTGCGTTTGTGGATGATGTGGTAATTTTCATATGTGGGAATTCAAAATTGGTGAAAAATTTCGAGCAATTATTATCCATCTATGGGAAGGGGTTCGGTAAGAAAATTAACGTGTCTAACAGTTCCTTATTTGTTTCATGAAGATGTAAACCTAACCAGAAGGCGTTAATTGAACAGCTGTTGGGGATCAACTGTATGGAATTCCCCTTGCTTTATCTTGGTTGCTGCCTTTATAAGGGTAAAAAGTTAACTGGACACTACCATTACTTCGTGGACAAAATTCAGCAGCATTTGGCAGGGTGGAACCAAAAGTTATTATCACCAGGAGGTAGGTTAATACTCATAAAACATGTGCTCATATCTATTCCCATACATGTTTTGGCTGTACTTCATGATTTAGAATGGAGCTTAATGGCTGATTTTTTCTGGGGAGAATCGAACTTTGGTAGTAATCGTCATTGGAGGAGTTGGGGAGATCTTTGTTTTCTAGTGCAAGAAAATGGATTGGGTTTTTGTGATTTGCATGAAATAGTGCAGTCCTTTACGCATAAGGTATGGTGGAATTACTACTCATCTACCTCCTTGTGGTCCACCTTTATGAGTGCATGGTACGGTCACGGTAGAGTATTGCATGGCTCCTCAGTTTGGAGATGTATGATATCGGCTGGGTAGTTATTTCATTCACATGCACAAGTTTTAATCCAAAATGGCCAATCTTCATTTTGGTTTGACAATTGGCTAGATGATGGGCCAATGTTAGATGTTTCTGAATGTGAGTTGATTGGCGATATTCAAATCAAGGAGGTTTATTCTAATGATCATGCCTGGGATTCCAACTTTTTGGAACATCATGTACCACCCGAAACTCAACAAAAAGTGAAGCAAGGCAAATTGTTTTTAACTGAAGAAAATGTGTAAGAGTAAGATGATATGGTTGCCCTCAGCCTTAGAAAATTTTTCAGTTAAGCAAGCATACCAGCAAACTCGCAAGAAAAGAGGGGAACTTCTGTCTCGCAAGCAAATCTGGAGTTTGAGAATACCGATTAAGGTTTCAATTTTTGTTTGAAAAATGTTGAACTGTTTTCTCCCATTCCTAGATGTTCTTATGCGACTAGGCTTTAATCTTCCATATAAATGTCCAGCCTATGGTAGTTTGGATAGTTTGGATCATTGGTTTTCCCATTGCTCTTATCTTCCTTCAGTTTCGAACTATTTTGGAGAACATTGGGAGTCCAACCGTTTTTGGGAAATTCCTTGTCTAATACACTATAATCATGGTGGTTGTTCTCAAGTTCTAAATTAGATAAGGATATTTTTTGTCTTGTGCCAACCTTGATTTGCTGGAACTTGTGGTTGGCTAGAAACAAATTCTTGGCTGAAGAAGTCCTTCCAGCTAGCCCGACCACAAGTCATTTGTTCATGGAGGGTTTAGATATTTTTGATTGATTCAACCTTGCTTAAGGGATTTGTGACCTCTTCATCTTTTGATCTTCCTATCCGCACAATACACCCCAGATAGGCTTTCTTTAAGGCAATATCCTGGCAGAAACTGGCATCAAGATCGATAAAACTCAATACCGACGACTCGTCGCTTAGCAATCCGGGACAAGCAGGATGTGGAGGAATATTTCGAGATTCTTGTGGACGAGTTGTGGCTGGTTTTTACGGCTCAATTTGCAAAGATACTTGGACGCAAAAGCTTATGCTCTCCTTTGTGGCTTGAAAATGTCAATTGATTGTGGCTATCTTGCTATGGAAATAGAAATGGAATCTTCATCGTTCCTCAACATAGTGCAATGTATATCAAGCAATACCTTAGTTGGGGGCAATTCTACTTATCACATAAATTTAGAGAGGCTAATGGTGCAACAGATTCTTTGGCCAAACTAGAGAGTAGTTCAACAACTATTGATGCTATCTTTCCCCCATTAACATCCCCAGTTCCTAGATATCATGAGAGGTATTCTTAGATTGGATGAAATTGGCATGCCTAATATTCGTAAAATGTAATTTTTTATTACAAGAGGTATTGGCCTAATCCCCTTTTTGTACGAAAGTTTTTCATGATTAATAAATTTGGGAGTAGCTCCCTCGACCATTGATCAAGTGGTTAGTTAGTTTTATATATATATATATATATATATATATATATATATGTATATATTCACACATATTTATGTATGCATGGTATACCTTAATATATATATATATATATGTATGTATGTTGTATGTATATGTGTATACATATGTATATATATATATGTATGTATATGTATATGTATATATATACATGTTCATATATGTGTGTGTCTATACACACACATAAATATATATATATACACACACAAATACATATACATATGTATGTATGTATGGATATATATTTGTATGTATGTATGTATATATGTATGATGTGTATTTGTGTGCATCTCCTGTTCAAGATATTTTAATTTGAATGACATTGTCATTGCATATTTATCTATGAAGTTGAATTTTCAAGACCAAAAGGAAGTTGAATTTTCAAGACCAAAAGTTTGAACTTTCAAGAAATTTTATTATAATTAATTTAAAATGAGTTTTACTTTTATATGTGGTTTTTCATTTCCACTTCGTGTTCAAAATCCACAATCCAAACAGATATCTATTTACATTGTATCCTCTTCCCTCTCCATGCCACTACTTCCTTGTTTAAACAAACACAGGAAAGAATTAGGCATTCCAAAGAATCACTTTCCAGTTTTTCCATTTCCTTTTCCACACCAGTTTTCTAAAACCAAACAGGGAAAAGATTTAGGTATTTCGGCCATTTTATGGCTTGAAAGCAATATTTGTATCATGTATAGATTTAGAATTTAATATATATAGAGTGAGATTTTGTTAGTTTTGGTATAGCTAGTATGATCGAGAACTTAGTTTAATTATCTCCAATTCAGATAATTAACGCTAAAGGGTTTTGCAAATGTTACCGTGACGGTCACTTTATGCTTTTCTAAAGTCAATGGTTACTATTTCTACTTTTCATGTTCCTTGCAAAACAAAAAGTTATTTTGTGTTATTTCTTTCTTATTTTATGTGATTTTCTACAAAACTTTCTAATTCAAGAGTTCTTTATTATTTTATGTGATGTTCTAACTTAATACAACTTTTTAACTCAACTAGAATTTTAAAGATTAGAAGGGAATTTTGGTTAAAGAAGCTTTATAAGGATTGAAATTTTAATTATTTATAATCATTTTCTGTTTTAATGAAATGCTATGGGAATACTTGTTTTATTTTATTTTATTGCTTTTATTGGGATTGAAACTAATTTATCAACAATTTGTTTTTAACTTTTATCTTGTTGCCCTAGTGTGATTTTTATTTGGATTTTGTTTCAACCTTTATGTTTTCACTTAAGCCCCTCCTGTGGCTTGTGCTCATGCATCTCCAGTAGTACTAACAAAAAATTATTGTAAATCGGCCAAACTGAGAACCAACAAAATGATTTTTTTAAAAAGAAGGTAAACGGAAATGAAAATAAATCAAACTAAAATCGACCATTGTTTGCTCAGTTACTAGCTTAGAGGATTAGACACTAAGATAAACCAAATCGAACCAAGTATATGTCTTTTCAAAATATTTTTTGATTATTTAAACAATATGTTAAATATATCTTGACTAGCTCTTCATGAGTTTATTACTTCTAATATATAACTAAAGTGAATTTTAAAAAAAAGAAGAAGAAATAAAAATGAATTTATTTTTTAAAAAATGGAATCTTTTTTTTTTTAACTTCAAAATTCAAAGGACAAAATTTTCTAATATCTAGTGTAAATGGTAGTATTGAGTAATGTTTTTAATTCTATATATATGTGAACTAGGAGGCATGACTGCGCTTTGTGCAGTGAAAATGTATTTTGCCCATTATACTCAGGTTTATTATCGATGCATTTATATAGAATCAGTAAATTTGATATGGACTATTGTAATGTTCAATCACACAAAGGTTCAATGATGGAAAAAATATATAGCCCTCAAATGGATTTATACATAAGCAACTAAATTAGGGCATTTGGACTAAAAATAGATAGATCTTGCTTAAACAACATAATACTTTCTGGAAATTAAAAAAAAAAAACCATAATATACCATGTATCTGTTACTCAAGATTCTCTCTACACCATTTGTCTAGAATTAATTAGTCAAAAATTCTTCCATTCTGAAATCAAACAAAAGTTCTAAAAACTGACGTAACAAACTTCAAAAGTAAAGAGACACATACAAATAAAAGAAGAGGACCAGCACAGATTCGACATGGAAAGATATGTTATTCTTCAAATCGTGTTTACAATATTAGTGTAAAACCACTCATTAAATGAATACATCATCCATTCAAAGTGTCACAATATTCCAGTTCCAAAAACATAAGCTAATATAACATGAAGGAAGCAAGCAAATGTAATAATAAAAAAACATTAGCTTGTAGATGTACCAAAAGAAAAGAATGACAAAGAATAGACATCAAATTTATTAACAAATTGAGAGGAGGATAAAGAAAAGCACGAAGTAAAAGAACCTAAAAAACTAATCAAAAGCTCAAAAACAAAATGATAGAATGGTAGCCAAAGTAGGCAAATGTGTGAGAACCTGTTCAATATGAAAAGCAAATATTAGGAAATAATAACTACTCTAGAATAAATAATAGAAGCAAAACTTTCCATAAAATTCATATAGCATGTTTGGCGTACCTTTTCATGGAATCTATTATAGTTTATCTTTAAAGTATCTCCTTTTATTCCTGAAGATGTACAACTATGACCAAAGATTGGTAAATTTAGTTTTAGAGACTAAGCTTTGGTTTGTAAATTATTATCATACTAAAGTGAGAACCAAGTAGATATATGTTTTTGAAAATGGGATCACTTACCTGATTTTCATTGCAATAGAATATGTGACGTGATCAAATACACAACCAAAAAAAAATAGCATTTCTAAAAAAAACTAAAAAGCAATAACATATTCTTGAACATATTGGTAGTGAAATCCTCAGAAGCTAATGCGAAAGTTCAAATCAATTTTCTATTTATGAAGTGGTAGACTTACGAGCATTTCGTACAAAACCAAAGCTGCATATTGTTAATTTTACTTCCTTTTCTTGCTTCTATATACTCTAATTACTCATTCTAATGGAAGAAGAGTTGGGGATTTACTGATAAAAATCCAACTAGAAACTGAGTTAGCTTCTTTCCTTATCCATGCATATAGTATCCTCACAAATATCAAATTAGAAGCAAAGCTACAAAATAAAGTTAAAGAAAGAGCATTAAAAGCAGTCAATCCAGTGAAAGGAACAACTAATTAAGACGAACATTAATATAGTCAAATTACCATATGCTCGTCCTGCTGGTAATGTTGTTGGTTATCCAATCCAAGCCTTTGTATAGGGCCTCCCAAGAGGTAGTACATATGCTTAAGACTCGAAATTACACAAGGACTCGAGCAGTTGTGATTACATAAGATGCAATTCTGTTCCAAATTCAAAATTCATATTATGGAAAAACTAATTGCATAGATCAATACAACTTCACATCCTGAAAAGCTCCTTCCATAACATAATCGACCACACAAAAGAGAATCATAAACAACATAAGAAACAAAAATAGAAAAATAAAATAGAAGATTTTAAAGGATTTTCATGTTTTAGACTAATTCTTTAGAGGAACAAGAATAATGACCATATAGAGCTAATTACACTACTAAAAAAATGGCTTTTTATACACTTTTTTTTTTTATATCACGGTTCCAAAATCGTAATTAAAAGATGACCTTTGTCGCAATTTTAGTGCCAATGATAATAAACTAGCATTTTTTACATTATTAATTAGTAGAACTCTAAAATTATTGTAAATAGTTATTATTTGCAACGACTATATTTTAACCGTGATAAAAATAACATTTTTTTTACCACAGGTAGTACATGACCGTGACAAAAAAAAAAAAAAAAAATTAGACGTCGGAGTCCTAATGGTGATAAATGCAATACTTTAGTTTTAGACATGGTATTCCTGATGTGTGATAAATCCAATATTAGTCACCATCTATGATTAAAAAAAGTTAAAATTTTTCTCAAATCTAGTTTCTGAAACACAAAAAAAAAAAAAAAAAAAAAAAAAAACCTATACTCATAATTAACACATACTAACAAAATTAAATCATGAAAAGAATCCTACTCTTTAACAATCTTCGCTACCAAAACTAAGCCATTACTGTTTTGTGGTTGATTCTTACGCCTCCCTCTTTTGCTTGATCTGTGTGGCTACCTCTCTCCCACGGACAGAAAAAGGTAAGCCCTCCCTTCAATCGGATCTTCTACCCTTTTCTTCGGCTTGCTTTACTATGTAGATTTTTAACAATTTATTGTAGATTTTAAGATTGGTTAGAATTGCAATAGATATGTTATAGGTTGACTCATTTACTTCTTCCTCTTAGTTATTTTCCTTTCTTGCAGAACTAAGCAATGGGAAAAACTCATGAATAATCGCTGCAGGCGATTTTGACTCTGGATTCTAGTTTCATTGAATCTTTTATGAATCTGTGAATTCATCAAAAAAATATTTTTCCTCTAGATGCTTTTCGGAGAGGGAATATATGACCATAAAAGATCAATAGCGTATACTAGTATATTGCATCCAATCTAAGTGACAAATGTATATAAAAAGGACTTTATTGGTTGATCTTGAATAGAAATTTCACTACTCAGGCACTCTATTTTCAGTTATTTATGAAGGTGAAGTATCGAACCCTTGTTGCAGTTTGGTTGTTCTTTCCAATAAGTTATTCTTTGAATTTTGTTTAAAATTAAGGATTCATGAGTTAAAACGTGAGAATTCACGTGATTATTTTATCTCACTATACATTCTCCTTATTGCTTAAAGGGACACATAGGCACCCTTAGGAGATGTTTGATTTGCATTCTGAAATAGGAATTGGAAAGAATTATAAATCTCACTATTGTATGAGTTTATGTCACATGATTTGTTTGGTTTAAATAAGAAATGTGTTTTTCATTATGTTATTAATTATTTTGAAACTCAAGTTCTAAGTGGAGAACGAATATGTGTATTTTCTAATACTTTAATTCCTATAAAATGTTTCTCATAGTGATCCATCAAATAATATTTATAGGTATCATTAACTTTGATTTTCATTACTTTTTTTCATACCCATAAACCAAACACCTCCTTAGTTTAGGAAAAAAGAATTCGAAGCGATATTGATGG